>ML685886.1:700651-770439 GCA_007922175.1 Pelusios castaneus | reverse complement strand
CTCCCTGGACTGAACAAGTCGACTTAGAGAGTCCAGTGTAGACTCTCTAAGTCGACTTAGTAAGGCCCCCTTTAAGTCGACTTAGGAGTCCAGTGTGGACTCTCTAAGTCGACTTAATAAGGTCGACTTAAAGTTGACTTATTAAAGTCGATTTTTTTAAGTCAACCTTAATTCCCCAGTGTAGACATATCCATTGGTACTATGGAGGATTAGCATTACTGCTGTCAGTGCATCTGTCTCAACCTGCTGTGCTTTCTGCTATTAGTCACTATAGTGTTTCACTACTCTTTTTATCTTTTCCTCAGTTAACTGAGACATAATAACAGAGGAATTTCAAGACCGTGAACATTGCCTCAACTTCTCACATTCCAATACCTGCTAAATTTCTGTTTCAGCTGACTGGGTGTCACTATTTTTTCCTCATGTCAGTGTGTTGATAATCCTAAAGTGCCACTTACGTAAACAGAGGAGAAAGGGTATGTTATGATCACAATGCTTGCTCTCCATTTTCTAGTTAGTGTAGAATTTGGATGAATTTTAAATTATAGGCCTTGATTGACTGCTGTGTACTCCAATTTTACTCTTGAGTTATCCCACTGAAATCAACAGTGTTATGCTAGCTTTAAAAAAAGTGGAATTACTCTAATGTGACTGGGGTAATGCAATGGTGAATCAGACACTATATGGCAAGGTCTTAATCATGTAATGTTGCTTTCCTCCTCAATTAAAACAGTTGCTTATGCATAACAACATCTGTGTATCTAGTTAGGAAGTCACAACAGCAGCTTGAAAGAGTCGTGAATGTCCTTTTATAGCAAGGCTCTGCCAGTGGTAATAACTATGATGTTATGGTCTAAACTAGCTGCCGAGTATTATATTCTAACAATTGTTACTACCACTTGAGAGCTACTTTTCTCTGAATGAGGTACTCCCTTACCTGGCGCTGAGATCAGGAAGGAAGCTGGGTGACATGATTATGGATTCAAATTTATTGCCTCTTTTTATGTGTGTTGAAAGATCACTATTAGCATTAGGTTCCTGGGCAGTTCTGTCAACCTTACAGCAAGGTTTATTAGCTGTTCATCTGTTTATTCATGTAAGTACCTATTTATCCAGACATTTTAGGAGTATTCTGCATTTTAAAATGATAGCCGGCATATAATTACTGTCAATAGCAGCAACCTCCTTGGTTATTTACAGTTAATTAGAGAAGACTAGTTGGAATACTTACCCGAAGCATAGGAGGAAGAGTTCATTTTACTGATAGCATATTACTTTCCTTCATTTGATAAATGTTTACTGTCATGGCTTTATAAGATCTGAGCAACAGTCTGCTAGTTCTGGCAGCTTGTGCTTAGTGAGGATGTTGAGCTTGTCCCACTGAATTACAGTTCCATTTATTTTATTAAGTTTCATTAATCTTTTTTGTGGTTCTTTGGTCAATGATATGGCTAGCTACTGCTAATGCTGATCAGGGAAATAATTGCAGGCAAGACTACTGCAATAACTTGGAGAGGAGAAGAGTCTATGAGGATTGAGGTATTTTAATTAACTCAGCTTATGTTAGTTGCATTAGACTATTAAATTTGCTGGAAATAAACTCTGGCATAGACAAGCTCTCATAATCTTCTCTGTAGGTGCATGTGAGAAATGACACATACCACCGACTGATGGATTGGTATTTTAATTGGTGTAAGTGCTATGGTCTGAAGCATAAGAGAAGAGAGCTCAGTGGTGTCATTTGTAGATGAAATGGAAAAAGAGCTGCCCAGAGCTGCATAAGAACTGAAGATGTGCAAGGGTTCTGCTGGTATCTGTTGGAGAGTTGACTGAATGCTCCTGGCCTCATTTAATGTTTTAGTTACATGATCATTTGGGTCACTGTGGTTAAAGCACAGTTACATTTTGAGTTTGGGGGCTATAAAATGCAAATGATGTTGTTGCAAGATTCAAGGACAAGGCATCCACTTTAAATGTGCCTGGGATCACCTGCTGCCAGGCACATTTGAGTTGGGACAAAGCTAGAAAGGGAAAAAATGTCTCCTGTTTTGTGATTAGGAATGTCTCTCTGGTGGTGAAAACTCTCTCAGGGGTTCAAGATACCACTGATCCCTTCCTAGAATCTGTACTGAGACTGCTTAACAGAGTGATGCGGAGTGATGGCAAATTCAAGGCAGCAGCAGCATCTCCAAGGGACAGATGGCTCAGAGAAGTGGCACCCCTGCCAAGAGAACAGATGGCATGGAGCAGTAGCAGACCTAGATAGCTTAGACTGAAGCAAAAGAGAAAGAGAGAGAGAGAGGCCCACCAAGCAACCTGTGTGCAGTCCTTTCTAGCCAGCAATAAAAGCTGAAACCATTCCAACTGGGTTAGGTAGCGGGAACCCACCCCAACCCCTTCCCCATTACCACCACAAACAGCTTAGGCAGCACCGACCTGCTAGAATCCTTGGACTTCTCCAGCCATGGACAGCTACCTATGAATGGGAGCCGGAAAGGAGAGAAAGTATTAGAACACACCAGTCACTTGCAATGGCCAGAGAAGAATTGAGATTGGAATCTACTGCTAAGACTTCCTGGGGGGGTGGGAGTCCTGATCATAGAATTTAATTGCACATTTTCTCAAATTCATTCTGTAGTCTTCCTTCTTCCTACCAGGCCATTCAGATAAAGTTCTTTTTGTTATAACCCCTGGACTCTTTGCAAGTGGAGATGTATACTTTCCTTGATTTCTGGGTGGGGTCCTAAGCCAGCGTTAGTTAATTTTTTAAGGAAACGCCTAGAAAATGACGCTGGCCTTTTTTGCTGCTGACAACACTTGGCAGAAGGTTACTAAATTAAAAGAAACAAACTGTAGGAAAAGAAACTTCAGTGCAATAAGGCCAACTCCTCTGTGAGCTACCTGAACATTTGACACATCGGTACTGTTGTATGTAAACTTCCATATTCTATATAGGAAGATAGATTATTTAATCTTATACAATAATTTACATTATCTTCCCAGAAACAAAGCCATTTTAATTTGAAGTGTCCCATAGCTGAGTATGACATGAGGATTTCTTAGTGAGTGTAGACACTCAAAGAATGGTTAAAAATATCAGATATATTTTATTAACATGATTGAGATAGGAACAACATAAATGTATTTAGGTTTCTATGTCCATGCAAAAGCCAAAGGATCTACAGAACCGCAGCCTATAACAATTGAGAAAATTGAGAATGATAAATAAGCAATGTTCTCAGCCTTATCCATTAAGCGACACTGGCAATACAGATTTACATGGAGTAGTTGGTTCCATCTCCCACTCAACAACATTCTCTAAAGTTCTCTTTAGGACAGCTAATTGTACAGGAGGGTGCATAGCTCATCCCCGCTGTGTACCAGTAAGGTAGCAGTACCAGAAGAGGTTCTAATATCTGCCCTGATTTGAGCAATCATGCCATACTCCCCATTCTTTCCCTCTCTTTTGACCATTTCTCTTTCTTTTCCCCTAAAGTCTCTTTTAAGTTACATGGATAATGAGGGTTTTTAATAATGCAATTATCGCTAAGAAAGAGTTACACAGGAAATTATTTCTCTCCTGCCTATTATTCACAACCTGACACTAACCTAGCATTGTTCCACCCCCTCACCTCTGCAGAATATATAATCCAGGTAGATAGGTGGAATCCAATCACTAGTTAGTCCCATGACTTCTTTCTAAGATCCAGGACCTGCCCAATTCCTGGTTATCTCCTCCCATAATGTCTTCCTTGAAGCTAGGCACTAGCTTTACTTCATCTAGCAATTTTATAAATTCATATTTGGTAAAGTTGGATCTCTCTTCCCTTGAAACATTTATTTATGTAACTAACTGACTTTGGTGATTTTTATGCTGTGAGCCTTTAAATCTTTAAGGGCTCTGCTTTCCTTAGTGACAGCCAGCCATTTTATGTTCACCTCAGACGGTGCGTTCTGTCAGAGTAGACACATACCCCATCTGTTCTCTCACGATGAACTTGTTTTTCTTAGTTCTGCTTTTCTTTCAGTCTAAAACAAAGGTCATTCTGACTGAAAATATCTGGTCTTCAAATAGAAGGAGAATACAACGTTTCTCTACTGTTAATGTTTTATATAGCATAAGTCAGCCAGGCATTTTCTCGTAACCTTATTTATGTCACTTCATGTGGCCAACATAGAGTGTCTGATTGAAATTCCATTGAAGGCAATGGGAAACCTCTGGCTGCCTTCAATGGGCTTTGGCTCAATCTCAGAATATGGTGGTAATGGTTGTTTGTCTTATGGTGCACCTTGAGGCACCAGCTGCATTGTACTGGGCACTCGGTGGCAACAAAACACAGAAAGCACTCTACATGTTCCGCATAAACCATGGCAATTGCTTTGATTTTTAAAATAATATAAAGTTATGTATAGATCAATCTACATGATATTATACAGAGAGACATTCCTAGTGCAAAGAAGTTATAGTCAAATTAATATAGACTAACCTGGCCAGATCTGAGAGGTGCAGACTGTGTGTGTAGAACATTCACGTTTGCCTGCCTTGACGAGCTTGTGCAATTACGGCAATCATTCCAGAAAGTTAGGCATTTGGAAAAGCAAATGATTGTTCAGAAATATTATTATATTTGTACATGAAGGTATATTATGTGCCAAAATGAAGGTGTGTATGTGTTCAAGGTCCTCAAGCTTCTTGATACTCTTAGAATTAAATCTAGTCCATATAGACATATGGTGGGAAAAATACTCAGGGCCAAAGTTCCAACATACAGAGTGCTGTGTTCTCCCGAAAATCTTATCCAGGTCCTAAATGGGGAAAGATTTTTTTTTTTTTTTTTTTTTTTAGTAATATGAACCCAGCTTTAGGTACTGATCACTTGAAAATCTGGCCCTGATGAGTTTTGGAAACATGATTAGTAAGGTAAAGGAGATGCAGCAATTGTTGGTGACACAAATAAAGGTAAGAAGGATTTTGTCCCTGTTACCCATTGTGTGAAATAGTTCTGTTTGAGTTTCTTGGTTTTTATATTATTATGCTTAGTAAATGAACATCGAAATCTTATTCAGGAGGATAAGGCACTATGCCACATTTATTGTGAACACTAGGTTTCAAAAACCATTCTAAAGCACATGCATTGCATTCACACCCACCCACCCACACACACATGAGTTCTGCAGGAGGGAGATAGTTACGAGCCTCAGCATTGCGCTAGTCAAACCACTGGCCAGGTGGATGAGCTCAAGGGAGGAATGGGGTCCAATTGGTTGCAATGTGATGCTCCTTGGAGTTGCAGAACGAACCCAAAGTCCCTCATTTTCTTCACCCTTTTTATAGGGCCCAAACTACATGCAAGTCTCTGAAAACTGCTATGTCATGTTGTTCCCATGTTTGATGTGACAACCTATCACTCACACATGTAACGAACATGATGTTTTTATCATTCTGTTCCTGTTACAAACTTTTTCATGCCATGTCCTTGGGTGTGGGTGTTACCTCTTCTGCTCTTTGCTATTAATTTTTCTTATATTCTTCAGCCATCTGGATCCTCTATTCACATTCACTCTTCAGTCATACAAATTGACACACTAGTTTCTATTTTTTTTAATCAATTAACTCGTAAATTCTGACAAAGACAGAGGAGATTATTTCCCCTGAATTTACAATCTTGGGAAATTGCTCAAGATGGCACAGTGTTATTCATTTGTATTACAATTTCAATAAACAATTGTTATGAATTTCTTTCAGTGTTCCTTTGGCTTTCAAAAACAAAATTTAGCAAGACAGTTTGTTTCCAACCGGTATTTACAGCGTAGCTGGCCTTCTTGTAAACCTTTATTTGCTGCTCAAATCCAAAATCTTACATGGAGAATATTACTTAATGTCAGGCAGGCCTATAAACCTACAATATTTACACTTCCTATTAGTTATACTAGCTACCACAACAAAAAGGTGCGTCTGTCAGCTATTCTTTTCACCTCTCCCCTTATTTAAATTCTTTGGACTTGGCATAATCTCTGTTGCTTTATTCTGCACCTCTCCTAGCTAACAATATCCTTCCTGTGAGGTGACCAAAGAAATACCTTATACAGTCACAGTATCATCTTTCATCTTTTGTTTTCAGTTTCTGTTAATACAACCCCATATATTTTTTCTTTTAGTTTTTCTTTTAATGGCTGCAGTGCACTGAGCAAATGCTTTTTTTTCAGAATAACCACCAAATATTTATTCCTGATCCATGTCCTGGATGATTGTTCGATTCAGTATCTATTGCCTAGCTTGATTCCTTGCACACAGATTGTGTGAGAAAGCCTGAGCAAAACATTGACAATAAATCTGTGTTGTATGAGAGAAAGGAATGTATTACTAAAAATATTTTTGTTGAGTATTTTGATTTCTTTTCTAAGCTGTTATGAAATAATGCTGTGAATGGTTAATTCCTGCAGTAATTTACCCCCAAGGCATCAGTATTTCAGTAGGGAGGGAAATAGTTTAAAGCTCCATTTTGCAGATTTCATTCAGGTAAAACTCCCACTGCCTTCAAAGGAAGCTGTGAGTACAACAAGAATGCAGGGATCAGAACCACACTGGGTATCAGCCTTTTCTGCTTTCATTGAAAATCTGTCTGTCTCTCTTTGGCTCCCTCTACATTTTACTCACTGCACCTTGCACATGGGCTGGCAAGGCAATGCCACCCAGGAGCTCAGGTCTGAGTCTCCATCTCCTCCTAGGTCCTTTTAGATGAGAGCTGGCAATATAGATGTGGAAATGATTATTTCCACTGTCAAAACAAACAAGGGGTACGTCTACACTAGAAAAAATTAAGTCAACTTTGTTAAGTCGACTTAACAAATTGGACTAAGTTGACTTAAAGTTAAGTTGACTTGATCTACTTTGTTAAGTTGACTTAATTGGCCTTAACTTGAATTAATAAAGTCGACTTAACGGTTACTCCCCGTCCATACCATCCTTAAGTCGCCTTAAGGAGTTGACTTAAGGCTTAAGTCGACCTAATGGGCAGTTGTTATTAAGTCGACTTAAGCTTTCATTAAGTCGACTTAAGGAATTTCTTAAGGTGACTTAATGAAAATCAGGTGTAGACATGGAGTAATTTAGATTGACTTAAGGGCTAAAGTGCTTAAATACACTTTATTAAGTCGAACCAAGGGCAGTTAGGTCGACTTACTAAGTCCCCGTTCAGGGAAATCACTTTATTAAGTTGACCTAGTAAGGTCGACTTTAGGTCAACTTAAAGTCAACCTACACTTTTTGTAGTGTAGACATAGCCAGAGATGTACCCTGGTCCTACAAAGCAGAAGTCCATGGCTCATAATAACCAACTTCCAGCTCAAAAGAGTTGAATACTCCATAAGGTTATGGACAAAAACCTGAAACCTGGACAACAATGAAACAACTTGGAAAAAATGAAAAGCACATTTAAATAGACTTCTAGAAGTTTTATAAATGAATCTGAAGAATAGCAGACGACGTTAACTTTGAAATAAAATACAGGAACTTCTGGCAGACCCTTGCCTAATACAGAATCAGTGATCGCAACCTAGAAAAACAGAACTATAAATAATGTGGAAAGCTAGAGAAGAACTTTTCAATAAGTAGGAAAGATAAAAAATGGAGGCATTTTCTATTTCAAAAGACCAATCTCCAGGGAAGACAAGGAAGATACTCTTTCAAACATTTAGATCTAATAAAATGTTTTCCATCAAAACCTAAGAAGTAAAATGTATAAATCAGGAAGAAAGACATGACAGCAGAAAGAAAATCCACCCATCCCCCTTCTGCATAGTCAGGTAAATTGAGGTTATCCACAGCAAGCATTATTTTGTGGAGGTAGATTGATCGCTATTCCACTCAGTTGCATCAGACTTCCAACAGCTGTGTCTGAAAGGCTGCTGCACTACTCTTGGGCTGTTAATTCATATGGATTCTGCCAGAGGAGGAGGATTAACAAGAACAGTTTGCAGTCTCGGGACACTGGGCTTTCATCAAAAGGATACCATTGCTGTAATCATGTCCTGTTCTCAGGTGGTCTAAGGTAGGGAAGAGTGCAAAATTTCTCTTTGTAACAACAAAAATAAACAATTATCTTCTGAAACAATCCTTTTCTTTCTCCCTCCATCAGCAAAATGAAGAAAATAAGATTTAAAATGAAATACAGGGGCTTGAGTCTACATGCATTTTTGCCATTGGGGGCAAAATGAATCAATCTAGATGTAACTGGACAAATCTTTTATTGAATTCTCCCAGTATTTTGGCAGACTCGCTGTAGATTTCTACCAATGCGCACCCATCCACAAGCCTTCCTGCTGTTTGGACTCTCCTTGTTGAGCACACAAGAGCTGTTTGCCTAACATGGGCCAGATTCTGATACCCTTATTCACACTGAACAGTGTGAAATCCTCCAGGAGGAGTCCCCCTGAAATCAATGGGATATTTATAAAGCAAAGAACTATCTGGGCAACCAAAGTTGCAGAATTTGTTCCCCAATAGCCTAAGCAGTTTATGACAATGCTTCTCAGCAAATACGAAATCCATGCTTTGTCCTTTAGGTCTTCTCCCTCTCAACTTCTGTTATGCATAAGCTTAGTTCCCATCTAGTGGAGAAACACTATGGAACTTGTTCAGGTGAAATGGCAGAAGTCAATGTTTTTACTTTAAAGGTGTAATATTTCCTATAACTCTTAACATAGAATAGAATTGTTGCGATGCCAACTCTTCTGGAAAATGTGTAGCATAAACATGTAAATAAATAAAACAAGAATAAGGCCCTTACTGATAATCCTATGGAAGTGTGATTTGTGTGTGCATGCATACATGTTTGGGCTGAAAACTCCACTAGTGCAGGAAGAGTGGTTATTGCCTGTAGAATCTAAAGTAAGTAGCCCCAGCACAGTAAAAACAGAAGCAGGATAATCACTTTCTGGAACAAAATTAATAGTAATAAGGAAAGCGCCTTTCCTTAATTTGTTTTAATACTAATCCTTTTCTCTTGCAACATATTAGAAAATATTGTTCTGTGAGGCAGACATTAAGTAAGTCATCATCAAGGACTGTATACTGGCTTTTGCTAGCACAGAGCCCAGCAGAGGTTTCTAGCAGCAGAAAGTCATTGCGGAGAAAGAAAGGTCTTTTGGGTAAGATACTGGACTGATATTTGGGAGATCTGGGTTCTGAGTTCATGGTTCTGCCGCAGACTCCCTGTGAAACCTTGTGTGAATCATGTGCTTCAGCTTCCAATCTTGCTTGTGTGCTTCATCCCTGTCTCATACATCTCTGTTTGAAATGTAAACCTCCAAGGCAGGGATTGACTCTTATTAAATGTATACTGGATGCCTGATCCAAGGGGCCCTGCTGTCTCTGGGATTGTACATGAAACCTCAATACAAATGTAACTCTAGTCAGGTGGGAGGCCAGCACAGTGCTGGAAAGTGTAGCAAAGAACTTTGACCTTCCTCGGAGCCTGGGCCTGAGGAAGGGCCTGAACGCCCCTCCTGGACAGACCCAGGAATTGCAGGGCTCAGGCCCCAGAAGCAGAGCGGTGGAGCCAGGACAGGAAGGGGAAGTACAAAAGCCCAGCCTGGCAGCTCAGTAGTGGCTAAGTAGTCCGAAGGGAAGGATGTGTCTCCTTTGAGGCTATGAGCTGGATGAGACTGGGGCTCCTACTACAGAGCTGCCCCCATCCTCTCCTGGTAGGAGGTCCAACGGCCTACCCAGCCTACCTGGACCTAGTGACTGGGAGGGGATGCCAGAAACTCTGGACTAGGGGAGATGTCCCAGGGCTCGCTTGAACCCTGATGGGTTCTCCCTCACTGGGGACGTGCCAGAGCATGGGGAAGCTGAGGACCCTGAGGAGCAGCTGGGCCCCTGTGACCTGGAGGAGCTTCCCTCTGCTGAGGACCCCTGCATCCAGGAGGAAGAGCTGGCTGTGGAGGGACCCTACGACATGGAGGAGCTACTCTCTGCTGATGGACCCAAGGAGTTCCCGGACTTGCTGCTCATGGACAGCGAGGGCCTAGATGGGATCCTGTGGGAGGTCTATCCTCCGAACTCAGAGGAGACCCCACTGGAGACAAGTACCTGGGCTCAACGGGGAGGAAGTAACCCAGGGGCAGCGGACCATAGATCAGTTCGAAACTGGAGCAACCTGGTGTCAGTGCGTTGCAGCTGGAGCCACGCTGACCCAGTGGCAGACTGATCTGCCATTGCTAGTGCCTCGGACTGGGATGCAGTGGGTTGGGTGGGCCTGTATCCCCCTCCCTCTCTTTTTTCCCAACCATCTGGAGTGCTTGACCGCTCCTGCCATGGCCTTTGAGGGTCGAATGGTGTTCCTGCCCCATCCGGGGCTGTTTCTCATCCCAGGCTGGGGGCTACTGATTCTTGTGTCTGCCCTGCCCTGCCTAGGGGCCTGGGCTACTGACTCTTGTGCCTGCCCCACCCCACCTCGGGGCCAGGGACTACTAACTGTTGTACCTGCCCCGCCTCGCCTCGGGGCCAGGGGCTACTGACTCTTGATACCTGTCTGGTCTCATCTAACAGGCAGGTGGACCAGTGATGATACTGTGAACATTAATATCGGCCTACTGGTTACGATAGTGGGTTTTTTCTGGGGTTGAACTGGTCAGAATTTGGGCCTTCCTTGGAGCCTGGACCTGTGGAAGAGCCTGAACACCCCAGACCACCCTCGACCAGTTTACAGAAGGGTAGGAATATGGCCAACGTGGCCAGAAGTTGCACTGATCCAGCACATTCCCTTAATGGTCTCCTCCAGTAGGATTACTTCTTACAGTTCAGTGACTTTCCACTGCCTCTTCAACTCCTGTCCTGCTTTATTCTCATGCAGGCCTGTGTCCGGAAAAGTGTGTATACATTATGTGTCTTGATAATATCTTCCGCGCTACAGCTAAGCTAATTGCTAGCACTTAGCATAGTGTGCAACAGGAAGGTAACAAACGGAGTCCTGTGGTACTTTTAAAGACTAACAGATTTATTTATCGCATGAGCTTTTGTGGGAGAAAATTCCACTTTGTCAGACATTTTGAAGATGGTAAACTTACCGAATGGGAGGATATTAAATGCAGGGAAGTGTGTATGACATAGGATCAGGTCAGGCTGTAACAGCAAATCAAATTAGACGTTAGGATTCAAACACTGGGTAACAGCTACCCTGGATGCCCCATCATCTCAGGTATTGGCACGTTTACAGCAAGATTTTCTGGCTATGTGGACTCTCTCCTCAGTTTCTATGTTATCAACATACCTAGCTATCTGCAAGACACTATGGATTTCCTGAGAAAAATCCATTCCATCGGTGAACTTCCAGAAAATACCATCTTGGCCACTATGGATGTTGAGGCTCTTTACATCAACATCCCACACAAAGATGGATTACAAGCCATTAGAAGAACTATCCAAGATGATGCCACAGCTAAGCTTGTGGCTGAACTTTGTGACTTTGTACTTACCCACAACCATTTCATATTTGAAGATAATTTATACCTTCAAGTCAGAGGCACTGCTATGGGTACCTGCATGGACCCACAGTATGCCAACATTTTTTATGGCTGATTTAGAACAATGCTTCCTCGAGTCTCATCCCAAAGCACCTCTAATTTACTTATGCTGTATTGATGACATCTTCATTATCTGGACCCATGGTAAGGATGCCCTTGAATATTTCCGTAGAAATATCAACAATTTCTATTCCACAATCAAACTTAGCCTGGAACACTCCACACAGGAGATCTACTTTCTGGACACTACAGTGCAAATTAGTGATGGGCACATAGGGTGCATCTACACTTATAAATTAAGTCGACTTAAGGCTGCTTAAGTCGACTTAATTTACTCTGCATCCACACTGGAGTTTCCTTAAGTCGACTTAAGCTGTTGCTTAAGTTGACTTAAGGAAAAGTAAAGTTGACTTTGTAAAACCAAGTTTTACGTCGACTTTACTGCTTAAGTCGACTTCTTAAATCGACTTCAGCAGTGTGGATGACCTAAGTCAACTTAGGGCAGGGGAAAAAGGGAGCCCCTGCTCCCTTCTCCCCAGGAAGCCACTAGCGGCTCGTCCCGGCTCCCTTCTCCCTGGGACCACACACATCCGAGGGAGAAGGGACTGTGGGGCTCCATTCTGGCTGGGACTTGAATGGCTGCAGCCAGAAGGAAGCGGCGGCTCCCTTTTTGCCGGGACCCGAGCGGTCCCGGCAAAAAGGGAGCGCAGGGTTCCCTTTTTGTCGGGACCCGAGCGCTCCCGGCCAGAAGGGAGCCCTGTGGCACCCATCTGGCTGGGACCTCGCTCCAGCTTTTTGGGAGGACCGGGTCTCCCCGCCAGCTGGAGCGCCATGCCTTAAGGATGTTGCAGGTGGGACGCCCGAGTATGGGCTGGAGCTAGCAACAGTTCGTTTAGGTTCATTGCCCGGAGTGCGCAGCACTAATAACCACACCAGGGTGGAGAAGCACACTAAGATTTATTTGAAATCTCAAGCAGGTACACGGAGACAAGCACGTCTCAAATCATGCACACCCCACCCCCGTTGCAGTGACCCTTATATAGGCAGGTTGTTTGCTTCAATACTTTTCTCCTTGTACGCAGTGGAAGTACTCTCCCCCTTCTCTTAGAGAGCACACTTTGACCAAGTTCCACTGGTACTTTCACGGCTTGTTATCTATTTTGCTTCCTGAAACCGGGGGAACATCCTTATATGGTTGGTGTTATTGTGTCCTGGCTGCCTCTGAGTCTGGAGCGAAGGAGCTTCATCGGCGCTATGGCCTTCCACTCCTTCGACTTACCCAGTGCGCGACCCCAGATGCAGCCAGGGGCATCAACAAGGAGGCTTAAGTTGACTTAATTTACTCCGTGTCTACTCTGGGCTTTCCTTAATTTGAATTTAGCTGCTCCTTAAGTCGAATTAAGGAAAAGTTAGTTCAAATTAATAACACCTAGTTTTAATTCAAACTAGTGCTTAATTCGACTTAATAAAGTCGACTTAAGCCAGTGGAGACACAGAGTGGTGCCTAGGTGGACCTTTTTAAGTTGACTTAAAACATTAAATCAACTTAATAAGGTCGAAAAGGGGCCACCTCTATACTTGAAAAGTTAAGTCCACTTCTGTTAAGTCAACTTAATAAGGTCCACTTTAAGTCGACTTAAAGTCGACCATATTAAGTCGACTTTATAAAGCTGACTTAACTTTTCAAGAGTAGACATAGCCCATCAGAGGACCAAATCAAGTCACCTACTCCATCAAGAACTCATTCAACTGCTCATCCACCAGTGTGACTTATGCCATCATGTGTCAGAAATGCCTCCCCTCCCCTGCCTTATATATTGTACAAACAGGACAGTCTTTGCACAAAATAATAAATGGACACAAATCTTACATAAGAAATTGCAACACTCAAAAACCAATAGGGGAACACTTCAATCTCCCTGCTCACTCCAGTGACAACTTCCTAATAGCTGTGCTGAAACGGATGAATAACAAATCACAGCTTCAAAGAGAAACTGCAGAACTCGAATTTATATGCAAATTTGACTCAGTTGCCTTGGGGTTAAACAGGGACTACCTTTTTTTTTTTTCTCATTACAACAGGTGATTTGACCTTACCTCCCTCTATGTGCTGTTCTCCAGTGTTTGAATCCTAACATCTATTTTGATTTGCTGTTATAGCCTGACCTGATCCTATGTCATACACTTCCCTGTATTTCATTTCCTCCCATTCTGCAAGTTTCCCATCTTCAAAGCATCTGACGAAGTAGGATTTTCTCCCACGAAAGCTCATGCGATAAATAAATCTGTTAGTCTTTAAAGTGCCACAGGACTCTGTTTGTTTTTCTGTAATAGACTAACACGGCTACCCTTTTGGAACTTGACAACAGGAGGCGTGTGAGTGAGAGGGTTTTAAGTCAGTTATTCAATTTCCACACACCCTAGGCTCTGATTTGGTATAAAGACCCATTTATGCAGCCCCGGTGTCCTTGCAGAGTGATAATTAAGTCAGTCAGGATATGTCTACGCAGGATATGTCTGCAACTGAAAGCCCCCAGCCCAGGCTGACAGACTCAAACTGGTAGAGTTCCTGCTTGCTGTCTAGACTCTAGACAGAGCTTTTGAAGCTGTGACTCAGGCTGGAGCTCCCACTCTGCCTAGGCAAGGAGAGGGGCTTCAGAGCAGGAGATCCAGCCTCAGTCACAATGTCAAAGCACTGTCTACACAACTCTTTTCAGAGTGCTAGCCCACATCTGACAGCGCTGGCTAACAGGCAGTGGAGATCTACCCCTCAGACTCTGTGCAGGGATCCGAACTGGTAGATCCCAGTGCAGAACTGGGGCCCAAGAAAACAATATGACTTCCAAATGGGTTTACCACTCAACATTTTCCTGGTAATATTTCTCAAAACTACTTTCCAGCAAAAACTACATTTGTCCCTATGCAAAACGGTTGCCACTGGCTGTCTGTGAGCTGTGACAGACTGGGCAGTGGGGCTCCTGTTTTCACATTTCCTTTCAGCCACCCTTCTCTTCCCCCCCTCTACCCCAACTTACATCCACCTCTGTTCCAACCCCTAACCTCCCTGTCCCCTGATTACCCTGCATCGCCTCATCCGCCCTCTGGCCACCCACTGCCCCCATCCCATCTGTCCTGTCCCCTTCATCCCCCTTCACCTCCTCTATTCCCCACACACCTCTCTCCAACCCCCTTATGACTGGATCCCAGGAATTGAGCCCAGAGCAGGCTGCATCCCCCACCCTGCAAACAAGGACAGCAGTGGCAGCTTGAGGGGTGGTGGGAATCTCAGTCAGCTCAACTGGGAGCAGCTTGGAGCCAGTTCTCCTCCTGCACTTTGGGGGTGCTGACCAGGAGGCTACACTGCCTGGAGCAGTGGGGAAGCAAGGTCTGTCTCCCCTACATTTCTTTCAAGCGTTGCCATGCCGGGGGTTGCCGACCCTTGGACTAGCAGGAACTAGAAAATTGCTTTTCTAAACAAGGCTGGATTCACGCAGGGGCTTTAGGGGTTGAAGCCCAGGGCCCAGGCTAAGGGCTGGGGAGGGGGAAAGAGGGGGCTCCAAAAAATCCATTCCTGGCTGGCTGGCCCTTCTCCCTGGGAGGAACTGCTTGGAGGGAATGTAGGAGAGACTTTCACACACACACACACACACACCCGCCCTGCTTGAGATAGTGTAGCCTCCAAGGGTACATTTACACTGGTGCCTTAGGTCAACTTAAGGAGGGTGAAGTCGACCTAAAGAACCCTGCGTCCACCCTTGGAGCTTATTAAGTTGACTTAAGCGCTTACTTAAGCCGACTTAATAACTCCACCTCTGAAGGTCAATTTAAGGCTTAAGTCGACCTTATTGAATCAACTTAAGCCAGTGTAGATGGGGAATAGCCCTTAAATTGACCTAATTGGCCTCCAATAATAATTTGCTAATTAGTTAATTTACTAATTAAACTAAATCACTAATTAATTAATTAATTAGCTAATTAATTTAATATTAATTTATTATAGGTCAGGCTGTAGAGAAGAAAAAGAGCTGTGGCAATCGGGCTGGGGGAAGCCGCAGCTGGGGAGATCGGACTGGGGACAAGGCAAAAGCCATGGCCAGAGAGAGCAGGCTGGGGAGGAGGGAAAAGCCACGGACGGGGAGATCAGGCGGAGGAAATACACGGCCGGAGAGATCGGGCTGGGGAAAGCCACGGCCGGGAAGATTGGGCTGGGGAGAAGGGGAGAGCCATGGCTGGGGAGATCGAATTGGGGAGAGCTGCGGCCAGGGAGATGAGGCTGGGGAGAAGGGGAAAGCCGCGGCCAGGGAGATGAGGCTGGGGAGAAGGGGAAAGCCGCGGCTGGCGCAATTGGGCTTGGGAAAGCCATGGCTGGGGAGATTGGGCTGGCGCAGCCCGATCTCCCCAGTCACAGCTCTCCCCTTCTCCCCAGCCTGATCTCCCCTGCTGCGGCTTTCCCCTTCTCCCCAGCCCAATCTCCCTGGCCACGGCTCTCCCCAGTCCGATCGCCCCAGCCGCGGCTTTTCCCAGCCTGATGGCCGCAGCTCTTTTTCTTCTCACCAGCCTGACCCATAGTAAATTAATAAAACTAAAATTTCATTTTAACATTTTTATTAAAGTTCAAACGAAAAGACAACATTTATGCATTTCTTTTGACTTAAAGTACTTAGGCTTGCTGATGCTTCCATCACTGAAAAACTGTTGCCCATGAGGCACCATGCCTCACAAATTGCCACTCAACAGGTATGATATCTTGCTCAGCTGCATCATCAGCTTGGAGGGAACACTGGACCCCTCCCAGAGTTCCTGGCCACTCCTCTGTCGACCTAGCACCTGCCAGTGTGGATGCAGGCAGTCGACTGGAGTTTTCAGTGTGAACGCTCTAAGTCGACTTAACAGAGCCTCCAGTGTAGACGTAGCCCTGGTGACACTCCTCAGCTGCATGGAGATTGGGTCCAGGCTGCTCCCAGCCTAGCTGACTGTGATTCCTACCTCCCCGGTCCCAAGTTGCTGCTGCTGCCTTCCTTTGCAAGGAGGGGGTTGCAGCCTTCTTCAGGCACGACTCCTGTGAGCCAGAGTTGCAAGGGGGCTGTAGAGGGCCGGGTGGGATACTGGGCTAGAGGGGGGAACAGGGGTGTGAGCAGGTCCAGATTAAGGCCCTGCGGGGCCCAGGGCTACCCACTCTTGTGGGGCCCTCCCCCAGCAGTGGCGTGCCTGGCTGGTGCTGGGGGTGGGGGGCTCCGGGGTTGAGTGGGCTCTGCTGCCTAGTGGCACTGTCAGGGGTAGGGAGGTTGGCCGAGTCCCTCTCCTCACCAGTGCTGGGGGGTCCAGGGCTCAGCATGTCTGGGTCCCGTGGCCCGATGGTGCTGTAGTGTGTGGGGGGTTAGCCACGGCCTGTGGTCAGGCTGGTACTGGGGGGGAGGGCCCATGGCCCAAGGGTGGGGGGGAGCACAGCCCAGCATGGGGTCCAGCCAGGAGTGCAACACTCCATGAGCCATGGTGGGGGATCCCTCCCCCCATTGGGAGGGCTCAGAGTTGTGTTGGGCAGCCACCGGGCACAGGGGCAGGCTTAGGGCAGGGCCAGGCAATAATAGGCTGGGGACTGAAGGGCTGGAGAAATGACGCTGCAGCCCGCACGAGGCCAGCTGTGTGCACAGCGCTCCAGGAATAGAGACTCCCCCTCTGCTCGCCTTGGAAGTGTCGTGGGCCGGGTGCCACCACTGGGGTGGAAGTAGGACAGGAGAAGGGCAGCACGTAATGGCAGGGCTGGCCAGAATCAGGACCACTAGGGTCGGATTATTGCGGGACTGTGGGGCACCCTTTTAGCCTGGTGCCCAGGGCTGCAGCCCCTATAGCCCCTGCAATGATCTGACCCTGGGCATGAGGGGCCAGAGGAGGTGAAGGGGGGTTAAGGGAGCAGGACAGGATGGTAGGGGGGCAGGGAGCAGTGGGTGGCTGAAGGGAAAATGAGGTGATGCAGGAGAATCATGGACAGGGAGGTTATGGGCTCAGGGAAGGAGGCTGGGGCAGTGGTGGGTGTGATCGGGGGACCCTGTGGGGGAAGGGGGGATGTGGGGAGAGGAGGCTGCAGGGAAATATGAGAGCATGAGCCCCACTGCCCAGGCTGTCACAGCTCACAGACAGCTAGGGTGTCTTCCAACCCTGACCTGGGCATAAGGCAGAGGCATCCTTGCCGTTGGGCTGGCCAGGCGTTGGCCCCAGGTAGAACAGCCTGAGCCCCGGATCTATTTTCCCTAGAAGGCACATGAGGAGACAGTCTGTTTGCAGGGGAGGCGGAGCTATGCTGGGAACGGAGCCAGCTGCAGCTTGTAGCTCAGTCATGTAGCAGGGAGTGAAGAGGGAACTTTAAATCCTCTCTCCCCTGCTGCACCAGCTCAGCCACATAGCACTGCAGCTGACTCCCCTCCATCCTGCTTTATTTAGGACTAGCTTCTTCTACACAGCACCAGTAAGTACTGTGTGTGTGGGGAGGGAGGAACTGGAAGGTGGGGGGTGGGTGGGTGTTGGGAACAGGGGATCAATCCTCAGGTCAGTCTGGTGGGTCTGGGGAACAGGCTGGGGATCAGCCCCTGCCACATGGGTAGGTGACTTGGTGACCAGCCAGAGCAGCAACAAGTTGTAGGTTGGGGATTGTTCCCCCCCACTGCCCCCCTTCTCCAGGGTGGCAGGTGGGGACTGGTCAGACCTGTACAGTGAGGTCAGTTGAGGGGTGGGTGGCCTGGGGGATCATCCCCCAGCCAGGAGTGCCAATGATGACCCTATTTATGAATTCTGCAGATCATATGGTGTGCCTAAAATTTATTCTGTGCTTTGAAATGTGGTTTTCTTGTTTGTTGTTAATTAAGCGGGGGTGGAGGGTGACTGGAGGAAATGGAGTCGTGTTTTTAAACTACTTTCTTGTGTTTGAGTTCCCCCTGCCCATCCCAGGCTGTGAGTATGTAACAATTTAGGGTTGCCCTTCCTCCCACAGGTACTGGAAGGTGATTTTGGCCCCTGGTGCAGGACCTGTCCCCCCACCTCTGCCCCCTTCACCCTCTGCTCAGTAATTAACCCTATCCCCTCAGTTCTGTCCCCAAATAAACCCCTTTAATTCAGGGATCAGTTCAGTCCCCCAACCTCCATCAGCTGTCCCCCACCCTGAAGCCATAGTACAGCTCCCCCATCCTCAGCTTTGATCCTCTTAGGGATCTTCACCTCCCCAAGTCTGAAGGGAGATGGGTTTCAAATGGAGTTCCCTCTCTTCCACTTCCCAGGCTGGCAGGGGAGCAAATGCCAGGGCCTGGGGAAAAAATCCTAAGATTTGAGATTTCTTTTGGGAGATCATGAGTGAAGCTTATTTTTACCTGCTAGAAATCATCTCATTTTATGTGCTTCAGTTTTGGCCTGTGTTGAAAAAGCCACAGTGGACTAATGCTTGTTATTTATGCAGTCTTAAAGTAAAAGTTTCAAATGCAAAGACTAGCTCCTGTAAGCATTTTGCAACTGCAGATCATCATACCAATTATCTTAAGCAAAAGTCAATCCTGGTATAAGAGGCTGTAACACCCAATGATTTTAATGACACTTCTTGGACCAGATTTTTAAAGGTAGGGCCCCAGAAAAAAGCTCTTTCACACTTTCAAGTGTCTTGTTATCAAACTTTCCATCCCCTCCCTTTTTCCAGGTGTGACTGTCTTTGTTATTTACAAAGGGGTAGCCATGTTAGTCTATTGTAGAAAGACAACAGAGTCCAGTGGCACTTTTAAAGACTAACAGATTTATTTATCGCATGAAAGCTCATGGGATAAATAAATCTGTTAGTCTTTAAAAGTGCCACTGGACTCTGTTGTCTTTCTTATTTACATTATCTTTTGTCATGTATCCAATCTCAACAGCTTCCATGCTGTGAGACAGAGACTCCACCCAGAGCCATATGAAATACCTGGGATGTTTCAGATCTATTGATCTATACACACATACATGTGATGCTGCAGGAAACATGATCCCATAATAATGCAGAGCATGTTTATGAGCATTCAGAAAGGAACCTTGCTTGCATGGCACATTTTGTATCAAACCACACAATTACATGGCAGGAGTGAAAGCAAAGTTATACAGATCATACCCCACTGTGCATCATATGACAGGGTGGGCTGGGAATCACAGCCCTTCTGCGCTTTCCCCTGGTCCAGGTGGCAAGTGTGAGGTGGGGTTCCCCCCATCCAGCCATGGACCCCCTCTGGGCCTGGGACCATTAGTCCAGCTGGGCACCGCTCCTCCTCCCCATGCAGTGAGGTCAGTTGGGGGACGAGTGGCCCAGGGATCATCCCCCAGCTGGAAGTGCCACTGCTGGCCTTATTTATAAAGATGAAATCTGCAGACCAGCACCATATTGTGCGCCTAAAATTTATTCTGTGCCTTGAAATTTGGTTTTCTTATTTGTTTGTAATTAAGCAGGGGGTGGAGGGTGACTGGAGGAAATGAAGTTGATGTTTGAGTTTCCCCTACCCATCCTAGGGTGTGAGTATGTGACAATTTATGGTTGCCCTCTCTCCCACAGGTACTGGAAAAGGTGATTTTGGCCCCTGCTGCAGGCTCTGTTCCCCCACCTCTGCCCCCTCATCCCTTGCCCAGTAATAAACCCTGTCCCCTCAGTTCTGTCCCCATTACTGTCTGCCCAGTAATGCTTCATTTTTAGTTTGGACTCTGCCTTTCCTATAAGAGCATGTTTACTCGGTTTTGGCTGTTGTTTTTTTTGCTTTGTCTCCCCAGAAGAGGGATTGGGAGCCTGGCAGGAGCTGTGGGGTGAGAGTAGGGAACAATGCAGCAGCATTCTCTGCCTTTTCTTCAGTTCACTCTGTTGTCTTCTCTATGGCTATTTACAGGGGAGGCACAAAGCC
Source organism: Pelusios castaneus (assembly GCA_007922175.1). NCBI lineage: Eukaryota > Metazoa > Chordata > Testudines > Pelomedusidae > Pelusios > Pelusios castaneus. The sequence goes on along the minus strand of ML685886.1, from coordinate 750,019 downwards.
AGCACCCTGGCTGGCTGGGTCTGCTAGTTTGGTGCTCATGGCACCAAACTGGAAGCCCCAGGCAGTCTACCTGCTTGCCTTGTGAATTCCCCAACCGCCTCCCCCTGGTTTGTGTGCACCTGAAAGCTGGGACCTGGCCAGAGCCTTTTTCAAGTTCCTGCCTTGTGGCATGCTCAGGCTTGTGGCCCAGGGCTGGAACCGCCTGGGAAAATGCAGCTACTGTGCTGCCTTTCCTGGTGCCCACCATCCAGTTGCACTGCTCCCCTGCCACCCTTCCCCTTCTCCCCACTCTCCTACTCCACCACCCTCCTTCCCACTCCTGTTTGCTGAGTTCCCTGGCTCCTGATATTCAGCCACAGGAACCTGAAGGGGATGGGGAATGTTGTGCCTTGTCAGACAGGGAGACACAATTTATGTGTCCTTCTGACATGGTCTGACTTTTTAAGAAAGATTGATTCTGTTATAGTTCTTAATACAGATGAGTATGAAGGAGTTGTATTGCAACCCAGCATGGAGAGGAGCATGGGGTGTGGGTTTGTTTCTGAGGCTATGTACACACGACAAACTTGTCCCTCAATAAGCTATTGCGGGACAAGGGAAAGCGCTATCGTGTGTACACACATGTGCTTCTTGTATCATAAAGGAGCATTCACCCGTGTGAACGCTCCTTTGCGATACAAGGAGTAGTGCATGGTGGGCACCTATCCCACCATGCACTGCTCACAGCCAGCCCCCTAGTCCAGCTGCAGGGCTTAGGGTGTTGGCGGGGGCTACATCACTTAGTGGGGGGGGGCACTACCAGGGAGTGGGCTGGTGGGCCACAACCCTGGATCTTTTTGCTATCCAGCAATGCCCCTGGCATAAGGAGGGACCCACAGAGAGCCTGTCATGGCTGCCTCACTGCCCCCACAGCAGGGGGAGAGCGGGACGTGGGCTCACAAACCCATCACATGGTGTGCTGCTTCAGATACGTGCACATTAGAAATCAAATGGAACAGCTACAGTCACCTCTTCTATTACAGGCAGGAGCTGAAGCAATTAATCTTTGAATGGAGCAAGCCTCTATGTCACAGTCAGATCTACCCACATGGACTGCGGACTATAGAAAAAGGCCCTCATGATGCCTGTCAAAACTTGACATTCATGATAGCTCTAATGTGTAGCAAGATGCCAGTAGCTATTTAGGGACCTCCTATCATGCAAGAGGTAAATCTGCCCCCCCCCTTGAAAAATGTCATTCAGGACTTGAATACATGCACTTCATTTACAGAGTAAGGGTCCTTATCTGTATCAACTAATCAGAGCTAGTTGCAGGAAAATAAACCATTTTAAAAGTGGTTGCTAGGTTTTATTTTCTAATGTTCCCTGCATGTCCTCTCTAAGGTTACAGTACAGAAAAGCACTTAACTTTAGGTAAGTGCTTACGTGCTTTTCTTAATGCGGATGGACTTAAGTATATACTGAAAGTTAAACATGTGCTTTGATGTTTCCCTTATCTAGGTGTAAGTACAACAGATCACTAATGTTCTTTATGCAGAAAATGATACTCTTGTTTAACGTGTGCAGTAGAAATGCCCAAAATCTCTTATTTGAAGTTACGACTTCAAAATGAAACAATGTCCCAAAGTTCACAGAAGCCAATGGGAGTTTTGCTACTTAAGAGAAGCCTTTGAAGCCAATGGGAGTTTTGCTACTTAAGAGTTGAATCGGGGTGGGGTGAAGGGTCGTGTGCCTGTAAACCTAACTACTTGTGCTGTGATGACATCAGATCTCCTTCTAAACAGAGCTGATCATTGTTGACATCCTTGTAAAATGGAAGGTCATCATTGTAAACCTCTTTTGCTCCATATGCAATCATAAGTGAAGGGCTCTTCTGACAGAACCCCTGTGTCCTCTAGTTTCACAGTTGAATTGTTTGGCAAAGTACAGATTTGGTCTCTGGAAGCTTCTTCCTATTTCTGTTCCAGCCATACATAATGTGCTGTAATTTGTAAACCCAGTTTAAGTTTTGTAAAATGTTTTGACAGTGTGTTGGATGAAAGGTGCTAGATAAATATTAGTGTTTCCCCAAACTGTACGCCAAAGGATCAGTTCATGTGGATTCACCACACGCAGTCAAAGACTGTTTAAGAAATGGGTGATTTTTATTGAATGCTATGGTGAATAACGCCAAGCAAGCAAAGCAAAGTAATAAGTGGCGAGAGCGTATGACCCCCCTGCAGCCGGGGACCTCTGATGACTGCGGATGATGCCGCGGAGGTTCCCAAGGCATCTTGGGCCTAGGTTACCAAGGCAGCCTGGTCCATGATCCTATGACGAAGTCCTCAGGTTTTCAGGGACTAGGCTAACATGTAGCATTTCAGGAGAAGATGGGGTGATCAAACCCTCTTTCTCTTCATATGCTCAGCTCCAAGGCCGAGGTAGCAAAGAAGAAAAACAGATAAGAAGCACAGACAAGCCTTGCAAAAAAGCAAAACACCTTATCTCAGGCCCTAGCCAGTTCCCACAGGAGACTGGCTTCAGCTGGTGCTTTGGGCATGAAGCCCAGCATCAGTTCATGGTCAGGTTGCTCATGGGAGGGAGGAGGTTGCGAACGCCAAGGCACTATCTCTCTCTCACAAAATCTTCCGCTTTGGCCCTACAGTTATAATGATTGATTTGTGTTTTTTCCTGCCACGTTCTTAGGGCAAGTACTGCTTTACTAGGCAAACATTGCAGTTTAAGGAAATGAGCTTCTCACACAAATACTGCTCAGGCTTAGTCTACTCTGCCATGCTGAATTGACATGAGATATGCAATCTATGTACTGTTGAATACATATCTTCCATTGACTGACTTACCCTCCCTTACCATGGCTACTTTACTTGGCTGCACTGATGGGAAATGCTTTCCATTCGATGTAGTGTTAATCTTTTTTGGGGGGCTGGAGTTACTGCATCGAATGGAGAGCATTTACGGGATCGATTGAGCAACTTTCTGCTTGGCTGCTCAGTCGATCCCGCTGTGTCGATCCGTGGAGACTGACACAGGAATTTCATTGTAGACAAGGCCTCGGTTTAAGGTTGGCAAACTTGACTCCTTATTTATTCATTGATAATTTCACAAATGCTTCCATGAATATTTCACTGATGCATGATATAGCTATAGCTAAGACTGTGCGACTCTGGATATTTCTCAAAGGTATGTGGTACTTGAACCAGAAGTTATTGGGCTCAATGCAGGAATCACTGGTAGAAATTCTGTAGCCTGTATGAAGTAGATTGGATTACAATGATAATCATAATCTCTTCTAACCTTAAAAATTCTATTAATCTGTTTTGTGGTTCATGTGCTGCCAAAGTGTCAAAAGAACTTGATGTTTCAGACATGGAATGTGACCCCGAAGCTTAGCTTGAATCTGACCTCTAACGATTGCTTTATTAAACAGAATCCTTGTTTTAATAGAAAAGTAAAAATGTCACAGTCTGTAGAAAATAATTAGTCTCTGTAAAGCTCCCCTCTCTTATGCCCCATCTGTCTTCCATAAACTTCATACTTCTCTTTTTTGGTGTGGGTTTTATTGGAAGTGGACACAAATAGGCCACAGTCTGAAGCCTGTCTGAGGAATCACAATTAATTTATGTATTTCCGTAAATGTTCACCATATTTATAGCTTCCTTGCCACTAAATATAGGTCTTGTTTAATAATCATAGATACAAAATTTGGTGAAGTTTGAATCTAAAATTTGTGGTTGGAGCTTAACATTCATGGTCAATTTCACTATTATTTCAAAATTCCCTTCATCACATTGCATCTCCAAGGTTTTGTCAGACCTGGTCCATGCACAAAAGTTGTACTGCTTTAACTATGCAATATGTTTAAAGAGTACAATCCCCCTCACAGGGATGTAGTTATACTGGTATAAAAGTTCTTATACCAATATAATTTAATCTGGCCTTGTCTACACTACAAAAATTTTGCTTTAATAACCATTCCAGAAGAACTGGCTAATATGCATGCTATTTATGCTGACAAAGGAGTTCTGCTGTCGGCATAGTAACACCACCTCCCGGACTGACATAACTAGGCGGACAAAACTTTGTACTGTGGACTCAGATGTAGGAAGATGATTCAGATATAGTGTAAAAGGCAATTTTATACCAGTTTAACTCTTTACACCTTGACAGGTTCCGGAGGGGTAGCCATATTAGTCTAGTTCAGCAAAACAAACAAGGAGTCCTGTGGCACTTTTAAAGACTAATAAATTTATTCATTGCATGAGCTTTCGTGGGAGAAAATTCCACTTCATCAGATGCTTGACTTTTCCATTTTCAAGCATCTGACGAAGTGGGATTTCTCCCATGAAAGCTCATGGAATAAATAAATGTGTTAGTCTTTAAAAGTCCCACAGGACTTGTTTGTTCTGTACACCTTAATGCTTCGAACCAATATAATTATTTTGGAAACAAACATACAAACAAAAAGCCACCAATCAAATGAAATAGATATCTGTGTGTAGATCAGGCCTAATTCGTCTTTTTTTTTCTAGTTGCCTTATAGGACTGACTGAATTGCAGCAGGGATAAATTTGTCCCCATAGTTTCTTTTTCTTTAAGAAAGACCTTTTATTTTATTGTGCCACCGATACCCACATGCAGAAAATATAACACTCACAGCTGACCCTCATTTTCAAATATGGAAATACGATTTTTTTTCAGATATGAAAATGACCTGTCTGCCATATATCTCATTTACCACTGGAACACAATCCTGTATTCTTAAAGCTACAACTCTCATGAAGGAAGGGCACAGCCTTCTGTTTCTCTTCAGGAACTCCAAGTAATTCAATGGGCAGGAAATCTCCTGTAGTCTCAGAAGAATTTTAAAACTCCAGGACTGTCGAGGCAGATTGATTTTTGTCTGAACAGGGTTGCCCCACAGTATGTTGGTGATGATATATTAAAACTCAAGCTGTCCAAAAGATTCTATGATGTTGCTTTGCATATGAATTTTCTGCTGTGGGTTGCTATTTCCTTAGCTGCCTTTCCATGCTCTGAGAATTTTCCAGTATATATCTATATATCTATATATCTATATATCTATATCTATATATATATATCTATATATATATATATATATATCTCGTTTCATGACATTTACAATACTTGGTCTGTATGTGAGAGTGAAGAGAAGCAGCAAGAGAACATGGCCCAGAGCACCTCATTAATGAGAAAAGCATTTCAGTGATCCATGTCTACATCAAGTGGAAGTGTAGTTTTAATTCTATCCTTAAAGCATTGGTATAGTCTACTGATAATGCTGGTTTTGCAATGGAGGCTAGAAGGGTAGAATTGCCAGACTGGAAGGGTCCAGTGCTGTGACAATGAATGTTAGCTTCCCCTTTGACTCCTGACCTACCTACAATCTGGGAGTTGATATTTGTGGCAAACATCATTCTTTACCTCCCTGTTTGCCTCTGCCAAGATCTCTAGAGACAGTTGATATGTTTGTTTGACTTGGTCTTATGCTGTTTTTGCAGGAGAATTAGCTGAAATTTTTCATGTTAAAAATAATTTAAAAACAAAATGCAGCCTTTTTTCAAAATTAAAGGTTTTTTTGTTTGTTTTGTTTTTCTGGGAAAATTTTCTTCCTAAATTTTCCAGGCTTTGAAATGAAAAATTGATTAAAAAAAAAAAAATCAAACCCCAATATTTTCTGTGGAAAAACTCTAAACATTCTTTTCCTCCTTAGAATCATAGAATCTTAGGGCTCGAAGGGACCTCATGAGGTCATCTAGTCCAACCCCCTGCTAAAACCAGAACCACTCCCTCTAAATCATCCCAGCCAGGGTTTCTTCTAACCGGACCTTAAATATCTCCAAAGATGGAGATTCCACCACCTCCCTAGATAGCCCATTCCAATGCTTCACCACCCTCCTAGTGAGAAAGTTTTTCCTAATATCCAACCTTGACCTCCCCAGCTGTAATTTGAAACCATTGCTCCTTGTTCTGTCCTCTGTTACCCTCGAGAACAGCCTAGCTCCCTCCTCTTTGGAACAACCCTTCAAGTAGCTAAAGGTTGCTATCAAATCTCCCCTCAGTCTTCTCTTCTATATAAGCCTAGTTCCTTCAGTCTCTCCTCATAAGTCATGTGCCCCAGCCCCCTAATCATTTTTGTTGCCCTCCGCTGGACTCTTTCTAATTTCTCCACATCCTTTCTGTAGTGGGGAGCCCAAAACTGGACACAGTATTCCAGATGTGGCCTGACCAGTGTCGAATAGAGGGGAATTATCACATCCCTCGATCTGCTGGCAATACTCCTACTGATGCAGCCTAATATGCCATTGGCCTTTTTGGCAACAAGGGCACACTGTTGGCTCATATTCATCTTCCCGTCCACCATAACACCCAGGTCCTTTTCTACAGCGCTGCTACTTAGCCGATCGGTCCCCAGCCTGTAGCAGTGCATGGGATTTTTCCGTCCTAAGTGCAGGACTTTGCACTTGTCTTTGTTGAACCTCATGAGGTTTCTTTCGGCCCAGTGTTCCAATTTGTCCAAGTCTCCCTGAATCCTGTCCCTGCCCTCCAGAGTATCTACCATTCCCCCCAACTTGGTGTCATCCGCAAACTTACTAAGCACGCAGTCTATTCCATCATCAAGATCATTAATGAAGATGTTGAATAGAACCGGCCCCAGGACCAACCCCTGGGGCACTCCACTCGTTACCGGTTGCGAACCAGACATCGAGCCATTGATTCCTACCCGCTGAGCCCGTTGATCTAACCAGTTTTCGATCCACCTTACGGTCCACTCGTCCAACCCATACTTCCTTAACTTGCTGACGAGAATGCTGTGGGAAACCGTATCAAAAGCCTTGCTAAAGTCAAGGTATACCACGTCAACAGCTCTTCCCGCATCCACAAATCCAGTCATCTCATCATAGAAGGAAATCAGGTTGGTCAGGCATGATTTGCCCTTGGTGAATCCATGTTGACTGTTCCTGATCACTCTATTTTCCTCCAAGTGTTTCAGGATGGATTCCTTGAGGACCTGCTCCATGATTTTCCCAGGGATTGAGGTGAGGCGGACCGGTCTGTAGTTCCCCGGATCCTCCTTTTTCCCTTTCTTAAAGATAGATACTATATTTGCCTTTTTCCAATCCTCCGGGACCACCCCTGTTCGCCACGAGTTCTCAAAGATAATGGCCAGCGGCTCTGCAATCACTTCCCCCAACTCCCTCAGCACCCTCGGATGCAGTTCATCCGGCCTCATGGACTTGTGCACATCCAATTTCATTAAGTGTTCCCTAACCTGACTTTCCATCACCAAGGGCCGCTCTTCTCTCCATTCCGCGTTACCCCATGTAGTAGCCTGGGAGCTGGCCCTCCCTATGAAGACTGAAGTAAAAAAAGCATTGAGTACTTCAGCCTTTTCCGCATCATCCTCCACGAGGATGCCTGCCCCATTCAGTAAGGGACCTACACCGCTTCTGATCCTTTTCTTGTTGCTGATATACTTATAGAACCCCTTTCTGTTATCCTTCACATCTCTTGCTAGCTGCAACTCCAATTGTCCTTTGGCCTTTCTGATTTTATCCCTGCAGTCCCGAGCAATATCTTTATATGCCTCCCTTGTCATCTGTCCAAGCTTCCACTTCTTGTAAGCTTCCCTTTTATGTTTCAGCTCCCCGCAGAGTTCCCTGCTAAGCCACGCTGGTCGCCGTCCACATTTGCTGTTCTTTCTGCACATCGGAATGTTATCTTCCTGTGCCTTTAACAGGGTTTCTTTAAAATACAGCCAGCTGTCTTGGACACTTTTCCCCTTCAGATCAGCCTCCCATGAAACCCTGCCCATCAGCTCCCTAAGGAAGCCAAAATTTGCTTTTCTGAAGTCCAGGGTGTATGTTCTGCTTCTTTCCTTCCTTCCATTGATCAGGATCCTGAACTCTACCATCTCATGGTCGCTGCTGCCCAGGTTGCCATTTACTTCTACTTCCCCGATCAATTCTTCTCTGTTTGTGAGCAATAGGTCTAGAGGTGCAAGGCCCCTAGTTGGTTCCTCCAGCATTTGTACTAGGAAGTTGTCCTCAATATTCTCCAAAAACTTCCTGGATTGCCTGTGCACTGCTGTATTATCTTCCCAGCAGACATCAGGATAATTGAAGTCCCCCATAAGAACCAGGGCCTGCGACGATCTGGAAAGTTCTGTTAGTTGTCCATAGAATGCCTCATCCACCTCCTCTTTCTGATCTGGCGGTCTGTAGCAGACACCTACCACAACATCCCCCTTGTTGCATTCTCCCCGAAACTTAACCCACAGACTTTCAACCGTCTTGTTTCCACTTTCATAGTGGAGCTCCGAGCAGTCATACAGCTCTTTTACATATAGCGCTACTCCTCCCCCCCTTCTTCCCTGCCTGTCCTTCCTGAACAATTTATATCCATCCATGGCAGTGCTCCAGTCATGCAAGTTATCCCACCACATTTCTGTTATTCCAATTATATCATAGTTCCTTGTCTGCGCCAGTACTACCAATTCTTCCTGCTTGTTTCCCAGGCTCCTCGCATTTGTGTACAGGCACCTAAGATACCGGGCCCATTGCCCTACTTTGCCCTGTCGATTCTCCTTCCTGTCGCAGCTTCCACCGTGCAATTTCTCCTGGTGTCCTCCTTCCCCACTCGCCTGAGGTATTATGACTTCATCAGAAAATAAAAAAACAATTATTTGATTTCCCCCCCCCCCCCCCAGTTCCAACTACCCTCTCTTTTATTCCTGCTGTTACAGCCCCAGCACCCCCCAAGTTCCATCCCTTCCCCCAGGTTTCCCTCAGTTTCACTTACCTGTGGGCTTTGGTCACCTTCCCCCTTCGAACCTAGTTTAAAGCCCTCCTCACCAGGTTAGCCAGTCTGCTTCCAAATACGCTCTTCCCCTTCCTGGATAGGTGGAGTCCATCTCTGCCTAGCAGTCCTTCTTCCTGAAACAGCACCCCATGGTCGAGGAAGCCAAAGCCCTCCTGGTTACACCATCTCCGCAGCCAGGCATTCACCTCCAGGATGCATCTGTCTCTGCTCGGGCCCCTACCCTTGACTGGAAGGATCGAGGAGAACACCACCTGTGCACCGAACTCCTTCACCCGTGCTCCCAGAGCCCTGTAGTCCTCTTTGATCTGCAGAGGTTCACCTCTCGCAGTATCATTGGTTCCCACATGGATGAGTAGCATGGGGTAGTAGTCAGAGGGACGGATAATTCTCGACAATCCCTCCGTGACGTCTCGGATACGGGCCCCTGGCAGGCAGCATACCTCCCGAGAGGCCTTATCTGGGCGACAGATGGGTGCCTCCGTCCCCCTCAGAAGAGAGTCCCCAACCACCACAACCCGACGTTTTCTCCTGCGTGTGTTGGTTTTGATCCTCCCAACATCGGGGGTGCATGGCTTCTCCTCTTCCACCTCATCTCCCGTCTGTAGTGCTGCGTAACGGTTCTTTACTAGAACGGAGGGTGGGATGGGAGCAGGGGTGGAGCACTGTCTGCTGCCAGAAGTAACCAGCTGCCAGTGTCCACCCTCTGCTTGAGCCATCTCATCCTTCTCCGAGGGTGTGGCATCAGTTCTTTGCCTCTGGATAGTTTCTTCATCCTTGCATGTTTCCTCATGGATGCTATCCAGGAACTTCTCCAGGGCATGGATACTCCTGAGCCTGGCCACCTCCTCCTGTAACTCCCCCACCTGCTTCCTGAGAGATTCCACCAGGAGACACCTGTCACATTGAATGATCTCCCCAGCCTGACCGTCTGAGAGTGGAAAATGCAGGCTACAGTCCTTATACTTCCTTATCTTGCTGACGAGAATGCTGTGGGAAACTGTATCAAAAGCCTTGCTAAAGTCGAGGTATACCATGTCAACAGCTCTTCCTGCATCCACAAATCCAGTCATCTCATCATAGAAGGCAATCAGGTTGGTCAGGCACGATTTGCCCTTGGTGAATCCATGCTGACTGTTGCTGATCACTCTATTTTCCTCCAAGTTTTTCAGGATAGATTCTTTGAGGACCTGCTTCTTTCAAAATTTATCACTGACAAGCACTGATTGTTTTCAGGCTAGCTGTATTAGTCAGTGAGAACTTGCCACTTGAATTGGAATCTGCAAGGAATCCTGCAGATGTGCCTTCAAAGTTATCTCTTATTCTAGAGAGAGTGGTTTTCTTTCCTTTAGTAATCACAAATACTCTGTAGAATTATTTTTCTTAACAAAGAATTGTTTTCGGTTTGTTTGGTTTTTTTGAATTTCTGCTGAATTTTAAATAAAATGAGCTTTTAGACTGAAACAGATTAATTTTGTATTTGATTGTATTCTGTTTGAAATCTCCCTCTCCCCTCCCTCTAAGCTCATAACAGTTGTCACAGTTCAGGGCAACAACTGCATGTTTTCCGCTCAGTTCCCTTCATTGTGAGCTTCCCAGTAACGTCTGCCTGCCTAAACAGACCAGCTTGCTTTCGCATCAGAAATCTATGAGGCACTGCTACAGATGTAAGTTCATACCACTCTTTCTAAGAAAGTCTACTTTATTCTTAAGGTACAAGAACTATAGAGAAACATTAAAACAACCAAAGGAACCTACATGCATGCCAATAACTTTATCAGATATCATATCCCCAGTGGTTTGTTTGTGGTTACAAGTTAACCAGAGCTTCAGCTGAGAATAAGCACACAGTACACCAAGTTCTTCCAATCCTCCCCTCAGGATTGGATCCCTCTGTGTACCAAGGGGTACGTCTACACTGGCAATTTAGGTCGATGTAAGTAGCCTTAAGTCAACCTAAATTACTCCCTGTCCACCCTGGAATTTCATTAAGTCGACTTAAGAAATTCCTTAAGTCAACTTAATGAAAGTTTTGGTCAACTTAGTAAGAAACTCCGGTTAAGTCGACCTAACCCTTAAGTTGACTCTTTAGGTCGACTTAAGCACAGTGTGGACATGGATTAACCCTTAAGAAGACTTTATTAAGTTGACTTAAGTGCAGTTATTAAGTCCCAGTTCAGGGTAACCCCTTTAAGTCGACTTAATAAGGTCAATTTTAAGTTGACTTAAAGTTGACCTTATTAAGTCGACAACAAAATTGACCTAACTTTTTCTGGTGTAGACATAGCCAAGGGTCCTCTCCATTTGCTTGATCAGGAAGAAGGGCCTAAGTCAGCTTGAAATCAAGGCTTTTATCCAGAAGTCTTCTTTTTTCTGCTAGTATCTGGAGAACTCAGTTTGAAGCAATATGTACATATATTTCCCCGAGGGGTGGCTTCAAAGTCATTCACCCCTTCCCTATTAGAGTTCCAAGGGGTAGCCGTGTTAGTCTATTGTAGAAAGACAACAGAGTCCTGTGGCACTTTTAAAGACTAACAGATTTATCGCATGAGCTTTCGTGGGAGAAAATCCCACTTCGTCAGACGCTTTGAAGATGGGAAACTTACAGAATGGGAGGAAATTAAATGCAGGGGAGTGTATGACATAGGATCAGGTCAGGCTGTAACAGGAAATCAAAATAGATGTTAGGATTCAAACACTGGGGAACAGCACATAGAGTAAGGTGAGGTCAAATCACCTGTTGTAATGAGAGAAAAATCCATAGTCCCTGTTTAACCCCAAGACAACTGAGTCAAATTTACATATACGTTCGAGTTCTGCAGTTTTTCTTTGAAGCTGTGATTTGTTATTCATCTGTTTCAACACAGCTATTAACAAGTTGTCAAGGGAGTGCGCAGGGAGATTGAAGTGTTCCCCTATTGGTTCTGTAGTGTTGCAATTTCTGATGTCAGATTTGTGTCCATTTATTCTTTGGCGCAGAGACTGTCCTGTTTGTCCAATATATAAGCCAGAGAGGCATTTCCAGCACATGATGGCATAAATCATATTGGTGGATGAGCAGGTGAACGAGCCCTTGATGGAGTAGGTGGCTTGATTAGGCCCTGTGATGGTGTCTTCAGTGTAGATATGAGGGCAAAGTTGGCAGCGTGATCTGTTGCAGGGATATGTTCCCGCTTTAGTGTTTCTGTTGTATGATCTGTAGTTGCTGGTAAGTATCCTTTTAAGGTTAGGGGGCTGTCTGAAAGCAAGGAGAGGTCTGTCTCCCAAGGCTTGAGAGAGTGAGGGATCATCTTGTAAAATAGGCTGTAGATCTTTGATGATGTGTTGAAGAGGTCTGGCTTGGGGGTTGTAGGTGGTGACCAGTGGCATTCTGTTGTTGTTTTTCATGGGCTTCTCCTGTAGTAGTTGACTTCTGGGTACCCGTCTGGCTCTGTCAATTTGTTTCTTCACTTCTGCGGGTGGGTACTGGAGTTTTAAGAATGCTTGGTAGAGATCCTGAAGGTGTCTGTCTGTGTCTAAAGGGTCAGAGCAAATGCGGTTATAGCTTAGGGCTTGGCTGTACACAATGGATCGTGTGACCCTTTAGACAGAGGTGGGGCTGGAACTCCTCCTGGCCCCAGTGGGCAGCATCATGAGGCATGAGAAGGTGGAAATATGACATCTGAGAGCCGAGTATCAAACAATTGCTGTTGATACTGGAGAATCTGATTAGATATGAAATAATACTTCTTTGGCTGTTGAATTGGTTCCTTGTTGAGTTATTTGCAGCCAGCAGTTTGTATCTTAATGGATTTTGTCCACATTAAATAAAACTGCTCAAAAGATTTCAAAAATTGAAATTTTAATATTGTGTTCCAGAGTTCTGAATTTTGACCAAAAAAGCATAAATTAAACTAAAGCATAAATTAAACTGGTGTGAAAATTGGTACATTTTACAGTGAACTTTAATAGTAAGATTCTGATTCCATCACCCTTCAATCAATGAGTTGTACTTGACTCCAGAGTAGTAGACTCATTGTAGTCATATCTCCAAGGCTGTACAGCTTGATGATGGAATTGTGAGCCTCCTTAACCATTTTGCTTCTGCTGCATCCTTCCTCATTCCCACCTGGCTACAAATTCCCCATAACCCTCCAAAAACTCAGCATTATGACCTACAGATTTTAGCCAAGCAGACTTCTTGGGACTTTCTGGAGATCCCATCAGCTATCAGGACAATGTTTGGTATAGACCAAGAGATGTGAGGCATTGTCTTCCATTTTGCTTCCATTCCAAAAATCCAGATCCAGCACTTCAGCTTGGTTGCCCTTCCCTGGTTATTGGCCTGAAATACAGTTTATCAGTAGGTGGACCTATTTCAATAATGACTTCCTTCTGAGGCTTCAGAATCATAGAATATCAATCAATCATTTTAGCTTGGAAACTGAAAGTTGAAGTTCTAGACATTGTACAAAGTATCTGTGTGGATAAGAGAGGCCAAAGAAAACACAGTCCAGTATTTCCATAGCTTATAAACAAAAAATCTGAATCTTTACCTTCTGCACCAAATTTTGCTGAAGTCTGTTAGGTCTACAGTGAAAACTTAAGTGGAAAAATCATTAAAACACTTATGTCCAATTATCCTCGGCTATGTAACCATTGTACTTTGGATCTTTGAGATTGGTTTAGAATCAGTTGCAAGTGAATGACTACTATAGCAGGTGAAAATGCTCTTATTTATGTGTTTTAGCAGAGACTCTTGAAACCTTTTTCAAATACTAGTTAAGCCTGACACACTATTATGAGACATATAAATTATGGCATATTATGCCATTGTACAGACCGATAAAGCACAAAGGCTATATCTACACTACAAAAAGTTGTCGACTTTGTTAAGTTGACCTAATAAGGTCAACTTTAAGTCGATCTAAACTTGAACTTATTAGGTCGACTTAACAAAGTGCTTCCCCTGAATGGGGACTTAGTAAGTCAACCTAAGTTTCCTTAGGTCAACCTAATAAAGTGGTCTTAAGTGTCCACACTGTGCTTAGGTCAACCTAAGGAGTTGACCTAAGGGTTAGGTTGACCTAACCGGGGGTTCTTATTAAGTCAACCTAACCTTTCATTAAGTTGACTCAGTGCTTTTTTTCTAAAAAAAAAGGTACCGGAACTCCTATTGATGTCCGTCATGTCATAAAGAAATAACACTGAAAATAGTGCAGTAAACAGTAAATTTTTGAATATATCAAAGAAATAAAAATACAAGGTAAAAACTGTTAAGTTTTATTAACTATGCAGGCCGCTAATATACTGAAAGACAACCTGTGAGGTCTTACAGCAGGGGTCCTCACACTTTTTAAATAGGGGGCCAGTTCACGGTCCCTCAGACTGTTGGGGGGCCGTATTATAATTAGAAAAAAACATGAATGCGTAGCTATCATGTCTGCTGCTGGCCTGTGTTTCTGGGTACTGGATGGCAGGCAGTAATGCATCCACACACTTTTTGTTGGTGCTGTGGGCTCCGGCCAGGCCCAGAGTGTGGGACTGACCGATGTTAGCCTGCTGGCCTGCTGTTGTGTACGCAACTAGTAGCCAATGTTCCCTCTAGGTTTGGTGGCTTGTGTGCAAAATTTTCAAGCCGTGTGAAAAACTTTTTCAGAATAAATTTTTGGGGAAAACTCACAAGACAGAAATTATAGGCATTAATTGAAGATAAAGTGACTGTAAATAGAATTAATTAATTAATTGTGTTTAATTAATTTAATTGGAATGAATTTGGAATTGAAATCTAATTTTAAGAAAGGTTTTTATTTAAAATTAATTTTTAAAAAGTTTTAAAAAAGAAGGGAGAGAAAGAAAAAAGAGAAGGAAGGAGGAGACAAAGAAAAAAAGAAAGAAAGGAAGGAAGCAAAGACAGAAAGAGCAGGAAGGAAGGAAGACAAAGAAGAGAAAAAGAAAAAAAGGAAAGGAAGAAAGAAGAGAAAGGAAGGCAGGGAAGAGGAAGACAAAGAAGAGAAAAAGAAAAAAAGGAAAGGAAGAAAGAAGAGAAAGGAAGGAAAGGAAGAGGAAGACAAAGAAGAGAAAAAGGAAAGGAAGAAAGAAGAGAAAGGAAGGAAAGGAAGAGGAAGAGAAAGGAAGGCAGGGAAGAGGAAGACAAAGAAGAGGGGAAAAAAAGGAAAGGAAGGAAAGGAAGAGGAAGAGAAAGAAGAGAAAGGAAGCAGTCCCGGGGGTCTGCAGGGGGCGGTGGGGGCTGCCGGCCTGCGCGGGGGTTCCTCCTTGTCCCCACCCCTCTAACCCGGCCCGTCTCCTTGTCCCCACCCCCACCCCACAACCCGGCCACTCTCCTTGTCCCCACCCCCACCCCTCTAACCCGGCCACTCTCCTTGTCCCCCCACCCCTCTCCAGGCCTCCCTCCAGCCCCCTTACCTGGCCGGAGGCTGGGAACCACAGAGACAGCCGGCAGAGCTGCTGCCGGCCAGTCCGCTCCCGCCCTGAGCACGCTGTAACTGCGCATGCTCAGGGCGGGAGATTTAAATCTCCCCAGCCCGGCCCAGCCTGCACAGCTGGGAGGGAGCACCGGCGGGGAAAAAAAGGTGCCGGAACGCCGTTCCGGTGTGTTCCGGCAGAAAAAAAGCACTGAGTTGACTTAAGGAATTTCTTAAGTCGACTTAATGAAAGCCTGGTGTGGACAGGGACTAAGTTAGGTTGACTTAAGCCTCCTTAAATCGACCTAACTTGCAAGCGTAGACATAGCCAAAGATTCTGGGCTGGTATTAGTGCCCTCAGTTTGTTCATGGAGTCAGTGGCAAGGTCAGAAGTAGAATTTAGGAATCCTGGCTTCCAATCTCCACTTTTTATAGTATGTTTTAATTTGTTATTTTTGGTATAAAATAGAACTGAAAATAAAAAGGATGGGGGGAAAGATTGTGTAAAAAAAAAAAAAAAAAAAAAAAAAGGGGAGCTTAATGCTGGAAAATAGCTTTGAGTGCAATTAGCTATTAACTATTAGTAAGGTGCTCTGCTGTCTCCAATAATGTGGTCTGACTTTATACTCCACTTGACTGACCACTGAAGTCTTGTAAATTCTTGTTCCTTTGTCCTTTCATCTCTGCGTATACTTTGCAGAGTATTTAAACTGCTGACTTCAGTGCAATATGTTAGCCCAAATTGTCCTGCTCTAGAGTGTTAGCTGATTTTATTACACAATGGACAAATAGATGCAGACAAAGCTGCTTTGCTACTTTTTAGTTATTCAGCTATGCACTTCCAGCTCATTTGTTTACAGGATTTTAGACTCCCCGTGTGTTAATGCATTTTCCATAGCATGTCAGAAAGTCCATAGACCTTACTTGTATTGACTGTAAATAGAACAAAGACAGTTGGCAGAAGAGGAAATAAATAGGCATGACACTATGCAGTTTTTCTACTGTAATTGACAATGCTTTGAAGCTAGTAGGTTTTAGGAATGTGTTTGTAATGATGAAGCACAATGTTTTTATGATGTAATTTTTGTACCTTCAGGTTTCTTTCCTCCTTCCTACAGGTTTTCTATCTCTTTGTTAGTTATTTTCCCTGACCATACAATATTTCTTCCCTGTCATTCTCTAATTTATTAGGTAAGGAGCCATATTCATCCATAAAAATCCTGAATAACACTACTGACTTCGTATATGTCAAAATTTAACACCAGTCTGACAGAATCTGATGTTACTTTCCTGAATCTTCAGAAACATTAATTCTTTCACTTTTTCACATTGTTCTCTCTGCTTCCCAGCAATTCTGTATACTAAAGATACTAAACCTTTTTGGGTATGTCTACACTGGCAATTTAGGTCAACTTAAGTAGCCTTAAGTCAACCTAAATTACTCCCTGTCCACCCTGGACTTTCATTGTCGACTTAATGAAAGCTTAGGTCGACTTAGTAAGAACCGCCGGTTAGGTTCAACTAACCCTTAGGTCGACTCCTTAGGTTGACTTAAGCACAGTGTGGACATGGATTAATCCCTTAAATTGACTTTAAAAGTGCCACAAGACTCTGTTGTTTTTCTACAATAGACTAACACGGCTACCCCTTTGGAAGAAGAATAATGTTACCCTTTATGCCTTCAGCTAGTTTGATCTCTGTTTGTGCCTTGGCCTTTCTGATATTTCCCCTACATAACTGTGCTATTTGTTTATAGTAATCCTTTGTAATTTGACCTAGTTTCCACTTTTTGTAGGACTCTTTCTCTATTTATAGATTGTTGAAAATCTCCTGGTTAAACCAGGGTGGTCTCTTGCCCTACTCCTTATCCTTCCTACTCAGTGGAATAGTTTGCTCCCATACCCTTAATAATGTCTCTTTGAAAAACTGCCAGCTGTCTTCAGTTGTTTTTCCTCTTAGACATGTTTCCCATGAGATCCTACCTACTAACTCCCCGAGTGAGCTAAAGTCTGCCTTGTTGAAATCCATCATCTTTATTTTGGAGTTTTCTCTTCTACCATTCCTTAGAATCATGAATTCTACCATTTCATGATCTCTTTCACCCAAGCTACCTTCCACTTTCAAATTCTCAATCAGTTCCTCTCTGTTTACCAAAATCAAATTGAGACCCCCCCCACTCCCCAGTGGCTTTCTCCATCTTTTGAAATAAAAAAATGTCTCTAATACATTCCAATAACTTAATGGATAATCTGTGCCTTGCTGTGTTATTTTCCCAACAGATATTGGGGTAGTTGAAGTCCCTCCCCCACCCCCAAATATCCTGTGTTTTGGATGATTTTGTTAATGGTTGAAAAAAGCCTCATCCACCTCTTCTTCTACCTGGTTAGGTGGTCTGTAGTAGACCCCTACTATAACATCACCCTTGTTTTTTACTACTTTTATCTTTATCCAGAGACTTTCAATATGTCAGTCTCCTATTTCCATCTCAACCTCAGTCTAAATATATACTTTTTTTAATATACAAGGCAATACCACTTGCTTTTTTTCCCTAGCCTATCCTTCCTAAGCAAACTGAACCCTGCTCTATTAATATTCCAGTCATGTGTATTATCCCACCAAGTCTCTGTGATACCAGCTATGTCATAGTTTTCTTTAGCTACTAGCATTTTAAGTTCTTCCTGCTTATTCCCCATACTTCTCACATTAGTACACAGACACTTAAGATTTGATCCCCCCCCCCCACCCCAGTTCTGTCCCTGCTATCACAGCTCAGGCATCCCCCAAGTTCCAACCCTTCCTCCAGGCCTCCCTGTTTTTGACTTTCCGGTAGCTTTGTCTGCCTTTATTTATAAATGGAGTCAAATTTAAATCTTCCTTCTACCCACAAACATGAATGCAGGGTTTTTTAATGAAGAGAAATAAACAATGTTCTATACCTAGTTATGTTTTCTAAGCAAGTTATATAAAATCTGGGCTTGGAGAAGGAAGTAAAATATGATGCAAGATCTTTTAATGCACAGAGGCCTTTTTAACAAAAAAATAAATTGCACTTTCTTCATCTGTCCTTAAAAAAAACCAAAAAAAACACCTCTCTGAAAATAACTTTGCAGTACTTAAAATAGGCATTAATAATTCAGATAATTGTTTCTAGGGCAGCATAAAAAGGTACCATTACAAAGAGCTGAAAATGCGGCTTCTGAACATCAGCGGTTGTGTTCTTTTGTAATTTCATAAATGGAAACATTCCATACAAATTAAAACAAGACAAAATTAAAAATAACACAAATTTTATCTCATAAAATAGAGGTTTCACTTCCTTTGAAGAAAAAAATGTATAATGTTGGAGTCTGAAATCAGTTCATGAATGTTTATCTTGATTGTTTCTGACTTGGATTGGATATACAGGAGTTAGGGAAAGTGAATACAGCTCAAAAGAACATTGGAAAAAATCTGGCTGTTTACATGAAAGACAAGTGTCATTACTAATATTTTTATATCTATAGTATGTTACATGTCCATTGAGGGATGGTGTATCATAAGCTTTTTGGATCAGGGATAGTTTACTATTTCATTATTATTTCACATGAATGTACAGCACCTAATGTCAGAACCTCTAGGAGGAAACAAGAAGATAATTGTATAAGGGACAGACTGTGTTTGGCAGTGTTCAGGCACACTCTGTGAAGGGGCATCATGGGAGATATAATCCAGCTGAGAAGTTGAGCCAAATCCATAGAAAAGAATGAGGTACCTGAACTACAACCACCAGGAGGCAAATCAGAGTCTGAGATTTGGAGAGGAATAGAGAAATTGACCTGAAATGAAACCATTTTGTACCCACTTTTCCCATAGAAAATTTCATTTTTGTGTAGACCACATATTCTGTCAAAACATTTTGACAGAGATTCTTGACCTACGCTATTTGCAGCCATCTTCATAGTTCTCATGCCGTCTATGTGAAATTCACCCTGAAGAGAGCCAGCATCCTGGAGTTTCACTTAAGGCATGTTTTGTGGGTCTTTTGGGTCAGTTGTGCTAAGTGTTGATCTGGCCACTCCACAATGGTGAAATTGCCCACTGACTGCTGATACAAGAGAATCCTAGCACTACGGGACAACACCCCCAGACAGGTGGGAGCAGAGGGCCAGAGCTCCTTCTTTGCACCTGCTGGCAAACTGAAGCAGGAATGGGTGATTCATGCTCAGACCCAGATTAAGGTGGTCTGGGACCCCAGTCGGCCCACTCTTGCAGGGCCCCTGGTCCCTCCACTGTGGGCCCCTCACCTGGGGCCCCAGCCCCTCAATGTTGACCTGGAGGCAGGGCGGGACATGGTCCTGGAGCCAGAGGCCACAGCCAGCCCTGGTGCTCTCGCCCCCCATCTGACTGGTCTGCCTCCAGCACATGGCCACTGTGCTCTAGGACTAGCAGGCTCAGGGCCACCTCAGCAGGCACTTCAGGGACTATAGTCTGGGACCCCCTTCAAGCCGGGGCCTAGGGTTGCAGCCCTTATAGCCCCTCTGTTGATCCAGCTCTGAGCATGCTCAATATCTCCATAACGGGGGTGTACAAGCACCCTTTGAGCATGTTCCTCTGCATACCATTGGAACAGCTGGTTGGGGCTGGGGCCCTCAGTCTACAATATTGCCATGGCTAGTAAAGCCTGGTGGGGGTGCTCACTTCAGTAAGTAGATTGTGTTTAGGGGGGTGGATTAGTAAATATTAGAGAATTTATACTCTTCTTAGAGAATGCTCTATGGTGTATAGCTGTCTACAACTATAAAAACTGCACAACTTTTTCTTGAGAATCCTCTGATTTTGTTAAAATTATGTGAGAACAATTATGTAGCTCTCAACTTCTTAATCCTGTCTCACAATTGCTAATAGGCTATTAAGTTGCTTTATTTAAAATATCCTATCTATCAGTCTATTTTGACAGTTAAAACTGAGTTACATGTTTTGAGGTGATTGAATGGAATGTTTATATCGAAAGATTCATGTTGAGAAATTACCACAAGATATGTATAATTTCAGGGATTTTTAGTTCAACCAAAGTATCCTAAATTTAAAATACCCAGTGCATCCTTATTTAAACCTCAAAAAAACAAGTTAATTCTCATTTTATAATCAAACGGGATATTAAAATGTTATGACTAAATCTTTCATCCCAAATGTTGTGATAAATATTATTCTTACATTTTTAATTATGGAATGACATTTAGAGGATTATCAGGTTTGTCATTAATAGGCAGGTATGCTAGACAATAAGCTTGCAGAGTTCCTGATTTGGTACTTTGAGAGCCACTGGAAAATGTGATCTTTTTTATTATCAACAAAAATAATTGTTCATTTCTAAAATGAGCCATTTTATTATAGCAATGGAAGACCAAAGAGATTCTTGGTTGGTGCTAATACTTCACAACATGGACTAAAATCAGATAGGTGTGAGAAGAGGAAATTTACACAGATGGTTTGTATAGCTGGCATTTCCTTGGGTAGCAATTTACACAAGAAGTCTATGTGAGTTTGATCATGACAGACACTAAATGACTCTAGAGAACTGTTGAGAACCTTCTTTTTTCAATGGACACTGTAATTTCTCAAGGGGTGTAGCTGTGTTAGTCTGTGTACAGCAAAAACAACGAGAGTCCTGTGGCACCTAATAGACTATTAGTTTGTTTTTATTATGTTAGTCTATAGGGGTGCATCTACACCTGTAAATTACGTCGACTTAAGCTTGCTTAAGTCGACTTAATTTACTCTGCATCTACACTACACTTTCCTTAAGTCGACTTAAGCAGCTGCTTAAGTCAACTTAAGGAAAAATTAAGTCGACTTTGTAAAACCTAGTTTAAAGTCGACTTTGCTGGCTAAGTCAACTTTAGAAAGTCAGCTTAGACAGTTCAGATGTAGAGTAGCCCTAAGTCGACTTTAAGTCAACTTAGGGGCCTCCAGGGCTTCCCCACTGCCCTCGCTGCCAGGGTGGCTGGCACAGGGATAGCCTGGTGTGCCGCCCCAAAGGGTAGGGCAGAGCCCTGCCTACCCTGCCCCTATCCCGTGCCAGGGCCCCTGTCCCCCTTTGCCCCATTATACCAAGGTACAATGGGGCAAAGGCTGAGCCCCCTGGCACTTGGCAAGGGGTGCCCCCCCTCCCACCACCGTGGACCTGTTCCAGGTCCACCTAGGCATCCAGTGTGGACGCTCTAGGTCAACTTTGTAGGGTCCCCCCAAAGTCGACTTAAAATTTAAGTGTGGACATGCTAAGTCGACTTAAATTAACAAGTGTAGACATAGCCTAAGATGCCACAGGACCTTCGTGTTTTTTGCTGTAATTTCTCAGCAGTTCTCCTCAGGAGTCACTTAAGCCTTGCATCAGCAGATAGCATGAGAATTGTCATTTCCACCACAGGATTTGCAGTGTTGAGGAGTAATTACAGCAGAGGCTTGGGAGGAAGAATTTCTAGGTCTCTTCTTGACTGTCCTTAACTTGTTTAGTAAGTTTAGGTAAGTTGCTTTGAGCTTGCCCATGGAAAATTGCCAAATGTGGCTCACCAATTGGAATAGCTGTTCAAACAGGATGGTTGGCCATCTGCCAGCATGTTCCAATAAAGAGACTGACATGGTCCTGAGCCTCTGTAGTATAAATAGGAACACTACCATGGATTATGCTTCCAGGCAGGATCCTGCTGAAATTGACTGGCCAGATTGGTTCCCCAAATAATACATCTGAAGTCATAAATATAGAATATTACCATATTTGTGAAAACTGTAATATATTAATGGACATTTTGTGAACAGGAGAAAGGAGATAAGCTGGACAAATTCACTGTTATCACTGTGTGTACTCTTGGTTATACAGAGAGAAAAAGGCCTGGTTTAGTGAAATGGTGAGAATACTTAACTCTGAACTACAGTAAAGTCAGTGGGAGTTTAGCTTGTTCAGATCCTAGCAGAGATGCACCTTTTCCTTTGCTGTAAAGCGCTGTGAACTACACAAAGGAACCAATGTTAGTGTTAGTTTTTCTGTGTTTGTGGAAGTTGTGTGTGAGCAGATTAGTATTTCCACCACTACTGCTCCTTCCAGGGCCGTCCCTTGGGGGGAGCGGGGCCGAGGGCCAATCAGCCTAGTCGGGGCCCCCACTCTCCCATGCTGAATGGGAGCGTGGAGGGCCGGCCTGCTTCGCCCCCCAGGGACCCTGATTGCCCCCTGGGAACCCTGAGCCACCCCCAGGGACCCTGCTCGCCCCCTGGGGACGAGGATCCAGCCCTGGATGGGACCACGAGGCTGCCCGCTGGTGGGAGCTGGGCCAGCCCCGGGCCCAGCTGGCAGTGGCAGGAGCGGGGCAAGTGGGCTGGCCCAGCTGGGCTCAGCTCTCCCTCTCCGCCCCTGTGGGCCAGCTGTTCCACCCTGGGGGTGTGGCAGGCCAGCCTAGAGGCCGAGCTCTGCCCTCCCACCCTGCCTTGCCTTTGGTGGGGAGCCAAAGGCAGCAGGGTGGGGGAGTGAGTGGTCTGGAAGGCGCAGTGGGGGAGGGGGGGCAGCACGGGGCCCTAAAAAGCACAGGGCTCCGGGCAATTGCCCTGTTCCCCCTTCCCCCCCCCCCCAAGAATGGCCCTTCTTCCTCCTCATCATCATTATCAAATCCCAAAGGGATATAACCTCCTAGCAGATCAATCTTTGGATAGGTTCTTAAGATGGACTGTCTGGATGTTTAGTTACTGTGCTATTGAAGCTCTGGCACCCACATGATTGCTGATTGTGTAGCAGCATTCCTTGGAGAACACAAGGCTACTGAGCTTATTCTCTGCTCTTATTTTGTGAATGTTTTAGGTGAGTGTATTTCATGTGCTAGGTTGTTCTCAATTCAAACTCTTTGTTGCAAGAATTCCTTTGTGTCCAGTATTCACAATCCAGGTGTTTTTAAGGATCTCATAAGACATTTGACATATTTCTGTTAACCTGCTTGGTTGAAAGAAGCTCTTAGAATTACATTTCCCATGTGAATATTTGAAATTATGAAGTCAAACTGAGGGCTTGTTTACACCTAAAATGGTGCAGGTATGCCACTGTAGTGCTTCAGTGTAGACACTGCCTATGTTGACGGGAAGGATTGTGCTGTCCACTTTAGGTAATTCATCTCTCTGAGAGGTGTTCGTTAGGTTAATTAATGAATTCTTCCATCAACATTGCACTATTTACACAGAGACTTAGGTTAGCTTAACTATGCCACTCAGGAAAATTCACCCTCTGATTGACGTAGTTAAGTTGACAACATGGCCTTAGAATCTATGAATTAGAAAAAAAATCTACTGACAAACTAAAGCAATTTTGTTCTGGAGTCACTCAGGCGCAGTCAATATGTAAATATAGCATACACTTTTGCTAGTCCTTTTTCAGAGTAGAACTGTATTTTGTCTGTTTCTTAATTCCCTCTGTTATGCTGATTTTACATCTATGCACCTTTTCTATCTTCTCAATAGCTTTTTTTTAATTTAGAAGAGTGAAGGCACATCCCACTATGCACTGTTTCCAGTGGAATGTACAGTGGCACTATCTTCTCATTTGAACTCCAATTTTGTCTGTAACTACTTTTGTTAGTAAAAATAAACCCTTTTTTATTATCAGAATTTGTAGACCATGGTAAATGTACACAACACTTCACAAAACACAAATAAGACAGTCTATGCATTCCAGAGAGTCTACATTCCAACTCATAAAAAAGATTAAAGAAAGCATAGAAAGATGTATTTTAAAACTATGCTATGATAAAATAATTTTAAAGACCCCGATCCTCCATTGCTGATGTCAATATGAGGTTTGTCATTGACTTAAATGGGCACAAGATCAAATCCTAAAATATTTCAAGGTAAAACTCAGAAGGAGAAATAAATTGTATTTATTTATGTTTTTTCACCCTAAGCACTGCGGTGAATGGAGATGCTGTGTAGTTAAAATAAAAATCCAGTAATACAGATGATCTTATGCTTTAAGAATTGGCCTGAGACACAGATTTTGTTACAATTCCTGGTTTCGTCGTAGACTCCATGTTTGGCTTTGGACTAGTCAAATGGAGATAGATTTTTTCAAAATGCCTGTAGCTTTGATTGTGACAATACTGCTCAGCTTTTATAAAAGTATGGCCTTAATTTCCTCATCCACCTGTAAAATGAGACTAAGTATACTTCTCTAGCTCTCAATATCCTTATGAGGATAGAAGTTAGTTGGTGAGATACTCAAATACTACCATGAATAGCAGGGCAAGAAGTAGGTATTAACACATGACTGCCTTTTCACATGAACTCCAGAAAAATAAATATTTAAGGCTTAATCCTTCACACTCTGATGCTGTTTTTACACCACAGTAACTCTATTGAAATCAATCATTACACTGGTGTAAAGCTCATGTAATAGAAGAGAACTGGTCTCTTGGTCAACATGTACAGGTAATAAATAATTGCTTTTCATTATAAATAAACGATCATTGTGAATTAACATTATATAAAACAAAGCAGAAAACTCATGTGTCTCCTACTGGGGGCACAGTAGTAATTTAAATATTTACACCACAATATATCGATAGATTCTGTGGAAACAAACAACTTCAAAAGTTGTGTAACGTCAACACAAAATCTCTAGCAAAACTACAAAACCTGAAAGAAATAAAACCTGTCTTGTACACCCACAACATCAACAACCAAAAAAGGACTGATGTAATTAAATGTATATATAGGGAAAGTTACATAAGGTGAAATATGACTCACTGAAACAATAATGCTATTTATGAAGTTTCAAGCTGGGCTCAGTAGAAGCAAAGTTATAAAAGTTAGGAAGAAAATAGGAGAAGAAAAGAACTGGGCACATAGCATACTCCTAAAATGAATATTGTACTAAATAGGCCAGGCAATGCTGGGAGTCTAGTGTAATTAAAATTCACCAGTTTGATAATCTGGAGAGTATATTATTTATATCCATCCATGGGACTCCTGAAGAAAGTACTTCTACAATTCTAGAGTTAATCTGTGAATGAGAGAAGCTAAAAGTGCCCCCACAGATGTTCTTGGAATGCAGAAAGCATATGTGATGATATGCCTAGTAACTCTGGATCTCAAAGGTATTAATGAGGTTAGCAGAGGAGAGGAAACATGAGACTCTGACACCATGACACTCATCACACAACACTGGAGGTGGGATAGAAATCTCCTGCAACAAAGTACACTTCATTTAAAATTCAGAGAATAGGGAAATATTTGTTGTGTTTTTTAAAATGTTATATGACATTCAGTGTTTCTGTGTAATGTTACCCTGCCTGAATGCCTGATGTTGAATCAAAAGGGATTGGTAAAAGAAACCAGTTGTGAAAGATTAAAACAATGGCCTGCACTGGGAGCATACCCTCAAACAATAGTCAGGTTCATAGTCATGAAAAGGGACTCCTCTGGTCCAACGCTGGCCATGGGGTTGTTTGCAAAGATGGAGAATCTGGAGATCAAAACACACTTACCTAGTAAAAGGATCTGTCCTACAGAGGTGGGGTGGGGGTCAGGAAGAGAGTTACCATACTGTAAGGCTGCCTGAGGGTCAGGAACTCCAGGAAGAAGGCTATAATTTGGTCCACAGGAAGAATGGAGGGGCATCACGTCTGAGTTAGATCTGCTTAGTGGTTTGAGGGGAATGCCAAGCATGGGTAAGACAACATGCATTGACAGCTCTTTGTTATTTTAAATGCACTTCTCTAAGTCTTATCTACATTTTGACAAAATAAACCATACTTGGTTTTGAGGAAGCTGCTTCTGTATCCACAGCATACAGTTAATCCACAGTTAATTCAAACTAACTAATTTAAACTAATTTTAGTTAGTTCGAATTAACTTCATTCGAGCTAGAAAAATTTAGTTCGAATTAAGCAAGTGCCAGTTTGTGAATTGCATTGAGTTCAATGGGCCGGTTAGTTCGAACTAACATGGCCACATTGGTTAATTCGAACTAACTAGTTCGAATTAACCCTTAGTTCGAACAGCATATTAGAATGTATTAGTTCAAATTAAGGAAGCCCTTAATTCAAACTAATGAAAGCCTAGTGTAGCCATGGCTTTAGTTAGTTCCAATTAAGCTTCCTTAATTCAAACTAACTTGCCAGTGTAGACATAGCCATGATTAGCAAAGGAGGTGGGTGGATAACCATAGGTGGTCTTAGCGGGTGGGCAGGTGGGGCATTTGCCCAGGGCCCCATGGGGGTGGGGGTTAGGGCTCACCACGCCTGCTCTAAGTCTCCTGGCGGCTGGCTAGTGAGGCCAACGGAGGGGCCGGGGACCAGGCGGGGGGCCCACAGCTAGGCCACCATGGGGCCGAGGGGGTCTGTGGAGCAGCCAACCAGGAAGCGGGTGTCAGGGGGCCCGCAGAGAGGCTGGCCACTGTGGCGGCCCCAGAAAGGGGGCTGGAGTGCCTGTGGAGAGGCCGGCCAGGGGAGCTGGGGGCCAGGCGGTGGCCCGCGACATGGTCAGCATAGGGCCAGGGGGCCCGTGGAGAGGCCAGCCACCAGCGGCAGCCCCAGCGAGGGGGCTGGAAGACCCATGGAGAAGCTGGCCGGGTGGGAGTGGGGGCCCGTGAAGAGGCTGGAGGGGGGCTGAAGACCAGGCAGACCCCCACATTGTGGGTCCCCATCCTTGACTTTTGCCCAGGCCCCAGAATCCCTAAGACCGCCCCTGTGGATAACCCAGAGACCAGGTCAGAGGGTGGCTGGACTGCAAGATCCCCTCCCCCCAAAGAGTAGTGGAAACATAAGTTTGCCACCTGGAAGGGGCATAGGGGGACTGAAAAAGAGTGTCAGCTGGGACAGCTTATTCAGGAACTGTGAAGTAAAAGTTAAGCTTAAATAAGTTTTGTATTCATACCTGCAGTTACTTTCGTCACAATATACACACGGCCTGATCCAAACCCCACTGAAGTCAATGAGGGTCTTTCTAGCAGTACCTGAGAAACATGTTCTATAATATCTTGCGAGAGACTGTTTTGGTGGTTGTAACAGCTTGATATGAAGCACCAGAAATCTCTCTCCTCCTGAGGCCCTTTTCTTGAGAGACTCTGAGCCCATTCTGCAGACATGCAAAATTTGGGCAAGATTTAAAAAAAATATATTTATACTTCACATGAAAATGTTTTCAGCAAGGTGATTTATTCTGGCATATTGTGGGTTTTCAATCATCACGGGATTTCTTCACGACATAGAGGTTTTGATTGGCATGTCCTGTTAGAGACACCATTCAGCTGTAACTTAATTATAGAAAATAACTGAGCAGTAAAATTAAGAGTTAACAGAAGTTAGCAGGTATATCTATTATATTTTAATTTGTATGTATTAAATGAATACATGCAAATGGTTACTATGTTTTCACCTGCATTGAAAAGGAAGCTGTACATATGTTAATATAAGTATTGGTTATCTAGTGATGCTGTAGCTTCTGAAACTATATTGATAACCTGGGCTGAAAAATATAGTTATTGTTATCCCATCATATTGCAACCAATATATGTGTGCTTGTCAGCAGTGGAACTCAAATAGGATTTTTTTTTCTTGTACCCACAGTAGCAGCATACTGCTGTCACTGATCTGTTTGTGTTCCTGCCAAGTGCTGAAGTCAAATGGCAGCAGACAGTGCTCAGCATCTTTTAAGAGACACTAAACAATCCACCAGTTTACCTTGTTCCTGCGAGCTGTGAGTGGACCTTTATATTATGTGGTGTGTTTAGGAATTGCTTAGAGCCACAGAGTCTCACAGACTCCATTCCATATCTGAATCTGAATTATCAGTATTGGCTAAATTGACTTCTGCAAAACATAGCCACCTATTCCAACCAGCTCTTTCCAGAGCCTCTTAAAAGTACAGTTTTTCTTTGAGTGGTTGCATGTATCTATTCTACTGTAGGTGAATGCTTGCCTCCTGCAGATATTGGAGAACTTCTTCCCGCAGCGGTACCCATTGGGGCAGCTCGAGCTCTCTCTTTCGTCTCGGGCCACTGAGTGCTGATATTAGAAGGCAGATCCATCCCCGAACCCCCTCAGTTTCTTCTTCTGACCAGTGATGGTTGTCAGAGTGATCTTAGACCATTTATCATAGTGCTTCCATCACTCATCTGTATGTATAGCCTCTTATTTTAGGAATTAGTTTTAGCTAGCTTTACTGATGCATTAGAATTGGAAAAGGCTCAGAGAAGAGAAAAATGATTGGGGATATGGAACAGTTTCCATCTGAGGAGAGATTAAAAAGACTAGACTAGAACTAAAACTTCATTTTAGAAAACAGATGACTAATGGGGGATGCGGTAGAAAATCTATAAAATCTTGAATGGTGTGGGGAAAGTGACTAGGGAATGTTACTTTACTTCTTCACATAACACAACCACCAGGGGTCAACCAGTGACATTAATAGGCAGCAGGCTTAAAACAAAGGTTTTCCTTCTTCACCCAATCCACAGCCACCCGTGAAACTCATTGCCAAGAGATGTTGTGAAGGCCAAATTTATGACTAGGTTCAAATAGAATTAGATAAATTCATGGAGGATTGGTCATTCATTGGTTATTAGACCAGAGGATTTAGATGCAATCCCATGCTTCAAGTGTCCCTAAGCTTCTGACTGTCAGAAGCTTAGACTGGATGGCACAGGATGGATTCAGTCAGTAATTGCCCTGTTCTTATCATTTCTTCTGAAGCATCTGTCACTCGCTACCGTCAGAACAGTGCATTGATCTAACCCCATTTGGCCATTCTTACAGTAAAAACACATCTTTCACCTGGTTAGGAAAAGGCAATAGTTTTGCAAAATTTCTGCAATTTTATTTTAAAAGAAGCATAGAAATAAATTTCTCCATACACAGACGACAACATAGTTTTAATCTTAGCTTATCTGACATAATGCTACACAGAACTTCCACCGCATACACCCATTTATTTTCATTTCCAGTCATTAACCAGGTGGCTTAACACCTTCTTTAAAATAAGTTTTCGTTGTCTTTTTAGTTGTAGTGCTATAACAAAGAGTAGCGCCTACAGCATTTAGTAGGAATTCCGGGTGTAACCTAGTGAAGGGCAAACTAATGGAAACTATTGTGTAAATCAAGCAAGGAGTCCTGTGGCACTTTTAGGGTGCATCTACACTGGCAACTTAGGTCGACTTAAGGAGGCTTAAGTCAACCTAAACAAAGCCACGTCCACACTGGGCTTTTATTAAGTCGACTTAAGCATTTCTTTAAGTCGACTTAATAACACCTCATTTTAGGTTGACTTAAGCCTTAAGGCGACTCCTTAAATTGACTTAAATCCAGTGTGGATGGGGATTAGTGCCTAAATCGACCTTATTAAGTCGACTTAAAGTGTTAAGTCAACTTAATAAGGTCGACTTAACTTTTCTAGTGTAGACATAGCCTTAAAGAATAACAAATTTATCGCATGAGCTTTCATTGGCGAAGTCCCCCTTTGTCAGGTGCCAGAAAGTGGAAAAAACATACAGTGGAACAATCTTACAGTATGGGAGGGAAAGAGAGCTGCATCAGGTTAGATTACTTCAGCAAATCACACAAGTTATATAGATTCAAACAGTGTGGAATAACATATCCAGAAGTGATGAGGTTGAGAGAGGTGAGAATCACTGTTTGTCATGAAAAATAAAGGAGTCCTGTGGCACTTTTAAAGACTGTTTGTAGTGTGAAAGCCAATCCATTGTGTAAATGATACTGATATAATGCAGTCCTTAAATATGCATTAGTCTGTAGCTGCCCAAGTGAATATGCACAATAAAAAGTCACCTGCACTTTATTTCAGTTTCAGCTTGTAAACAAACATTCATTAAAATAAATTAATACAATAATTAATAAATTAATGAATAAAAGAATACTAAATAATGTTTAAGTATACTGCAAAACAAAAACAAACCCCCAAACTCTGAGCTACATTTTTCTATTTAAAATATTGCAGTGACACCATATTAGCCATAAACCAGTAAACCCCCGATTCTCTAAAGAATCGCAAATTGAAGAATGGCAGGAGCAGCTGGGGGATCGGGGGGCGGCAGAAGGTCCGGCGGAGCTTCTGCCGCCACCTGAACCCCTCGACTGAGCTGGGGGGCCGGCTCCGCTTTGAGCTGGCCCCCCAGCTCAGTTCCCGGGCTCCGGTTGTCAGCAGGAGCGGGGGCGCTGAAGCGCCGCTGCTCCTGCCGACAGCAGGAGCAGCTGGGGGATGGGGGGCGGCAGAAGCTCCGGCGGAGCTTCTGCTGCCACCCGAACCCCTGGACTGAGCTGGGGGGCCGGCTCTCCACAGGCTTATGCACGGCATAGACGTGGATTCAGCTGCTGCACATGCACAGCTGTGTCAGTTATGTGCGCGCGCAGGAGCTCCGACCACGTCCCTCCGTGCATATATACAACTGTGATTTAGTTATATAGATGTTTCAGTATGGTGGGCCTTTTCCATATCATCTCTATGCACATTCATCATCTATGCTAAGGGATCAATTCAGTAATCCTCTGAGAAGAGGTGAGCAAATAATTATTTTTTCTGTTCAGGAAACAAAGCCAAAAAAATCAGAAGACGTGATAATATTCTCTACTTTGGAGCAGGAACTTGAACTCAGTTCTCCTTTCCAGGTCATCAGACTAACCATCAGGCTCTGGGGTCCTTTGGGTTACTTTCAGTCTCTCCTGTTGAAGTTATTCCATTTTGACCTAGGAAATATTTAAGAATTTATACAATAAGAGGGGCAGTGTGACTGATTTATAGTTTGGTGATTAAGGTATTGACGTGGGAGATAGGAAATGTCAATTGAATTCTTCTCTATGCTGGATTCTGAGGAGGAATTCAAACAGGCATTTTGTATCTCCCAGGCTAGATTGTTTCTACTCCCTCTCTCTCTTTGGCCCGGTAAATATGTATGTATTTATAGAAGCAGAACAGTCTCAACAGGAGAGAGCAGAATAGTCTGGTGCTTGGAACACTCATGTGGTGGAGGGGAGGCCCACCTACAAGTCTGTGCTTTGATACTCAGATTTTTATACAAAGAGGAACACTTCAAAAGAAGAGAGTGAGAGGAACACATAGCACGAAAAACAACAGAGTCCTGTGGCACTTGTAAAGACTAACAGATTTATTTATCGCATGAGCTTTCGTGGGAGAAAATCCCAATTCGTCAGACGCTTGGCTAGAAAGCTCACCTGCATGGGGAGAGCTGAGTTTAACTCCCTTGCTCCAGGTTGCTGAATCAAACCTGTGTTCTCCGTATCCCAGGCAAGTACTCTAACAACTGAGGCACACACCAGGAAACCACATGGATTTTTTTTTTCTCTCCCGCTATGACTAATCTGGTGAAATTTACACCAAAACTACATTTTTCAACAAATTAACTATTAGTCCAAAAAAAAAAAAAAAATAATTCACACATCTTTTATCCTGATCCACCCACAGCACTTTACTAAATCCCATTGATTTTGGGATAATTTTGTAGCTTGTGGCGTTTACTGAGAATGTATATATATGTTAGATGTAGTGAGTTGCTCCAACCCATTGCAGCTTTGTTGCATCTGTCATTAGACAATGCAGCTAACACCATCAATTTAGGCAGCTACAGTGAATGGATGCCTCTTTTTCCCCATCTCTGACAACATCTGCCCAAACGTTTCTCTTTAGACACTGCCTCCTTTTTTCTCTTCCACCCATACAACTGAATTTAACTGCAAATATATTTAGTTACACACCTCCTGAATCTCAGAGACCAAAGCATTGTATAACCTGACTAGCTCAGAAACTACCTTCCTCTTCTTGGTGTAGGGCAAATGGCCACATTTGGACCTTGCCTATTTAGAAGCACAATCCAATTTGTCAGTGTGAAACTGCCTTACACTAGCCTGGGTTCTTGCACTAGTTACACAAGTGCTGACTTCATTCCCACTGACTTAACAAAAGGTAGGAATTGTATTAAGGTTCAGACTATTAACGCACATTTTCTCAGAGTCGCAAAATGACCTCAGCCAACCTAACTGAAACAATGAGGTTGACACGGACAATCAGGCAAATAATATCACTAAGAAAAAAACTAATTCTTAATTTTTAGTTCCACTATAGTCTGTAACTACTCCTTTGGGCCATTGTGAAACCCTGAATGCATATTCTGGAGGTCTGCAATTATGGACTATCATATAATTATATAATGACACCCAATGTTTAAAACAACTTTTCTATCCATAATTAGGGATTTACTTGGTGAATTTGAATAGATGCTTTCTTCAACTTCATAAACTTGTATTTTATTTTGATATTGTCTTTTAATGTTATAGTAATGAAAGTTTTCAGACACAGCTTAAACTCTTGCCTTTAAATCACATCCTTTAAAAATCAGATTATAAAAGAATTTTATATTTATATTTACATTTTGTGCTGTAAAAACAGATCTGTAGCAAAACTAAGGAATCCTTCAGCTGTTTGAGCCTGACTATACTGGGCAATCGGAGCTGTGCTGCTTCTAATTCCTGATGTCTTTTTCTTCCTCCTTCCATTCCAGTCTGACGCTTCCTTTTAAAATTAATAGTTTTACATTAAATAAATTCTCTTGGTGAGAAGGAATAGGGTTCAATGCTATAAAACAAAAGTACATGGAAAGCAAATGTTTTAGTATTTGCTCATCCTGACCACCAAACTTTAACTTCACAGTTATTGACTTCTGGTCTCAAAGGACCTTATTACCTCTCAGCTCCCTATAGATGCAGATCTTCACAGGTTTTCCCTTCTAGAGATACTGTTGTTTTTTGTTGCAGCTCATAAATGATGCTGACACTAACAAAAATAGAACTGTCAGCATTTACAAAAAAAAAAAAAAAATACAGTAAAATATTGGCACTTTGTGCCTGAAATGGGAGAAAGAAAAATGGATCCAAATTTTTCTTTTTATGTCTATAAATGAATCCTTTTTATTTATTTTGCTGAGGATTTTTTCTCCTTCTTGCTAAATTATGTTTGTTAAAGACACGAGCACTTTATAGATACAAAATGGTGTTAAAAGAAAAAAATATATATAGTTTCTCAGCTGGTTTTTGGAATCTGTAGATGCATGAGGAAAAGTTTGAAAGGACCTAATTCGATAATAAAAGCCATGCAGGCATTTGCTTATACAAACATCATTATAGGCTAGGTTCCTATTGTCCACATGGTTCATAGAGAGCTGTTACTGTTAAAATATGTAATATGCCACTGTTTGAAAATAAAATGAGCTTTAATGGGGTATGTGCATTGTGCTAGGTTATACGCCATGTCTGAGAGTAGTCTATCCACATGGCACTCTCTTCTACTCCTTAGCATCTGAAGACATTTAATGGTGACCTGACAACTTTTTCAAATGGATTCAGATTCTTTCTGAAAAATGCCTGTGCATATCCACGCTCTAAGGCAATAGTCTGCAAATGCCACATTTCTAGCAGGTTTTGAAAGGTTTGTTCTCTGACTCAACATGCATGCTCCCTTGCAGTACTGAGGCCTAATCTACACTGTTGGTGAAATTTGGTGGCAGTCAATGAGAATTACGCAAGCTACACAAGAATTACGCAAGCTCCCATCAACTACGTAACTTCCCCCTTCTACACACTATCTTCACAGCGCTGTGCTGACAGGAAATGCATTCCTGTCAACACAGTGGTACGCCATCTGAGGAGATGCTTTGACTAGATCAACTTCCAGATCAATTGAGCGTGTCTTTACTGCCGCTCAATCAAATCGGATAAATGGATCAGATGGCAACAAATTTGCCACTGTCTAAAGCTCATGCAATAAATAAATTTGTTAGTCTTTGGCTGCGTCTACACTTGTAAATTGAGTCGATTTAAGCTTGCTTAAGTCGACTTAATTTACCCAGCGTCTACACTATAGTTTTCTTAAGTCAACTTAAGCAGCTTGCTTAAGTCGACTTAAGGAAAATAAAGTCGACTTAATTAAAATTAAGTTGACTTTAACATCTCCTTTGAATTCGACCTAAGGCTTAAGTCAACTCCCTAGAGTCGACTTAAGCCAGTGTAGACGTGGGGTAGCCCTAAGTCGACTTAGGGCGACCCCCGGACAACACCAATGCCCCCCCGGCGGGGGGGGGGGGGGGCACAGGGGGAGCCTGTCAACTTAAATTAACAAGTGTAGACATAGCCTTTGAAAGTGGCCACAAGACTCCTTGTTTTTATAGACATAGCATTAATGTTGGCACCTGAGTGGTATAAGGACTAGAGCTAGTAAGGAATTTTCCATCAGAGACTTTTCCAGTGGAAAATACAGTTTCTGCAAAAATCAAAACATGGGAAATTTTTGGCTGTCTACACTAGCAATTTAGGTTGACTTAAGAATGCTTAAGTCGACCTAAATTACTCCATGTCCACATCGGACGTTCATTAAGTCGACTTAAAGGCGTCCTTAAGTCGACTTAATAACTACCGCCTGTTAGGTAGGCTTAAGGTCTAAGTTGATCTTATTAAGTTGACCTAATTTCGTAAGTCAACCTAGGGCTAGGGGAATGGACCCACGGCTTGGGGACAAGGGAGCCCCAGGGGCTTCCAGGGAAGAGAGCCGCTGGTGGCTCTCTTCCACAGGGCTCCCCTGTCCCGGGAGCCGCTGGTGGCTGTCTTCCCCAGCGCTCCCCGGACAGGGAACCTCTGGGGATCCCCTGTCTGCGGAGCACCAGAGAAGACAGCTGCCGATACTCCGCAGACAGGGGAAGCTCTGAGGATCCCCTGTCCGCAGAGCGCTGGGGGCTGTCTTCTCCGGCGTTCCACGGAGAGGGGAACCTCCAAGGGGGAGCCCCAGCAGCTCCCTTCTTGCCTGGACCTGCATGGGTCCTGGCAAAAAGGGAGCCTGTGCTCCCCTCTCCGGGACCCATGAAGGGAGCTTCAGCCTGCGCTTCCTTCTCTGGGATCGGTGTGGATCCCAGCAAGAAGGAAGCCCCTTGTCTTCTCCCTGGGACCCGCACGGGTCCTGGCAAGAAGGAGTGCGGCTCCTTTCTCACCGGGACCCGTGGGTCCCGGCGAGAAAGGAGCCGCAGGTACCTTCTCAGCAGGGAGCTGCGGCTCCCTTTTCAGCGGGGAGCCAATGCTCTGTCTACACTTGTTAAGTCGACTTAACAGAGTCACCCTAACTTTTTAAGTGTAGTCAGCGCCTTTGATTGTGCTGACTGTTTGTTTATTTTGTTTTTTATTTTTTCCTTTCAAGGAAAATCTACATGAAATATTGACACAAACCAGAATATTTCAGTTGGTGAAGTTACTCAAAACACTTCATTTTGAATAATTACAATATTTAACTGTGCTACTCTATTGTATGCATATTTCCTTATGGGATTTGTATATCCAGCCTCTTTTCTTTCCTATGGGTCAGGCTTCCTAAAAGACTGCATCTTGCGTATGCAGTACAGAAACTCACCTCTAGCCCAGTTGCAAAGTCTATCCTGAGAGTACTATGATGCTGGGGGCATTACAGGAGATATAGCTGGGCCATAAGGAAGCCTGGCCCATAAGGAAGAATGGAGTCAGCAAACTCCTGAATTACAAGGCCCATAAGGCAATGCACCACAATGTGAACTCGCAGTTTACTGCTGACATGACTCAAAATAAATGTTTTGGGTCATTTCAAAAAGCCAAAATGAAAGATTACAATTTTGGGAATGTCAGTCTTTTCATTTTAGTTGAAAATGTTAAAATATTTAAGTTTTTCCATATCAAAATGCTTCTCTGTTCCACAGAAATTTTTGAATTTTCACGATTTGGGATGAAAACAAATGTTGAAATGTCAGAATTTCCCAATGGAATGCAAATTCGGAATTTTTCTTAGCTTTAATAAGGAATGATAGCCTTAGCCTTCAGTGCCATCCAGCTACCAGAACATTTATTCAGAACTTCTCTTTCTCCATTTACTGTTCCATCAGCCATAGTTCTCGTTAAACTATTGACCTGGTCTCTCTTTATAGTTGGAAAAATGTAGCTAGGGTGTGGCTCAATAGGCATCAACATTCAATCAGATTCTACCAGCAACAGTTTCCTTACCCAGACCTATAAATGAGGTCATGAGGACCTCAGTTTTCCTGCTGATTAACATAAAATCTCCGGTCAGTAAACTTGTCACCACACACAATCATCAGTGACTCACCAATATGTTCTGCATCACACACATCTGTATCACCGCTGCCTCAGGCCTGTTGTTAATGCAGCCTCCTCCCCTGGAGCACTCTTTCTTCATGCTAGAACCATGGAGGACAACTATGACTTTAGAGTAGTCATTCTATTCCCTTCCGGGCATGAAGGCAGGAAAAATACAGTTGGATGAAAATCAGTCCAGTGTGTCCACTTAATCTGAACACCCAGAGACAAGCACCAACACTCAGTGAAGGAAACTTCTCCTAGCACTAAGATCTGGTTGGATGAAGAGAGTGGGAAACAAAAACCTTAAATGAATATCTCTGTTCATTGGAGTTGCCGCATGACATTTAATGGGACTATTCATGTGAATTGGAATTGCTCAAGCGAGTGAAGGTTGCAGGGTTGGGCCTTGCAGCTTTCTTGGATACCATAAACTGTAGAGTCCTGCATTAGAGCCCTGATTCGGCAAGGTGCTTTAAAGGCATTCTGAACTTTGATTATGTGTGTAGTCCTATTGATTTCAACGGAACTAATTGTTCACCTAAAGTTAGTATCTTGCTGAATTAGGGCCCTAAATTTAACATGTGAAAAAACATGGCTTGGAAAAAAAAATCCAATATTGGTTTTCAAGAGTACAAGAGCTAATGAAAGATTGATTATGTTGTTTTATATTTTGTCATCATCTGGTAAATGCTGCTGTGTGATAGAGATCTTTATATTTAGAGTTACTATGGATGTTTATTTTTAGATGCAAATATTCCTGACTCTAAATATGTTATGGAATATATTTCACCATGTTTAGTGATATATAAGTCTGACTGAGATAGGTTCATTAAAATAATTGCAGCAATTTTGCTGTTATATCCATTGGATGTGATTTTTACTTTGCTTTTATTCTCCCATCTTTGCAGTTATATTCATTTGTTTACTTATCAAATATGACTATAGATTAATGTCTTAACTAGTAATTTTTTCTGTTACCAAAGTTACCTATTTTGAAAAAACAAAACAAAAAAACACCTTCCCTAATCAATTAATACTGCTGAATGCTCAACCGTTCTTAAATCAGGCCTCTTATTTAGGTGCCCAAACCATATAGCTTAGCGGTACAACTACACTGGAGGGTCTGTTAAGTCGACTTAACCAAGGTCAACTTTAAATTGACTTAAAGTCGACCTTGTTAAATCCACTTTGAGACTCCACAGCCCTGCGTCCACATTGGCAGGTGCTAGGTCGACGGAGCAGTGGTCAGGAACTTTGCAAGGGGGCATGGGGCCAATTAGGTCAATGTAAGGGCTATCCCCCATCTGCACTGGCTTAAGTCGACTAAATAAGGTTGAATTAAGCCTTAGGTCAACCTTAAGAGGTGGGGTTATTAAGTCAACTTAAGGAAGAGCTTAAGTCGACTTAATAAGCACCCAGTGTGGACGCAGCATTCTGTAGGGTCGACCTAAGGCTCCAGTGTGGACGTACCCTAGGAGACTAACTTCAAATACCTATTTTTGAAAATCTTTGCCAAAAATGTTTTACCAGACATTCTCTATGACAAACGTAAACAATTCAAACCTTTAGACTTGAAATTAAATGTAGGTTTCTAACCATCAGAGGAATGAAATTCTGGGATAGCCTTCCAAGTGGAGCCATGGAGACAAAAAACTTAGCTGCCTTCAAAATTGAGCTTGATAAATTTATGGAGGGGATAGTATGATGGGAAAGCCTAGTTTGGCAATTGTCTGATCTGTGACTAGTGGTGGTAGATACGCTGAGATGGGACGTTTGATGGGGTGGGACGTTTGATTGGGTGGGTCCTGAGTTATTACGCATTATTCTTTCTTGGATGTCTGGCTAGTGAGTCTTGCCCATATGTTCAGGGTTTAACTGATTGCCATATTTGGGGTTGGGAAGGAACTTTCCCCCAGTACGGATTGGCAAAGTTCTGAGGCTTTTTCACCTTCCTCTGTAGCATGGGGCACAGCTCATTTTCTGGTGGATTCTCTGTACCATAAGATCTTAAAACCATGATTTAGTTACTTTAATAACTCAGTCAGAAGTTAGAGGTTTATTGCAGGAGTAGGTGAGTGAGGTCCTGTGGCCTGCATTGTGTAGGAGGTCAGACTAGATGATCATATTGTACTCTTCTGACTTTAGAGTCTGAGTCTCTATCACAGGACCATTTTTTTTTCTGCCAGTGTAAAATGGTATGGCAACATGGATCTAAGGGGCCAAAAGGTGCCTATTTTTCTCACCATGTCATCCCTCACCAACTCCATATCACATATAAACTCTTCAGTCTCCCATCTATTTTGATTTGCTGTTACAGCCTGACCTGATGCTATGTCATACACTCCCCTGCATTTAATTTCCTCCCACTCTGTAACTTTCCTATCTTCAAAGCGTCTGACGAAGTGGGATCTTCTCCCACGAAAGCTCATGCGATAAATAAATCTGTTAGTCTTTAAAAGTGCCACAGGACTCTGTTGTCTTTCTACAATAGACTAACACGGCTACCCCTTTGGAATTATGTTTCTACCAACTTTGTGAGGTCCTGATTTCTTCTTTCTCCCACTTACCTCATCAAGCGTCCTTTTATGCATTGAATAGTCTTCAGCCATGTCTATACTGGGGGCACTACCTAAAATCAATGTGTTTAACATTGACATAATAAAACCAGAGGAGAGTGTCCAAAGGACACTACTGCTCTAGCTTCTTTGGCGGCCACTGGCTTGGCAGCCCCTCCTGGGCTGCTGCTGGCCACAGGCTCAGCAGCCCTCCACTGAGGTTGCGATCATCCTGGTTGCCAGGACTGCCACCGATCCCCCAGTGAGGCTGCCAGATCTTCTAGTGAGGCTCCAAGAACCGGCAGCAGCCCCGGCGGGGAGCTGCCCAGCCCACAGCAGGGCTGCCAGGCTGAGGGCAGCCCCAGAGGGGAGGCCAGTGTCTACACTGGGTTTAGGGCAAATTACTAAATTCGCCCTTAACCCTACGCCTCCTGGAGGGGTAGATTTATTAGATCGACTTCTAAGGCTGCTTAATTCAACCTTCCAGCCATGTCAGTGTGAATGCCGGCTTTAGAAGGTTGAAGTAAGCAGCATTAGATGGACCTATCCTCTCAGTGTAAACCAGACTTTCCAAGTCTGGTCTGCTAATCCTTTCTCTCTTTACCTACTCATCAAAAATATCCACTATCTTCCCTTTCTTTTCCTTGTTTTAAATTCTTTCCCAATTGTCTGTTTTAAGACTCGATCCAACAGTTATTGAAGTTAGTCTGAAAGGCTATGTCTACACTGGCAAGTTAGTTCGAATTAAGGAGGTTTAATTTGAACTAACAAAAGCCATGGCTACACTAGCAGTCCCGACCAGAAGGGAGCCAAACAGTCCGGGCCAAAAGGGAGCTCCGCCCTCCCTTCTCCCCCGGAGCGCTCCGGGGCTTGCTGTCTTGAGGAGAGCCAGCCCTGTGCAGGACTGTCTTTCCCCAGGACGAGCCACCTTAGTCTGGGGAGCTGAGGCTCTAAAGGAGCCTCACCTCCCCCTGCACCTAACTAGTCGACTTAGAGAGTCCAGTGTAGACTCTCTAAGTCGATTTTGTAAGGTCATCTTTAAGTCGACTTGGGAGTCCTGTGTGGACTCTCTAAGTCGACTTAATAAGGTCAACTTAAAGTCGACCTAAATTCCTAAGTGTAGACATAGCCTCTGAGTTTGAGCTGAATTTTGTAACCTATGAATCATTTTTGTATAAAGTGGGTTAGGATAAAGGGAATTTATATTATTAGGGGAAACTAGTTTTAAGAGTAGTAGTTAGCAAGTATAGGCCCAAGCCTGAACCACTTTTCAAAGGCCTTAGCATAACCGCTCACAGGAACCTATGCCAAGAACTCAGACGTCACCTAATGAGCAGCTGTAGCCCTAACGAGCACCCTAACGAGAAGAGAACTCCCTGATAAGCTTACAGCTAACTAAAAATTATCAATGGCTGACAGCTAACTAAAATGATCGATGGCAATGTGGCAAAGACTGTGGGAACCCCTGTAAAAACAGGAGGGGCACAGAGGGCTAAAGCTCTATAAAAGATCAGCTCTTGGGACACTGAGGCGGACAGGTTTGGACTGACTCAAGACGCCCAGTGGCTCCGGTCACTATAGCAAGTGGGGTCAGTCCAGAGAACAAAGAGAAAGGTCAGGTCTTAGTCTTGAAGCTGACTGGACTGGCACGTTGGCCCGAGCTCATCAAAGAAAGGTCAGCACCTGATCCCCGACGGTGGCGAAACTGACACGTTGGACAGGAGTTCGGTGAGTATTAAGAAACCACAAGAGGCCTCGGTGAACACTGGTTTTAAAGTAGCTACAGGTATATAAGGAACAGGTAGATAGCCTGCTGTCCCCTTTGAAGTTAGGGGCACCCCTTTGTTGCTAGGGGCAAGTGCAGGGTAATAAGACAGGTATATGAGTAACTGAAATAGAAATTGAAGCTTAGTACCCCAAGTCCTGGTGTAAGG
Source organism: Pelusios castaneus (assembly GCA_007922175.1). Classification (NCBI taxonomy): domain Eukaryota; kingdom Metazoa; phylum Chordata; order Testudines; family Pelomedusidae; genus Pelusios; species Pelusios castaneus. Next base: position 709,145 of record ML685886.1, on the reverse strand, counting down.
ACAGAAGTAGGTTAGCACCCTGGTCCCCGAGGGTACGGGGGGATAGGTATAAAAATAAGGAACAAGCAGTTTAGCACCCCAGCCTGGGAGTACAGGTAGATAGCCTGCTGTCCCCTTTGAAGTTAGGGGCACCCCTTTGTTGCTAGGGGCAAGTGCAGAGTAATAAGAATAGTTTTAGCAATTAAATAGTTAATAATGCGCATTTACTTTTATCTTTAAGACCTGCTGCAGCACAATAATATAACAAGTTTAACAGTAAAGTACTAAATCTTGCAAGTATATAACAGTTAAAGAATGCACTAACAAAAGAGATAAGAAAAAAATATGTCTTCTTGTACTGCTCTGCAATAAATACTTTATGATTTTAATTCTCTTGATTCTATTGCTATTTTCCATGGTACTGTTAATTCCTGACACTCCCCTCCCTCTTTTTCTGTTTCCCCTATGGGAACAGTACTTGATTCCTTTGGTAATTACCTGGGTTATCGGCTGGCTCGATTTAACCCTTTATTATTCAGTTCTAGTTCCCCTGACTACTGATGTATCTGTCAGCGCCTCCCTTCCATCAGATCAAGGCCGGGCTATAATCCCGGTGGAAAAAGAACCCGGCGTCTGCCTGGTCCCCTCGATGAATAATACCCTGAGGGGTGATGCCAAACAGTATACAGGCTTACCCAATTTTCTGAAACTCTTACTCCACAAGTAGTCTCATTCAGTGAAATTATTGAAGGTGCTACTGAATATAAGAAACAATATCCAAATCACTCTCCCTAGTACCCAGGTGGGTTCAAATGGAAGCAGAACAAGTTTGCTCGAGCACTGTAACTAACTTCAAGGGATCTCACTTTACTGGGAGAGCATTCTGTAGATCTGTATATACTTTAGATTGTGAAAGGAATATGAAAGAAATGAGTTCATGTCTTTGGGCAGTTTGTGTTCACTTTCTAAAATGATAGTCTCTGTGTTTTTTCTGGATGTCTAAAATTGAGACTTCTAACTGGAAGAAGTAATTCACTAGTTCAAATGTTCCCAGCAGTGCTGGATAAAAGTTTGCAGACATTAATGAGGTGTTTATCAGTCAAATAAAAATGTATTGGAATTCATCAAACCAGCCCCAGATTTCTAGTTTACTATTCAAGTAGAAAATATTGCCAACTCGCAGTAAGTCTGCTCTGAAGTGAATGTTGGTGTAATTCATTTATTGACAGGCTATTTGTACTCCATCAGAAAGCCACATTTGTTTTAAATCAAAAATTGCATACACAGATATGTGGATATCACAGATCATTGATCCTTAAAAACAAAACAAAAGCCTACTTAGAATGGTCCTCCACAGCATACCAGACAATATCAAACATAGATTAGTTTAAGCTTATCTTATCTTTCTATCACTTATGCTCAAATGGTAGTCTATGTGCTTTGGGGTGAATTTATTAAATGAAGCATCTGGAGATAAAGGAATGTTTTGATTTGCTTCACTAGCTGTTCCAACTGTATGTAAGAAAAAATGCATTGCAAGAGCTCTCAACCTGAAAGGAACATTGCCAATGGGTATGAAAAAATTAATTCATTGATACTCCCCTCAAGACTATATGCCTATCAAGATTACTAAACCTTTGTGGTAAAACCTCAATTTCCCAGTCTGGAGAAAGAAAGAGCAGGTTCTATAAACACAGATGGTTAAATTAATTAGCTCTGCATTATACACCTTCCATCATTTATTACAAGTGCAAAACTAAATAACCTTTCATTTTAGTATGACACAACATATATTGAGATCATCTTGCTACAGTGATAGTTCTTGATTTCTATTAATAGAAGATAAGGGTTGCATTACTGTTCCATTGCTACTGTGTAAACAATTACATTTTGTGTGCGCACATGGGCATGTAAATATAAGTATAAAGTGGCAAGGTACTTTTTTCCTTAGGCACATCTCTACTTTTCTTTCAAGGTCTGGATCTCTTTATCTCACTAAGGAATTTGTAAAAGTGAACTTCATGAATTGAATGAAGAATGAAAGGAAAAAATGTCCAAAGAAACTCAATATGATTGGTTCAGAATAGATGGCTTTTGAAAAGGGAAATCATAACTCACCAATCTATTAAAATTCTCTGAGGTATCAGCAAATGTGGGCAAGGGTGATTCAGTCAATGTAATGTACTGGGCCTTTCAGAAAGCCTTTGACAGCTCCCTCACCAAAGAGTGTTAAGCAAACTAAGCAGTTATAGGGTAAGAGGGAAGGTTCTTTAATGGATCTGTTTTAAAGATCTGTTTTCAAAAATGAGAGAAGTAAACAATGGGGTTGTCCAAGGATCTGTACTGGAACTTGGGCTGTTCAACATATTCATCCATGATTTCAGAAAAGGGGTGAATAGGGAAGTGGCAAAGTTTGCACATGATACTAAATTACACAAGAGAGCGAAGTCCAAGCTGATTGCAAGGAGTTGCAAAGGGAACTCCCTAAACTGGGAAATTTTGCAACAAAATGTCAGCTTAAATTCAATATTGATAAATGCAAAGGGTGAGGCATGTTGGAAAAAATAATCCCAACTATACTTACAAATGGTGTCCAAATAGCTGATAACATATGAGAGAGATCTTGTGCATAGTTCTCTGAAAACATTGCTTAGCAGCAGCAGTTAAAAAAAGCTGTTGGAAGCCATGGAAATATCATCATGACACCATACAAAACCATTATGCGCTCCCACCTTTAGGATTGTGTCCAGTTCTGGTCTCCTCAACTCAAAAAAGATGCATTAGAATTGGAAAAGATACAGAGAAGGAAAACAGAAAGGATTAGGGGTATGGAAGAGCTTCCATATGAGAAGATATTAAAAAAATTAGGACAGTTCCATTTTAGAGAAGGGATGACAAGGGATGTGTGTGCATATGACAGAGGTGAATTAAACCATGAACGGTATTGAGACAGTGACTAGATGAGTTATTTATCATTCTCATAACTCAAAACTAGGAGGTCACCCGGTTAAATTAATAGGTAGCAGGTTTAAAACAACCAAAGGTAGTATTTCTTTACAGAACTCAGTCAACCTGTGGAACACGTTGTGGATTGTTATGAAGGCCAAAAGTATAACTCTGTTAAAACTTTATTAGATAAGTTCATGGAGCATTGGTTCCCTCAATGGCTACTAGCCAAGATTGTCAGGGATGCAATCCCATGCTCCAAAACATCCCATAACCTCCTGACTGCCAGAGCTGGGACTGGATGACAGAGGATGGATCCACTCAATAAATAGCCTGTTATTTTCATTCCCTATGAAGCATCTAGCACTGGCCAATAGAGCCGTTCTTATGGTCCTATCAGAGAAGCCATGAGTGTCATAATTTCTTACCGGAAACTCCTGTGGATGTAAATAGTGCATTCAGATTATGTAATTAAGGGCGAGTCTATATTGACAGTGGCAAAGTCGCTGCCGTCAGCATGATCTTCAGTTTTCAATTGAGGCGTCTGTGTAGATGCACTCAATTGAAACCCGAACCAGAGCTGTTAACACCAGCTCCGTAACTGCACTAACACTATGCCGACCAGACACCATTTCTGGTCAGCTTAGTGTTAGTGTGTAGGGAGTGATAAGAAGTTGGCGGAAGATATGCAAGTTATTTTACGTACCTTGTGTATCTCCTGTTGACTGCCGTGGAAACGGCAGCTAGTGTAGACTAAGGCTAAGTAATGCTACTAATAATGCATATTGTTCAATGTCTAGGTGCCAATGTTGCAGGTGAATAGTGTCATAGGTGAGTGTTTGATTTCAACCTCCTGAAACCAGGGCCGTCCCTAGGGGGGAGTGGGGCCCGGGGCCAATTGGCCTGGGTGGGGGCCCCACCCCATGTTGGAAGGGGGAAGGGAGGCCTGGGTCGACTCACCCCACCCCTGGGAGCCCGGCAAGCCTTGCCTCCCAGCGGCGGCACGGCCTCAGGTCCCTGGTGGGGACCCACCAGCGCCCCGGCCGGGGAGTGGGATCTGAGGCCGCTGTCAGGGGCAGGCCCGGAGTGAGGCCGTGCCCCTGGCTGAGGCCGACCCTGGGCCCAGCCGGGGCCGAACCAGCCTAGAGAGGCGGCGCCCCACGAACTGCCCCGCCCCTGGGGCTGCCTGCTCCACCCTGCGGGCAGGGCCAGAGGGCGGACGAAGCCTTTCAACCCGCTGCCTTTGGCTCACTGCCAAAGGCAGTGGGGGCAGGGCAAAGCACAGCCATGGGGGATCGGGGCAGCGTGGGGCCCACATTACCGCGGGGCCCGGGGCAATTGCCCCGTTCACACCCTCCCCCCAAAGACGGCCCTGCTTGAAACCCAACGAGGGACAAAAATGCCACACAAGAGAGATATGAAAAGTAATATTTCAAGGACCTTAAAATGGTGCATGATCAGTTCTTCAGCTCAAATATTATAATAAACATTTCCTGAGTAACATCTACTTCCTGAGTCAATATTTCTTGTTTTATTAATTTACAGTACTAGAAGGGAGATTTTAGCAGGTTTGTGGAAGACAGCTGAATTGGGACTGTAATGAGAGACAGACAAGAAGTATAAAACATAATAAGCAGCCAAGTACAAATAATAGTCATGAATATTATTACAGAGCCAGTACAATGTTGATGTAATTGTATTGGCATCTGAATGACTCCTGTGTGTTTTGTGAAATTGTCAGTAAAGGTTTATGAGGTGGACAATTATGCCATTAACATGTAAGGGCTCCTTCAGAGTTGGAATATCAATGCAAATGTTGCTGCTATGTACCAACTTCCCCTGGAAATTGAAGCACTGAACTTATAAGCAAATAGCTTTACTTTATAAAAAAGGTAGCATGTGTTCTAGCTGCCTTTTATAAATGCTATACAGTAAATAAATAGGTCCTTTTAAAAACAAAAAATTGTGCCAGGTTATAAGTGCCAGGAAAGAAAAATCCACTATTTAAAATTGCTCATTGGCCAAACTTATGGGGCATCATTTTCAACTTGATAGCATTTCTGTCTATATGTAGCATGTAACCTTTGAATGACACATCTGATACATTCCACAATTTTAGGGAATATTCTAGGCATCAGTGACCAGTGGAAAATCAAAAGGGAAAATTAGGGACACACGGACCCATTGAAATGTTGATGGCACCTATTAACAGTGTGACAGCTATGGTAATTTTCTTCAATAGCCTTGAAAGATCTTAACTTATTAAGTTTATGTATTATTGTAGATTGGGATGGAAAGAAATCTCTCGGGAGGGGTGTGGGTGTGTGTGGAATTGACAGATTTAAAATATAGAAGTTTAAAAGACTATATTGGAAATGTGCCAGACAAGCATGGACTTTTTGGGATAAAAATTAAATGTATTTCCTAGGGAGAAGTTAATGCAAATTCTCTAACTTCATTTATGCAAAAATCCAACATTCTGTAGCTACCTCAGAGAAAAGTATGATTGTCTTTTGATTACCTGTTACAGAAGGCCAGGATCAAAGGTCTGAGCTGTATAAAGAAATAGCTGATTTGCCCGTTCTTTGTTATGATTTTGAAACTAAGACAGATTAACTTAATCATAGGCAAAACCCCTTGGTTGCTTTTAAAGGACTAAAATCTAGCAGAGCCCTAGGTTGGAGTTGGGGGTGATTTGTGGTGAGCTTTTTGTATGTGTGTAGGTTCCTTTATTGTTTTAATATTTTCTCTGTAATACTTCTACTTTAAGAATAAATGTGCTTGCATAGAAGTAGCTGTGTGATAACTTATCACTGGTCATAGTCTTTGGAGAGACAGCAAAATGCAAGCACTGGCCTGTTTAGGTAGTTGGACTTGCTGGGGATATCACAGTGTAAATCAGGGACCTGAGTGAGACACAGGTCTCTGCCTATGATAGGTGATGGCTGGGAGCTGGTACCCTAAAATGCATGCCCTTGATGGACCACAGAGGGGAGAATACAAATGCAGTTTCCCTAAAACTATGACAAATACCTTGCAGCATAACAATACCTCTGCTCATCTTCCCAATAGAGTTTACCCTAAATGACAAAAGTGAAATAAGTGTTTTCTCTGCTGCTAGCCATGGGGTGGATACTCAGCCAGCAGAGGCAGCTAGAGGAAGAAGAGAGAAAAGTCTTCATTCCATTCTCCCTCCTACCATCCTTCTTCTCAAAGTCTGCTCCTGAAAGGGAAAAGAGAAGACCAGCTATCCACCCCTCCCTTCCAGTCTGGGGAAAAGAAAATATCATGGGAAGAGAATGGGGGAGGAGAGAAGCACAGAGCCTCTGGCATGGGGTGGAGAATGGGGGATCCCAGGTAATGGAGGGGCACATAGACTCCTTGGTGGTGGAGAATTGTGATGTCCTAGTATGGGGGGAAGGGAGGCACACAGAGCTCCTGGCGTTGGGAGAAAGGATGGAACAGTGGGGGGCACTGATATGGGGGACTTTGGTATAGGAGAAGGGGCAAATGTGGATATGCACAGCCCTTGGTGGGAGGATGGTTGGAGGATTTGCAAGGAATGCTGTAAAAAAAGGGTATAGAAGGGTGCCCAACAGGAAGTTTGTTAGTGGGCCTGGAAAGATGCAAGAGGAGTCCCTGGTGTGTGTAATCAGGTGGGCTGGAAGAAGTGACAGCCCATTAGTTCATAGTGAGTACTTATAAAAAAATAGGAAAGCCTCCAAAATATATAGTAGATGCTCTAGAATTGAACATATCCCGTCTTCTCTAGTTGTCTTGGCATCTGAATCCATCCATTATAATGCTATCTAGGTGTAACCAAAATGTAAAGAAACATTTCTATTTCTATGTATATTAGGGCCATATATTCCTCACTTTGCCTTGTGAAGCAGTGGTTAAAGTGTATGTGATGTATGATAGAGTTCATTTGTATTTACTGTAATGTAATTGGTCAATTTTTTGTTTAAAGGCTAATGGAAAGAGATGAGTCTTATTAAACTCGTTTTGGTTTGTTTTTTTTAACTTGCCATTGGATTGATTAGTTTATCTCCAGGCATGACACAGAGCCTAGGATTTGGATGTAGCAGTTCTCCGTATACATAGGGTTCTGGCTGTGTGCAGCTGCTAATTGTTTTTGGTTGCATGTGTCTGCCTTTATTACATATGTGATAACAAATAATGGTTTATGTGTGGGATTTACTCATGCTTACATTGCACAGTTTTATATCTTGCTTGCTTTTGGGTTTTGTTTAAATTAATTAGCTTATTAGTTTTCATTATTTTTGAATGAGTTTGTTTTTAAATTGGGGGAATGAGTTATTCAAGGCTTTTTGAGTGACAGGCACACCTGCGTCCTTCCACATGAAATTAGCATAAACTGAAATAATCTCAGGTAAAGCAATAGCACTTCTTCACTTAAGAATGTGCAATTACAGATAACACAGACATACAGATTTCAGGACCAGGAAGAGCCTGAGGCACAAAGATTAAACTCAGGTACAGAAAATACAAGAATATTATTAGACTTAAAATCAAGCAGACTAATTTCTTCTCAAACCTTGTTTTGATAACTTCTGGTCTTTAATTGGCTCAGTCCATGACTCACTGAGATGGGAGAGTTTCCTGAATGAGGATTTTTTCCCTTCACTTTTTCTTTTACCTAATCCTATTTGTTCAGGGGTTATACTATTTAAGGAGTATAGTAGGTTGTTAAATAATTTCTGCAGTAACTGGTGTTTGTCAAGCAATGTTTACTTGGGATTAATATCCTTGAAGCAAAGTAACCCTGAAGTCAGGTTCAGCATTAATTTAAAAAGTAATTAATAGTGATGACTGAATTTCAAAAAGTTCAGGCAAGCATCATGAACTCTAGATATTCATGAGCTATATCCCTGACCAATCCCTTCCTCAGGGTGAGAACCTCTAGAAGGAAACTGGAATCCCATTTCCATTTTCGGTACCTTTTCTTTATAGAAGACCATTTTGGTTTCCTTGTCTGCTATAAGAAGAGGCAGGTGGGTTGGCAGAAGTCAACCATTATGGCACCCTACTTTCTGAACCTTTCTGTAGTTGAACAAAATCTCACGAATTCTTAGGCAATATAGACCAGAATGCCATGTTTTCAGGGTATACAATATCTTAATTATGTGGAATTGCAGGACCCATAAGATTATCAGTGAGCTGTTCCGATTGGCTATAAATGCTATCTAGAGGCTTTAATAGTTCATTGGATCAAATTCTCTGACCTCACTGTAAATATACCAGCAGCAAATCTGGCCCACAAAAGGGAAGAAAGAGTGGCTGTGATAGGCAGGAATGGCGTTTCAGCCTTCACCCTACCTCACACACCCATCCAACCTTGAAGTTTTATGTTTGTTTTCAGGACTGGTCAAAAATTCAATCACAGTTGGCCAAGAGATTCAGGTGATGATCTATGGTTATGTAACCTTCAGGTGGGCTAAAATTAATTAAATTGCCCTTCTCCAGTGCCTCACAGAAATACACCCCAACCCCTGTGGAGAAAAGCAGCTGGAGACCCAGGATCCAGTCTGTACAGGACTCACGGCGA
>ML685886.1:678365-690900 GCA_007922175.1 Pelusios castaneus | reverse complement strand
GAGGCACCGGTCCAGTAGTCAGTGGCCTCCGAGCCCTCAAGCAGGGCAAGGCACCGGTCCAGTAGTCAGGGGCCTCCGAGCCCTCGAGCAGGGTGAGGCACATGTACAATGTTCGGTGGCCTCCCAGCCCTCGAGCAGGGCGAGGCACCGGTCCAATAGTCAGTTGCCTCCGAGCCCTCAGGCAGGGCGAGGCAGAGGCACAGCGGGTCAGTTGCCTCCCAGCCCTCTATGCAGGGCGAGGCAGAGGCACAGCGGGTCAGTTGCCTCCCAGCCCTCTACGCAGGGCGAGGCAGAGGCACCAGAGTCAGTGGCCCTCCCAGCCCTCAAGCAGGGCAGGGCAGGCAAAGCACCAGAGTCAGTAGCCCCCGGCCCTCAGGCAGGGCGGGGCAGGCAAAGCACCAGTGTCAGTAGCCCCCGGCTCTCAGGCAGGGCAGGGCAGGCAAAGCACCAGAGTCAGTAGCCCCGGCCCTCAGGCAGGGCAGGGCAGGCAAAGTACCCAAACCTCTGTATGGGGTCAGTGAGGCTTGAGCATCAAGGGTGGCCAGGAAAAAGGGGTGAGGGAGGGGGATGCAGGCCCACCCACTCCACTGCGTCCCAGCCCAGGGCCCTATTCAGCGGCAGAGGCGTCTGCCACTGCGGTCAGCAGGGCTCCGGCCGAAACACGCTGACCCTCGGGGGAACCCTGCCCTTCTCCAGGCAGTGGCCTACCACCCTGGGCTACTTCCTCCCTTTCCTGGCTTTGGTGTACCTGGGTCCAGGGGGATCGTCCTCCTGGTCCTCAGGGTAGACGGCTCTCGGGAGACTGGTCAGGCCCTCTTCATCCGCCGGTGGCAGGTCCGGTAGCTCCTCCTCTAGGGGTAGTTCCTCTAGGTCACAGGGGGTCTCCGGCTCCTCGGCGGAGGGCAGCTCCTCCAGATCACATGGATGGTCCCGGGCTATCTCCTCTGCCTGGTCCTCTGGGAGTCCTGACAAGGGTAACTCCTCCAGGTCTTCCCCTGGGGGATAATACTGCAGGGGCTCTCTCTCCCGGTTATCCCAGGAGTCAGGGTTTTCCCCTGGCGGGCCAGGAGGCTCTGTCCAGGGGGGTTGTTCGGGGGGCCGGTCCCTCCACTGCTGTGGAGGCTGTCTCAGCAACCTGGTCCGCCTCCTAGAAGTCTCCCCCTGTGGAGGCCTGGTCCGTCCCTTTATGCGGTCCCCCGTGTCCTTAACTCCGCCCCTGGAGTTCCTACCGCCGCCCTGCATAGGGCTGTCTTCTGGCCAGTAGGCGGAGGGCAGGAGTCTCCTGGGGCTTGGTCCCTGAGCCTGTTGTCTCACCCTGTTACAATGTGTATAGAAATAATTACCTGATCTTCTAAAAGCTACCCCTGGGTTAGAATTAGATTCATAGAAGAAATACGTAGGAGTGGTTTTTAATGTTTCTTTTCACAAGAACATGGTATCAATTTTGTTAGCTAAGAAATTGCCCCATTCTGTTCTTGGTTATCAGAGCACATGCCAATATTTTTATTTTGATCTTCACGAAGGACTCATCTCTTACTCTAATTATTTTCTTTCTCCATGAGTAGTAGCAATGAGACTTCTTGAGGCATAAGGTTCTCAGCATGAGCAAGGGTAACAGAGTTAGTCCCAGTATGATTTTACAAGATTATTAGTAGGCACATCAACATATCTGTGAGCAGACTCAGACCCAGAGCAGTATGCATTCCTTACATTACAGAAAAGGTAAACAGAGCTTCAGTCATGGAGCTCATTGAACAGCAACACCAGAAAAGCCTTCATTATCATGCACCTGTACATCTGTCATATTCAACCCAATTTAGGATGTATTAGCCCTGGGTATATTATTTCTTGTAGGCCTTTCTTGTTGGCCATTTTCCTTTCCTTCCTAGGGTTTGTGAGTTATAGCCTTCCTCTTAAATTCAGGATCATTTACCACACTGTGGTGCAAATGGTTCTCACTGAGGTCCACTGATATCTGGCCCACCTACCAAGCCTTTGTTCTCTCCCTTGGTTTTCTTCCAGCCCTAATCATTGCAGGAGCTATCCTATCTATGTAGCTCTCTGGTCTCTGCTGGATATGCCTATGCTAGCATAGCCTAGGCTCCCTCAACTTGACTTCAATTGGAGCTCCTCACAACCTCATTTTGTTTCCACATCTCCTGTACACGTGCCACAGTTACTCTTTCCTTGAAAACCTTGCACAGCTCCCAATTTCCAATCAGAATTTCTGTAGTGCAACTTGTACATATCTGTTTACTCACTCACTCCTTTAACCTTAGCAGTCCTTAACTAAATACAACAGTCAGGCAAAACTTTGCAGGGATTGTTTGTAGGGAATCTAGCCCTCAGAGGATACTTGACAAGGACATCAGTCCATGGGAGCTGATATGATGGATATGGTTTATAGGTCAGCTGTCCAAACCTGACACTTCAGGTTTGAAATTAGTTTCTTTCTTCTAGGTGAGCTGCTTCCCAAAGCTTAGAAACCTCCCCTCCCCCAGTAAGACTTATTTTAAAGAGGTCTTTATTCACCTTGACTTACTCGATCAAAGGGCCTGCATAGTATTTTATAGAGGTAACAGCACCAACTGGTCTGGACTGCAACTGTTCATTAAATATTCTCAGCTATCCTACATGTTTGCAGGATGTTCCCTCTATCTGCCATCTGGGGACATGCCTGACGGCCGGTGGTTGATACTTCGTTTGGAGGTATCCTGCATAAAGCTTTTCTGGTTGAAACATCTCTCTACAATGGTGATTTCCTTCCCTGCTGAAATCCAGAGCCAGCATTCTACAATGGTTTATGTAGTAGGATATGGTATTTGTCAGGCACAAGAGGGTCAGAAAATCAGGGCAGGCTGCAAAGGGGACAAAATTGTTCAGCTGTGACATTGTATGGATGTGCAAAAAAATATATATATATATATAACTCTGCCCATCTGCAGGGAAAATGAAAAGGGAAAGGGTAACATGCAAAAAGTGTGGCCAGCCAAAAACAGGACAATTAAAGGGTAAGACTAGCTAAGTCTGTCCTGTGCACGTAGGCTTTAAACACCTAACAAAAGTTTGTGTGCTGAAGCCCGTTTTCCCCCACCATTTTCACAGAACATATCCCAAACATTCCTAGAAGCACAGAGAAAAGCCAACACTGACCCCTTACCATAATTGAAAAAAATCACCATTTTGGGCAGAAAGTGAAAATGTCACTGGGAAAGGGAGGGAGAAACTAGTCTGTACAGCAGGAACTGTCTGACTGGTTGGCAACAGTAGCATTGTTGGAGATATGTCATGGTAATGGTGGAAGTGTAGCTGAATGGTGATTTATAGAGCAGTGATATGGTCAGCACTTCCAGCTACATATCAAGGGCCAGGTTCCATCTGGTGCTTGCACTGGGGCAAAGTCAAGAAGGAAAGCTGTAATGGACAGGCAGATTTCCAGTCCCTGTTCCCAGGAGAGTACAATACCATGTGGGACCCTGCTCTCTGAGTGGAGGGTTTCTAACCATTAGAGGAGTAATGTTCTGGAATAGCCTTCCAAGGGGAGTTGTGGGGGCAAAAACCATAACTGCTTTCAAAACTGAGCTTGATAAATTTATGGAGGGGTTGGTATGATTAGCCTATTTTGGAAATTGACTGATATTTGGCTACGTGTGGTGGATTTACAAGTGGCCTAAGAGGGGACAGTACATGGGGTGGGTTCTGAGTTATTACAGAGAATTGTTTCTTGGGTAACTGGCTGTTGAGACTTGCCCACGTGCTCAGGGTTTAACTGATCGCCATATTGGGGGTCGGGAAGGAATTTTCCCCCAGGGCTGATTGGCCTGGGCTCTAGGGGTTTTTCGCCTTCCTCTGTAGCACAGGGCATGGTTCATCTACCGCTGAATTCTCTGTATCTTAAGATCCTTAAATCATGATTTAAGGAGGTAAATAACTCAGTCATAGGTTGGTGGCCTATTGCAGGAGTGGGTGGGTGAGGTCTTGAGGCCTGCATTTTGCAGGAGGTCAGACTAGATGATCGTACTGGTCTCTTCTGACCTTAAAGTCTATGAGTCTATAATCTTGTGGCACCTGGGGCTCTTAAGTGCCCCCTAGCACCTTGCCTCACCCACGGAGCCTGCCTCCCTTGTGGCTCCCCAGCCTGCTTCGGATACCCCCTCCTCCCTGGCATTTCAAGGCATCCGGCACCCTCCTTCCCCTGGCATCCCAGGCAGCTCATGCTGCCCTCTTTCCCCCAACAGTCCCCCCCCCAGTAGCTTGTGCTGCCTTCAGCACCCCCTTTCCCCAACCCCCTTCCCTTGGCAACCCCTACCCCTGACAGCTCACACTGCCCATGGCACCCTTCTGCTCAAGGGTCCTCCTTCACTCCACACCTGCAGCTCCTGCCTCCTCTCCCCAATACATTGCAATGCCCGGCAGCTCGGCTGCCCCTGAACCTCACCCCAGCTCCCACTTCCTCCCCACATAACCCTTCACCTACAGCCAGCAGTGTGCAACCTGCAACAGGGATATTTTACAGGCATCTGAGCTGTGCAGGGCATGAGATTTTAAATGGCCCTGGCTCCTACCAAAATTTCACAGAACACTTGAGGAGCTGCCGCGGAGGCACACTGGTTGAAAGCCACTATCCTAGGGTCCTGTAAAACTGACGGATGACTTTCCGTATGTTCAGTGCATCTAGATCTGTTTATTGTTTTCATTATGTTTTCTCTGTAATGCTTTTACCTTAGGAATAAAGGTGCTTGCTTAGAAGGAGCCATGTGTTTACTTGTAACTCGTGGCAATATACTTCATAGCCCCCAGAGAGAAAGCAAAACACAGTCCCTGGCCTTTAAGTAGGCTGGCTTGCTGGGGATATCACAGTGTAAGGCAATGACCTGTGCAGTCTTTAGCACCCTTTGCCCAGTGAAGTGGAAGTGGAGCAAGTGCCCCTATCCAGAGACAGGTGCTCGCTGGAGACCTGAGGCCTGAGTGGACACTCCTGGCATGGACCATGGAGGAGTGATATAGAGGAAAGTACCCTGAAACTATGACAGATATACATTCTGGTATGCACCTTGTAGCTGTGAAATACTCCCTGTCCATTTTAAAAGCTGATCCTGGAATGGTTTCTGTGGCTATTTTTGTAATAGTAAGTTACATGCAGCCAGATTGCTAGATGAAGTGGAACAGGAATGCTGTTATCTCCACTTTTTTTGTACTTAGAATTTGATGAATACTGTGGAAAAGATTGATACACTTGACATTAAATGTCCAAGAAGTATTCTTGGCATTCATGAGACATAATAACGGAGGTCACCAACTGCAGAACAAGGACTAGAACAATTGTGAATTAATAAAACCTTGAAGAAATATCATTTGACATGCTGAAGAATGCAAGCAAAATGGAGAGGAATATAGTAGCATGGTGCAATTGTCATGGCATTCTGAGAAGGAGCTGTACTGGGCAGAAGGCAGAAACAGCCCTTCGTCTGCACAATACTAAGCTCTTCAAGAAAGGCTATAAAAGTGTTTGTGACATAAAATGCCATGTGTGGAATTCCACTGTAAGCTCTTTAGGACAGGGACTGTATTTTTAGGCTCTGTTTTTGTACAGTGCCCTAGCACAGTGAGGACCTGGTCCATGACCAGAGATACTAGGCACTGTGGTAATCACAGAAATGTAGGACTGGAAGGGACCATGATGGGTTTTCTAGTCCAGTCCCCTGAAGTGAGACAGAACTAAGTATTATCTAAGCCATCTGTAACAGGTATTTGTCTAATCATAAAAACCTCCAGTGCAGGGGACTGTACAACATTCCTAGGTAAGTTGTTCTTATGTTTAACTATCTTTATAGTTAGGAAGTTTTTCCTAATGTTTACTCTAAATCTTCATTGCTGCAATTTAAGCCCATTACTGGTTGTCCTGTCCTCAGCTAACAAGGAGAACAGTTTATCACTCTGCTCTTTATCACAACCTTTTACATACATGAAGATGATTATCACTCATATACCCCTCAGTTTTCTCTTCCTCACCCTAAACAAATCTCATATTTCCAATATTTTTTCAAGTCGTGTTTTCCAGACCTCTGATCATTTTTGTTGCTCTTCTCTGCACTGTTCACAATTTGTCCACATCTTTCCAAAGTGCAGTACTCCAACTGATGATCAGGACCTAAATTTCAGGACTAAAGTTTTCATTTGTTGCTCATTAGAATTGGTAGGATTTTTTTCTATGGAAAGAAATTTCCAAACAATGTAATGTGGTATTGAAATCAAGAATTTTCTTGGGAAAATGTTAGTTTTGATTAAACTTTCTGATTTTTAAGGGGAAAAAATCTGAATTTGTTTTCTTTCAAATGAATTCAACTGTCAGTATTTTTTAATTTTGACATTACCAAGTCAAAGTTTCCAGAACTTTTTGTTCTGCAATATTCTATTTTTTAAAAAAGTATTTTTACTTTCCATCCTGCTTTGGGATGAAAACAAATATTGAAATATTGGATTTTCCACAGGATGTAAATTCCCCTTTCCTAACAGTTCTATTGGTTATTTTCCAGTGAAGTTGCTTCTGGTTTTTATATGAGTTATTTTACTGTGGAAATACAAACAAGGGGATTAGTTTGACTTTAGGTAGGGTATAAGCTACTAGGACCTATCCTATCCATTTCTATTTATTACTTTTAGTTATGAAATATTATCAAGAGCCATAAAACTCCTTCCAAGAAAATATCCACAGTAATTTTTAAAGACAAAGGGGGAGCAAGGGAAAAATTAAAAATGTAAATTGCATCAAAATAAATGGAATAATTCCACAATGCATTTGCAGATATTTATTTATTTATTTTTTTAAAGACTGTCCTGATTATATGCACATCTTCACACCTGAACCCTGAGGTTGGTATTTTCAACAGAGTCTAAAGAAGATAGCTACCTAGATTTCATGAAAGTTAGTGTATTTAACTACTGTAGCCCCTTTGAAATCCCAGCCTTGGTACTTTTCTAGTTTCCATAACCCTTCTGATTGAACATGCTTTGTATTATTTCACTTTATTTCACTTTCCACTGGATGAAATAAATGCACATAAGCTTTAGTTTTTGGAAGTTACAAAGAGAAAGATATGAACAAAGCTGTCAAAAGTTGGCCTACACACATGAGTAACTTTGAAGTCAGAGAGAAGACCCGAATGAGTAAAGAGATGTACGTGCATCAGTGTTTGCAGGGTTAGGTATGCATCTGGTGTTGCTAAATTCACTTTACACACAGAGTAGGTTCCAGAATTTTAAACTGACAATAGAGCCGTCTGGGACAATAGAGCTTTTGGGGTCAACAGAGCCATCTGGGACAATAGAGCTTGTCTGAGATACCAAAAATATAACCCTGCTGCTAGGCCAAAATAGCATCAGCAAAGGGTCCCAGGGGAGCCACAGCTCCTTTGTCCAGGGGGAGCCGTGGCTCCCTTGTCCCGAGAAACTGCGGCTCCCCGTGAGCTGTGGCTCCCTTCTCCATGGGTAGCTGTGGCTTCCTTCTCCCCAGCCCATCCCCCTTAGGTCGACTTAGGCATTAGACTGACTTAGGGCGTCTGTACTGGTTTTATGTTGACTTAACAAATAGACTTAAGCCTTAAGTCGACCTAAAGAGGGGGAGTTATTAAGTCGACTTAAGGAAGTGCTTAAGTCGGCTAAATGAAAGCCAGGTATGGACACGGCGTTCTGTAGGTTGATTTAAGAGACCTTAAGTCATCCTGAGTTGCTAGTATAGACATACCCTGTGTTCCCAATAATATCTGGTTTCACTTCTTCCACCAGTAGCTCCAGTTCCTCCTTTTTGTGACCGAGGCTCCTCGCATTGATAGATAAACATTTTAATTTTTGCAGTTTGACTTCGCTCACATTACTTACCTGTTTTGGCACAGTCATTCTATTGCCAATATCATCTCTCATCCCTATGCATTAATTACTGAAATATAGTTGCAGCACGATGTCTGGGTATAAAAAAAACCCAACGGGAAACCCCCCCCCCCTCAAAAAAACCCAAGCATAATATATTGTTCCAGCATTTTTTTTTAAAGAAATAAGTTGACTTTTTCTTTTCCAAATTACCACAAATAATAAAGATTCATTATTACTTTTCTGCGATTTTCCACGTCTTGTGCACAACTCGGCCACAGTTTGACAATCATCCCACAATTCAAGTAGGGCCTTACTTATCATCCTCTAGGAATCTAGGTTCTTATAAATTGATTGTTTAATAATTAGCTTCATTATCTTTGCATGTATCAGTGTTAGGCTGGCTCATCTGTAATTCCCCAGTCCCCTTTGTTCCCCATTTTAAACAAAAGGTACGTCTGCCCTTTTCCAGTCCTTCAGGACCTGACCCATCTTTCATGAATTCCTGAAGATAATCAGTAATAATTTAAAGATTGATTCAGCTGACTCAAATGCATTTAACTTATCTAAATCTTCATTAGCGTGTTTTGTTCCTATTTTTTGGCTTCTGATTTTTCCCATTTTTTATTAATATTAATTGTGTTAAGCATCTGGTCACAATTTATCTTTTTAGTGAATATCCATAGATTGTGAAGGCAGTGCAGCTATGAAGTATCTTAAAGTATATTTGATAATTTTGAGACTGGGCTGTTTCTGCCGCCTAAGGATTTGGCTGAAGGCATGACGTTCTTTTTTCATTCATCTCACATTTAGAGATGGAAGGCTGGTATTTTCTCTGCAAGGGTTGCCATTAGCGAATAAATAGCATTGTTACACATGGTTGCCAATTCTTGTACTGTCTGTAAACCTTCATTTTAACTGTCATCCATAAGGATTTAAAAAATAACATATTGCTTAAATTCAGAAGGTACTTCACCAATCAATTCTTTCATAACGGTGGTCTTTACATCTTCAAGATGTTTTTGTCTTACAATGCAGTGTCATAGGCACAGGCTATGTATTTAAAAAGAAAACCCATATGGATTTAGTTGTATAAATGTGCTGAACTAAGTGACATTCTCTGTCAGAAGCACATCCACTGCACCAATTCCTAAAAAGTTCTTTGCCCTCTTTGTCACAGTGCAAACTAATATTTTTTTCAAATGCTAAAATTTCTATCTTCTCCTCTCTAACTGCTATTGTCAGCAATGTCATTTCAAAGCAGCAATATGCTAATTGATGTAATCAAGAAGTGTAAAGTGGATCTAAACAAGGACTTTTCTGACATCCTAAGAAGGGGTATATGCAGTGGCACTAAATTCTGAGTGGGTAACTGAGAAAAAGTAACTTATTTACATTTGCTTTTTGTGGATGTTTTGACACCAGGCTTTCTGAAACACTATGTATTTGCATTTTTGAGCAAATTTATATTTTATTTACATATTCTACAATCTGAGAACTTTGAGAAACTAAAAGTGAATGTAATATATAAAAACTGTTGAAATTGTTGACTAGCTTAGCAGTTGATTAAATTTCACAGACTTTACGTTTTCTCTCCTTCTACAGTGAGGACATCATTAACTGGAAGAATGATGTTATAGCTGAGGCAATCAGAGCATTTGTGAGGGACTAAACCTCAACATTTTTCCAGCGCAATTACTTAGGAATTATGAGGTCCTTGACTGGTGTAAATCAGTGTTGCTCCTCTGAACTCAATGGAGCTTTGCTGTTTCAGATCAGTTGGATGATTTAGTGTTAAGACTGAAGGGTTGAGTTAGCAAATGCTTCATGGCTATTAAAAATAAAACAAAAAAACAAAGAAACAAACAAACAAAAAAAAACATTCCAAATCTATGCATTTGAAATAAGAGGAGCTGGCTGAAAAATAAGGATTTTTCCTGCAAGGATCTTCATGGAAGAAATCCACATTCCTAATGTTCCAGTTGGGAAATAAGTTTTCCTGTGGGAATTTGAAAAATAATAAATGTGTGGAAAAACCTTCTTCCATACTTTGCTGTTGTTTTCTACCTGGCAAAATCAAGGCAATCAAAATATTGGAAGAGATTTTTCCCCTTTTCATCGTTTCGGACTCTCTTCTAAACTTGGCCATTTGGAAAACAGTAACAAAGTAATAAATTTGTCAGTCTTTAAAGTGCTACCGGACTCCTTGTTTGTTAAGGTGTTGAAAGTATTATCTTCAGGACCGGATTACCGCAGGGGCTTTAGGGGCTTAAAATAATCCAGCCCTGCTTGGTCCACTAGGCACTTGGCAGCTGCCACGCCAGCTCACAGTGCTGCCGGGGAATGGAGGGAAGAGACCCTGCCCCTGAAATGCTGCGCGCCTCGGCATTAATTCTCTGCCTCCCTTACCTCCACCCTGGCCCTGTAGGCCCAGCTGCAGTCGAGTTCAGTCCCGAGAAGAAGTAGCCCCCGGTAGGGAGGCCTCCCTAGCCCCGAGCCCCCCTGCAGCCCCATCGGCCCCCTCAACCTCCTGAGACATGCCGGCCGCCCCCCCTACAGCCCCGCTGGTCTCCCTCCAGACCTCCCCCGAGCAGCGCCAGCCAGGGTCCCTGACCCCACACCCCAGCACCAGAAGGCCAGGCATCCTCTCCCTCAGGCAGGGCGCAACCGCAGTGGGGTGGGCATCCCTGGCCCTCCACCCCCACCCTGACCAAGTTCTGTCCCCAGCATGGGAGGCCCCACAAAAGGGTGCAGCCCCCAGTGCTCCCCCCCATTCTTGATCCAGCTCTGGTTACCTTAGAGAGAAAAGTAATATCTTCATTAAAAGTTATATTTTAAAGAAAAAATATCCCTTTTCTAAAAAATGGAAGTATTACTTCTTTCACTGTTGTTTTTTACTCCCCTCCCACCCCCCCACCCCCACCCCCCACTTCCCTAGGAAGGAAGAGGGTTGTTTTGCTTTGTTTTTCCCCACAATTAAAAATAAAAAATCCCCTGAAATCATTTTGAGAAAAAATTTAAAATGAACAACGAAAAGTATTTGCAATGAGCACTTTAAAATGTTTTGACCATCTCCATACATAATGTATGTATCTTTTTGTCTTCTTTTCTAGCAAATGCATAGCTCATGCTCAACTTCTAATCATTCATGTTCTTTCAGTTGTAATGGTAATGTTAGATATCTGTATCACAGTGCTGAAAATTCAGATGCTTTGGCTAATGGCTCATAATATGGAACTTGTTGCAGTTATGCGTATTTTTTTTAGGGTTTGGGGGGGTTGGTTTTTTTGGTTAAACTTTTATTCTGTTTAAAATGTTTAGGAAAACACATGGGAAGAACAATTAAAAGAAAGCTTTTAAAAAGCTGTGTAATCAAACTCTGACAAAGTTGAGAAGTGACTGATTGGTAGTCACCCTGCAATCTTGAGAGTATGTATTACAATATAGTCTTTGATTACAAGATCATATACCATTTTTTCAACAGGATCCTGGCTTTATTAAGTGCTCAGCGGGGATGTAAAATGGAGAAGAATTTAGGTTGCACGGGCTACTGTAAATCTGGTATTTCCTAACTTTTAGGTGCTTGAATGTGCATTTGTAAATCTATTAACATAGTTCTTTCATATGTTGTTTGTAAAACAGAAGCAAAAATACAATCAAGGGGTAGCAAGGTGGATAAATTATGCCACAAATGAATGAGGTGTTCTGTTTCTCACGTTAAAGTTTATTTTGGAAACAGCTGCAAATCAAGGAACCATTCCATATATTTTAGAGTTCAAATACAAACACGTAAAGGTTTGCCCAGATTTAAATAATTAATTAATCTTGCAGTCATCAACTGAATTCCCAGTTAACTCCAAAGTAAAATCCTTGAAGGTACGTTTGTTTGTTCCAGCTTCAATAATGCCATGGTACAACTGTCATAGTTCGTGAGTAGTTTAGGTTATGGTGATGCCTGTAAATGGAAGCCTGAGCCCCTGTGATGGGTTTGCCTTTAGGAGATTTTTTGAAGCTTAGTGACATTTGTAAATGTGGTGAATCTACTCCATAACTTCAGGACATTGTTTGTTTGTAGGGTTGGTGGAATTTCATCTTAATAATTTTGACAATATCTGTTTGCTTTGAAACCTTTTTATTTTTATTGATTAAATTTTCAATGTTGTGCAAAACTGAGGGGAAAGCATTTTTTCATTTGATTTTAAATTTTCACATTGGGGAAATTATGGTGGGGGTCAGACAATGATTATTTAATGAGAGTAGATATCTTAAAATAAAACCAAGTACATATCTTAAACCAAACCCAAAGAAGTTCTGAAGCAGCTTTTTTCCTTACGTTGCCTTCCGTCCCTTTCTATTATTATTGATGAAAATATTTTTTTATCAGTTTGTGTACAGTGAAATCAACCTTTGCTGATATTGGTAAAAATCCAACCCTAATTATGTATATAATCTTTGACCATCCCCTTTTCTGCTTCCGAATCAAACTGCAAAGCAAACAAATAAAACCTAAACAACGTGTAAAAGCACAAAGTGACCACAAGCTAAAAATGCTCTTTTATGGAAAGACAACAGAGTCTTGTGGCACTTTTAAAGACTAACAGATTTATTAATCGCATGAGCTTTCGTGGGAGAAAATCCCACTTGTCTGACGAAGTGGGATTTTCTCCCA
>ML685886.1:574893-677965 GCA_007922175.1 Pelusios castaneus | reverse complement strand
CACTTGTCTGACGAAGTGGGATTTTCTCCCACGAAAGCTCATGCGATTAATAAATCTGTTAGTCTTTAAAAGTGCCACAAGACTCTGTTGTCTTTCTACAATAGACTAACACGGCTACCCCTTTGGAACTTTTATGGAAAGTAAGTCCATATCTGCACTGCCATAATGTTTGCTTTGCCATAGGGTAACTAATGCACAGTGGTCTTCTCCATAAAAAATATTGTGGAGACAAGGCACTGCAATTTTACCATGAGGTAAACCACGGGTGAGGCTACCTATTTCATAGAATAAACTACAGGGGTATGTCTATACTAGCAATTTAGGTCGATTTAAGGAGGCTTGAGTCGACCTAAATTACTCCCTGTCTACACCAGAGTTTCATTAAGTTGACTTAAGAAATTTCTTAAGTTGACTTAATGAAAGCTTCAGTTGACCTAATAACAATCGCCCATTAGGTCAACTTAAGCCTTAAGTTGACTCCTTAAGTCGCCTTAAGGACACCCTTAAGTCGACTTAAGGGTGGCTAGGTCGACTTAATAAAGTGGACTAAGTCGACTTAACTTTAAGTCAACTTAGTCCACTTTAAGTCGACTTAACAAGGATGGCTTTAAGTTGACTTAAAGTCAACCTTATTAAGTTGACTTAACAAAGTCAACCTAACTTTTTCTAGTGTAGACATAGCCCAGGTGCCTTGTCTCCACTTAGGAACACTGTGAAATACCATCTCAGTTTAAAAAAGAAAGAAAAAATCCACCTTTATGTCAGTGAAGACAAAGCCAAATACGTGGAGTGTTTCCCAGCATGCAGTACCACATATAACTGAGCAAAGACTGAGGCTATGTACACACGGCAGACTTGTCCCACAATAAGTTGTTGCAAGACAAGCAAAGCGCTATAAATATAACGCTTTACCGTGTACACACAGCACTCCTTGTAGTGAAAAAGAGCGTTCACACGCTCCTTTGAATTTTCATTACAAGGAGCAGTGCGTGGTGCGCACCTGTTTCCCCTGGCTAGCTGCCCCGGGGCTTCCCCCACAGAGCTGGAGTTCGCTGCCGGGGGTTCCCTGGGTGTTCCCTGTGGCTTGAGCCCCACTGGGGGTGTGCCCTGGAGCCCAGCCACCCAGCTTGGGGTGGTGGAGGGGGCTGTGCCAAAGCAGCAGCAGCCCCGGAGCCCAACCGCCTGGCTTGGGGGGGCGGCAGGGACTGCCACCCTGAAGCCGGCAGCCCTGGAGCCCAGCCACCCGGCTTGGGGCAGCCCCCGCCGCCTTCCCAAGCCAGGCGGCTGGGCTCCGGGGCTGCCAGCTTCAGGGTGGCAGCTCCCACCACCCATAACCAGAAAGCCAGGGACTTGAGCCCCGGGCCCGCCCGGCTTGCTGGCTCCCTGGGTGAACACAGCTGCCCCCTGGAACCAGCAAGCTGAGTGGCTTGAGCCCCGGACCTGCACCCGGGACTCAGCTACCACGGCAGCTAGATCCCTGCTGCCGCGGCTGTGGCTCAAGCTGCCAGTGGGCCCCGGCCGCAGCGGGGGGCTCCAGCCATGGCAGCAGCTGAGCCCTGGCCACGGGCCTGGGGCTCAAGCCGCCCTGCTTGCTGGCTCCCTGGGCAGTGGTGACTGCCACCCAAGGAGCTGGCAAGCCGGGCAGCAATAGGGGTCCAGCCGCGGTAGCAGTTGAGCCCTGGGCACAGGACCGGGACTCAAACCGCCTGCGGCAGCAGGGCTCCACCCATCAGGGCTCCTGGTGGCTGGAGCCCCACTGCCATGGGAGTCCCTCAAGCCTCTTGGTTTCCCGGCAGAGAGCCGGGAAGCTGAGCAGCTTGTGGCAGTGGGGTTCCAGCCTTCAGGGCTCCTGGCAGCCAGAGACCTGCTGCCACGGTGTCAATTTCACTGCTCTGCTAGAGCAGTGAAATTGACATATCTGACAGTTCTGGTGTCCCAGAGTGGCCTCGATTGGCACTCTGGGACATTTCCGGAGGCTGTTAAAAGCGGGAAAAAATGTACACACAGGCTCTTCTGCGGTAAGCCTAACCACCCTTGTTTTGTGTGGTTTACATGTTGCGCTGCAACAGGGTCTTGCCGTGCAACAAGCAACATTTGTGTGTCAGCGCTCACAGCTTTACTGCGTGATAAGGCTGTCGTGTGTACATGGCCTGAGGAATACATTTTAAAATCTCATTGAAAGAGATAGTGTCCATTCTTTCCCTCGTCCCTTTCTGCTGGTTCAAGGTCCTGTTTATTGTAAAATAAGGATTACCATTGTGATTAAAAAAAATAACCTGACACTAATAAAAATCAGATAAGATTGTACTTGCAGATATAGGTTAAATTAAAGAGGAAGAACAGATTAACAACTTGTCATTTCAGGGTCAGGAGTAAAAGTAGATGATGTATTTGTGATTCCTCTTCCCACCCCCCTTTTTCCCATCAAAGAAATTACCTAAAGGTACTGAGAACATACTGTAATTAGGTGGAATCATTCTAAGGACACTTTTTTTTTTTTCTTTTTCCATGGCACCAGTTGAGTTACAGTACAATCATAGTCTGAAGAGCAATTTTTAAAATATTGTTTTAAATGCCGTATTTCCCTTGGGGACACAGTTTTCCAAGTTGGTTGACTAAACTTAGGTGCCTAATCTCTCTGGTAAGTCTGTAAACACTGACGTGAGTGCCTAAATTTAGTGTGTAGATTTACCTAAAACTGATATCTAGAATCTAGATAACTAATTTTAAGTAACCAATTCGAAAGCCACACTTTTATTATCTGCCACTTCACATTTGTTTATAAATGTGTTTTCTATTGATCTGCTTCACATATTTAACCTGAGGTCTGACGAACCAAAACTGTGCTCTCTGTCTTGTGCACTGATGCTAGTAGAAAAGACTGTGCAGTCAGAGCATGGTCAACAGCCCACTACATAATGCTTAACCAAGAATAGAATCCAGGTCATTCTCTTATGGTCCCTGTGCAAACCTCAATTGAAGATGTTTAGGTATTAATAGAATTATGAGCCACTGTTCCTAGCTTTAGCCAGGGCCGTCCCTAGAGGGGAGCGGGGCCCAGGGCCAATCGGCCTCCACGGGGCCTCCCCCCCATGCTGGAGGAAGCGCAGTGGGCTGGCCTGGTTGGCCCAAGGGGAACCAGTCCCGACCCTGAAAGCTGTGACCATGGGGTGGCGGAGAGCTGCGGCCGCGGCCCCGGCCCCAGGGGGGAGCCGAGGCCTCGGGGCAGGGAGGAAGAGCCGGGGCGGCGGGGAGCCATGGCTCAGGCTGCAGCCGCAGGGTGGAGGAGAGCCATAGCCACGGCTCCGGGGTGGGGAGGGAAGGTGTGACCCCGGAGCGGGGGGGAGGCGCCGGGACGGTGGGGAGCCGTGGCTGTGGCCCCGGGGCGGCGGAAAGCTGTTTCCGCAGGGAGCTGAGGCTGAGGTCGCCCGCTGGTGGGGAGCCAGCCCCTGGTGGGTCTTCAGGTTGCCGCGGCTGGGGTCCCGAGGCCGTCACCAGGAGCCGGTCCCGGCTGAGGCCACGCCGCTGGCAAGGGCCAGTCCCAGCCACGGCCGGGACCCATCCCGCCAGACCAAATGTGGCCTAACAAGGGGTGTGGCCATGGGCAGGGTGCAGCAGGCTGGCCCCGAGCTGGGCCCCGCTCACTGGCCCCGCCCCTGGGCCTTTCTGCTCTGCCCTGGGAGTGGGGAGGAGGAGGGCCAGGCCAGGGGAAGGGCTCCTGGCTCGCCCTGCTGAGCAGGATGAAGCGTTGCCATGAGGGGCCGCGGCACGGGCCCCACACTGCCCTGCAGGGAGTGGGACAGTGCGGGGCTCACATAACTGCGGGGTGCGGGTCGATTGCCCCATTCACCGCCCCCCCCCACCCCCTCCGCCCTCCAAGGACGGCCCTGGCTTTAGCTTCCTGAGATCGAGGGAGTGAGTAAGAGTAAGAGTGCACTTGCATTACTCCAGTTTCACGTCATTGTAACTCTATAATCTTGGTTGATCAGAAGCTCTTTTATTTCTTAAAGGGGAGCCATGTCAGTCTAGTTGAGCAAAACAAACAAGGAGTCTGGTGGCACTTTTAAAGACTAACAAATTTATTTATCACATGAGCTTTCATGGGAGAAAATCCCACTTTGCAGACGCTTGAAGATGGGGAATTTATAGAATGGGAGCAAAATGAATGCAGGCAAGTGTAAGTCACAAGATCAGATTAGACTTTTATAGCAAAACAAAGCAGTTGTTAGGATTCAAACAGTGGAGTACAGCAATTACTTGACTTTTTAAATCCCAACTGATTTGATTTGCTGTAATAATCTGACCTGATCCTATAACTTACATTTCCCTGCATTTATTTTGCTCCCATTCTATAAATTCCCCATCTTCAAGCAACTGACAAAGTGGGATTTTCTCCCACAAAAGCTCATGCGATAAATAAATTTGTTAATCTTTAAAAGTGCCACCAGACTCTTTGTTTCTTTTATTTCCTGTATCTGCACATCACCTGAGCTCTTTCTAATATTTATGAATTCTATATCCTATTGTTTTACTATTTTCTTTTAATTTTTTATGAATAGATTTGTAATTTCCAAAGGAGCAGAAGAACACCCTCAGCTAGCTCTGCAAACTGAAAAATAAATCCCTTTTACAAAAAATGGAAATTCCCAGGTTAGAAATGAATACCCAGAAGCAATATCATTGTGTTTGTGAATAACTTTTCATGTGTCACTGTCCTGGTGGCAATTAATAACCACAGAAGGCAAGATTGATTATGGCTCAGACATTAGTGCATACTTAGTACAAATGTTAACTTCACTGGTTTTGCAATACAATTTACTCCTCCCTTTCAGAGCAGGAGCCTGCAGCTACTCATCTGTATGGGCCAAAGGATGTTAATGTCCTTGGGAGTTTGTCTGTGTACTCCGTTGCACATGGCTTCTTTTCAGAGTTGCTGTGTGATTCCAGTAATGTTTTTTGGCAGCTCTAGTGGCTGAATGTTTAAGTGATAATCGCAGATGTCTCTTGTCACCCTGAGAGACATCACTTCACCTTTCTTCATAATAAATTATGAGGGTCAGATGTTCCTGAAGGCAACTGAGTTCTTCTTTTGGGATATAGCTTTAGTCAGAAAACTTTTGGGATTTGCACATCAGCTTTTGGTGTATTTATATATTTCGGTTTGTAATGTAGATGTATCACTCTGTGCTCAAGGACCACTGAAATGAAATAGTTACTAACATTACTGTTCCTCCCAGTCCTCACAAAAGTAAGCCTGGGAGGAGGCAGGGGGAATGGTAGGTAGAATTAGCATCTTTGTTGTACGGAAGAAAATTCTTGTGGGGGAGGGGCGGGAGGAACACATTTGAATAAAATCTAAGCCATGGAGCTGTAAAGTTGGGGGCAGGGGAAATCCCTTAACAATATTTTGCCTAAAAATAATAAAAGACCTATCTGTAATGTAATACATTTCATCAGTAGATCTCAAAACACCTTACAAAGAGGTCACTACCATTAGCCCCATTTTACAGATGGGGAAACTGAAGCACAGAGAGCAGCAATGACTTACCTAAGGTCTTCCAGCCATCTGGTGCAAGGTCAGGGAATAGAATCCAAGTCTGCTGAATCTCAGTCCAGTCCTCTAGCCACTGGGCCACACTAAGGGAGCATCCTATTAAAAAGACAAACTGATAATTCTTCTGTGGAGAATCTTAGGCTATGTCTACACTAGAGAAAAAGTTAGGCCGACTTTGTTAAGTCGACTTAATAAGGTTGACTTTAAGTCGACTTAAAGTCGACCGTATTAAAGTCGACTAAGTTGACTTAGTCCACTTTGTTAAGTCGACCTAACCACCCTTAAGTCAACTTAACAAAGTTGACTTAACACCCTTAATAAAGTCAACTTAAGGGTTACTCCATGTCCACACCATCCTTAAGTCGAGTTAAAGAGTCAACTTAAGGCTTAAGTCAACCTAATGAGTGGTAGTTATAAAGTCGACTTCAGCTTTCATTATGTCGACTTAAGGAATTTCTTAAGTCAACTTAATGAAAGCCTAGTGTGGATGTGGCTTAATTTAAGTCAACTTAAGCCTCCTTAAGTCGACTTAAATTGTCAGTGTAGACGTAGCCCTATAGCTTACATATTAATTTTAACTCATCTATTCTTCCTCAAAATTATCAATGTAACAACTTATATTATATTTTATTTTAAAGTGATGTTTTAGAAAGTGCAAATGCAATTCAGAATGCACTACAAATAACCAAAAGGGAAAAATGGGAGTTGGGCTAAAATCTCTTTAGAATCATAGAATATTAGGGCTGGAAGAAATCTCATGAGGTCATCTCATCCAACCACTGCTAAAAGCAGGACCACTACCACTAAATCATCCCAGACAGGGTTTTGTCTAACCAGGCCTTAAAAGTCTCCAAAGATGGAGATTCCACCACCTCCCTAGGTAACCCATTCCAGTGCTTCACTACCCTCCTAGAGAGAAAGTTTTTCCTAATATCCAACCTAGACCTCCCCTTTAGTCTGGGATGGAAATCTATTTGATTATTTCTTTCCATGCTCTTGTGTTCCTAAAGCTAAGGGAGGCAGAATATTACCGTAGTGGTTTTTTTAAGCATGAAAAACAGACATCTCAATTATGAAAAATATCAGTACAGTTACCCAGAGGCTGTAATGAATGGCTGGATTAGTAGCCATTATTAACTCTAGCACAATAAATTTTCTATACCTGTCCAGGTAACTATAGCGCGGAACTCTCTGATCTAGCTGTTCCATGGTCCTTAACAAAGGTTGTTGACAATGTTTTTTTCTGACACAGGTTGTTACTACAGTGGAATATATTTAGATTAATTAAGTATTAGTGTAACACCACAGTTTAGTGTGTGTCATCATTCACCTGGACCCATTGACCTGACGTCACAGTCCAACATAGCATCCAAGTATGTGCTTAACATTTTCAACATGGGAATAGTCCTGATGAATCATCACCTACAAGGGTACAGAACATTTCTTCTAGAATGTTAACTAATAGCTGTTATTCTATTCTAACTAAACACCGGTTGCAGAAGATATTCAGGTGCCATGCTAGAGTTAGGCCTTTGGCCCTCATTCAGGAAAGTACTTAGCTTGTAGTTAAGCATATTCTTCTCTTTGGTGAGATTTAAGCATGCATTTAAGTGCTTTCCTGAATGTGGGTATATTTCTGAATCCGGGCCTATAATAATTCACCTACCTCTTGGAGGTTACTCATCTTGTTCAAGTGTGGCTTGTGTTTCGAGGCTGACGGTTCCAGGTTCAGTCCTTGTTGATTTACAGTTATGTCTGCCAAAGATCATTCATATTAACAAAGGTATTTAATCTTTACAATAATTTGCTATTCTAAAAAAAATCAAAAACCCCCAAAACCAGAAAACCTTTTGACCTGTAGTACAAATGATCTGACGCCCTCTGCATCCATAATGTGGTTGAAGAAGGTGTACACGGGAACACATTTTTCTTCCTTTCTTGCAGAAGTGGTAAGTTATATAGAATCTCTTTTAAATTCAAACAAAACTAGTGTGAACCGTCACTTCAATAGCCTCTTTTTCTACAGTTGCATTTAGAATATAAGGTCTTTGGAGAAGGGGCATCTTTTTATGTGTGTTTGCAGAGAACCAAAAACAGGGACTGTTACAAATAAATAGTTATAACTTGGTCTCTCTTTATTACATTGAAACTATTTTATCAGCTTTCTGGTCATAGTGGAGCTTATTAGAAAATGAGTTCCTATGATTATTTTAATACATGGTTCTATCCTTAAAATTATTTTTAAGGGTCTGACTTATCAAGGAGTTAAGCACCCTCAACTCCCATTGAAATTGAGAGCAGCAGAGGATGCTCATGACCTGGTAGGATTGGGCTTTTCTTTTTCTTTTAGGAATCCTTGTTCTTTAAAGTAAACTTCAGCACAACAAAGTGGGGCAGCATTAGTGTCATGTGGATTCAGGGTACTATACTGGTGCTGTAGTCTAGTACCCAGAGTACCAATTCTGCAGTTGGAGCTGCATATGTTTAACTCTTGCACTGACTTGAATAAAATAGCACACGCTTGTCCAACCCGCAGCCCATGGCCCGGACTCCGGCCTGCCAGGGGCTCTCAGCTGCTGCAGGACCCTGGGAGCTGGGGTGGCCAGGGCCCTTTTAAATCTCCTGCCCTGCTCTGAGCCACAGTGCGGGAGTGGCCTGGCCAGAGAGCTGCAGTCAGGGGCTTGATTCAGCACCTTTCAGGTGGGGGGGGCAGGGAAGGGTTTGGGGAGCCCCCGTGGCGTGCAGCCATGGAAGGGGAGCCACAAAAGGGAAAGGAGGAGGAGAGGGCGGAGAGAAGAAGCCTGTGCGAGGGCGGTGGGGGGAGGAGAGGAGATGACATGCGCATCCCTTGCCCTACCACCCCCAGCCCTCCCTTGCAATGCCTGCCCTGCTTCCCATGCTTTCCCCTGCCACCCCACATGACTACCCTTGTCCTCCGCTGCCCTGCAAGGCTCCCTTGCCATCTCACCCCTGGCCTCCTTACCATCTATTCCCTGCCCCCCACACTCCCCTTTGCCACCTCACATGGCTATCCCTGACCTTGCTTTACCTTCCATTCTCCCCGGCACCCACCCCACCCTCCCTTGTCAGCTCTGCCCTACCCTGCCACTGTTCTCCGTGCTTTCCCCTGCCACCACACAGCATCCACACGCCCTCCTTGCCCTGCCACACTCTCGCACCACCTGTACACACTGATGCTTCCTAAAAAAATAAAGTGAGCCTATTACAAGTTTTCACAAAATACGGTTTAATTAACAAGTGGAAATTTGTTGTGTACAGTTGTGGAAAGTGACACATATAGCAGTTACTGAGGGAGGATGGATATTATTTGAGAATTGTATCTAGGTATGCAATGTAACTTTCTGGGTTTACAGAACCAAACTGAATTTGTAAACCGGTGTTTATTTTTTGACTGTTTACATTTTATGACTAGTAAGATCAATTTCTATGATGCCTTATCTATTCAAAATTTGCTCACCGGCCTTCCGAGTGACAGAAGTATTATGATGTGGCCCTTCACCCAAAAAGGTTGAACACTCCTAAAATAGCAGAAGTGGGAACAAAGTGTGCCGACAGTCTGTATCTCTTCAATCTTTCTGCCATAACACCTTCAGTTTATCCTGTCATGGCCCCAAATTTTAGTATATTTAATTTGTATTTTCTTTTTTTTTAAAACTAATAAGATGTGCCCAAAGAAAACACATCTTCTGCTCTTTATTGTTGTTGTTCTACTTCTAGCGTACATCTTCCCCCGTTTGTTTCTTTTTACTCTTTATTGTGTTATGCCTAATTTAGACCATAAATTGTTGAGGTCAGGGCCTTCTCTTTTCTTTGTTGCTGGCATTCCATGCACACCTGTGGCATGATGATTAATAAGAGTGCAGTTTGGAAAATATCAGGTACTTGGAATTAATGACCTGATATCAAGCTCATTTGAAGTCAATGAGAGTCATTTCATTGGATCAGGAACATTTATTACATCAATGCTTATATATTTAGAAGGACAAATCCTGGTATAAATTAAACCTATGAGCATTTTTCTCTTGAGTCTAGTGAGATAAGAATTTGGTGTAGGATTCTTCAAAGCATTTCTCCTCTTTCTCCTGTCTTTTAGGCCCCATTACTCATTCTCCCCCACTCCCAAACATCAGTATAGCTTTCTAATTTCTAGCTATGCCAAAATATAGTGCACTGTATTTTCATAGTTGAGTCACAATAATACCCTAAGATAAATTGTATGTTAACTATCTGGAACACATGGTAGTTTCCAGAGAGAAGAGTGCTACTGGGTTGGTTTGTTTGTTTGTTTGTTAAATTCATATAAGTAAAAGCAGCTGTTAACTTTAAAAAAAAAAAAAAAGTTTCCATCACACAAACCTCGTATTATTTACTCTTGTCAATAAATAGTGTAACAGGTAAACTAATCTCTTAATCGGAACTTCAGAATTTGCATCATCACGTGTTTTACGAAACACAGAATTAAAAAAAAAAACTTAGACAGGTAAGATAAACCTGGAATGCCTTTAGTGATTTTTTTTTTTCTTCTCCCCCCACCCCTTGTTTGTCATTTAATTTTTTGATGATCCACTCAGATGGAATTAGGTAGCCATGTTAGTCTAGTTCAGCAAAACAAAAAAGGAGTCTTGTGGCATTTTTAAAACTAACAAATTTATTTTTTGCGTGAGTTTTCATGGGAGAAATCCCATTACATGAGATGCAAGAGTGGAGAAAACTTTCTGATACGTTGTGTTTGAATCTATACAACTTGTTTGATATGGTGAAGTAATCTGACCTAATGCAGTGAAATGTAATCACAGGATTAAGCTGTCACTCCCATATGTATTATTAAGATTTTTTCAGCGTAAGTTTTCTCCACTCTGGCGTCTGACGACGTGGGATTTCATCCATGAAAGCTCATGCGAAAAATAAATTTGTTAGTCTTTAAAAGTACCACAAGACTCCTTTTTTTGTTCAGATGGGACTGAACCACACAGTGGATTTGACCCTGGGAAGTTACTTAGAAGACATTCTTCTCAGTTAAAGTGAAGGTCATCTTAAAACCACAGGTACTGCCTTGGATGTTTAATTTCCATCGACTTGAAACAGTTCTGATATCAGCGTGGGACATTTTACACTACATCACACTTCAAGAGAGAAAGCTGATCCTGCTTCAGCTGCAACTGTTAGTTCAAGGGGGATTCATTTGAGTGCTCTCAATCCAGCTGTGCAGAACTAGCTGTGTAGTGTGAAGGACCACAGCTGAATATAAACACAAAGCTACTCTGCCCCCTCCCAACCCAGTCTCATTTAGGTCAGACTAAACTTGTTTCTTCTGTTGCACTTTTAAGTGGAGAATCTAGCTTGAAAGGCAATACCAGTCCTTGCCATTTAGATAAAAATGACATTATTTCTTTTTTCCTTTTGGTATAACCCCTAATGGATTAAGATTTTTAACTAAATTTTGCCCACCAAGAACACATTCTCATATAAAATAAAGGGAAACACAGCTCCCCTCAAAAGCACTCTTAGGAGGACACATGGTAATCAATCATCCCTAGGAATCAGATGAATAAAACATAATCATTTGCACATGCAGACTTAACAAAAGTATATACCTGACTGAAGTTTTATCAGGTGCATATGGTCAAATTCACCATCAGTGTAAAGAGGTATAGTTTACTTTAATTAACTAGATTTTCAAGAGTCTAAATAAAAAGTCTTGAGAAAGAAGATGTAAGTTATTAAGGACAAATCAAACATAGGGAACAGAATTGTTTTTTGTTTTTTTTGTTTTTTCCTAGGAATGCTTGTTATATTAGGACCACTTTATTGCCCTATTTTATAATACACCAGTAAAAACAAGCATTTCATTAATGTTGCAGGTAATTAGAACATATTGGTATCCCTCTAATTTTAAGACTTATTGGATCCTTTGTTTTAATTTTGAAAGATTTAATTTCTCGGTCTACCTTTTGTCTAGTGTGAAGACTGATTCCTAAACTGGAAAAACTTTCACCATTTTTGTGTAAAATCTTTGGCTATGTCTACATTTGAAAAGTTAAGTTGACTTGTTAAGTCGACTAAACAAAGTCAACTTAACTTTTCAAGTGTAGACATGGCAGAGAGCCGTGGATCCTCGCTGAGAAAGGACCTGCGGGTCCCTCCAAGATGGGAGCGGAGGCTTCCTTCTTGCCAGGACCTGTGTGGGTCCCAGCAAGAAGAGAGCTGCAGCTCTTTCTCCCTGGGACCCACAGCTCCTTTCTCCCCGGGACATGCACCCTAGGTCGATTTATAGAATAAGTCGACTTAGGGCGGCCACAACTTCTTTAGGTTGATTTAAAGAATCGACTTAATTGTTAAGTCGACCTAAAGAGTGGTAGTTATTAAGTCAACTTAAGGAACTGCTTAAATCGATTTAATGAAAACCAGGTGTGGACAAGGCTTTGTTTAAGTCGACTTAAGCTTCCTTAAATCGACTTAATTTGCTAGTGTAAACATAGCCTTTGTGAGCTGCTATATTTTGTTCCATGTGGTAATCCCAATTTTGTTACTGAAATTTAGGCTTGATCAAAAAATTTCCATCAGCTGTTTTTGATATGTTTTCAATTAAACAAATTTTATCATGAAAAATATTTATTTTGTGTGGATAATCTGGGTATTTTCATTGAACTACAACCAAAATCTGAAAGTGTTTGACTTTTTTTGTCTGAAAACAGAAATGTTTTCACTCTGTAATGTGACTGCTGTGCCTCATGGGAGTTGTAGTTCAGATGCTTCATGTTCCCATTTGCCTCTATTGAGCATGTTTCCCAACAGAACTACATCTCCCATGAAACATGACAGCCACGCAATTGCCATAATACTAGAATTTCCCCTCACCAAAATATGAAACCATGGTGTATCATGGGAGTATAATCTAACAAGGGAGCACAGACCACTTAGGAGAGTGAAGCCCAAACTACAACTCCCATGAGGCACCAGAGAAGCATTTCACAATCAAAATATTTAAGATTTTTGGAGGGGTGGGGGATAGCTCATTTTTCCAACAAGCTCAGTTAAACTCCTGGCAATAGTGCTTGGAGGCCACCCAAATTATTAGGGCTCCATTGTGCTTTAGAGCTAATCTTTTGTTTATCGTGTTGTATGACTTATTCAAATAATTGTACTAATAACTGAAATTTAAATAAGTGTTCTGTATACAATTATTTTTGCTTGTAATTCCATTCTATTAATAATTTATAAACAAACAACATCCAAATCTTATTGGGTCTGATGATTTCCTGTGTTTTTTCATAGGAGGCGGAGGTTGAGCTAATGTTGCATAATCTTTCCCTCCCAGTGACTTGACAGAAACCTATACTTGTGTGCTCTTTGAATATTGCACTCTACATATTTTGGGAGCAGGTGGACTATGAGAAAGGAGGAGAGGGAGAACTGCTGTCCCTAGCATCATTTCTTTTCAACTTTGTCCAAACTGGTGGATGTGAAATTCCATTCCAGATTCTGAGCCCTGCTGAAGAAGAATTGGACTAGGCTTGAATGGAAAACAAATTACAGCAGAACATTTGACAGAGCGTCATGTTGCCTCATGGGAATATGGGGTTTAGGAGTAGCAAGAAGGCATTGTTCTTCCATGGGAATGCAGTGGACCTCTATAAAATACCTTCAGATGCATATAACTTCTCCAGAAATAAAGGAGAACTATGTTTCCTGTAAAATGACTCAGAAGAAATGTGCAAGATGAAACACAAATTCTGCTGGCTCTCCTGTGGGAATTCTGTAGGTGGCAATGATTTGGCCTTTGTCTTAAATATGACTATTTGAAAATAGACAAAAAGAACTCATACACACAAATATCATCTCAGTAATCCACAGTGTGATGGTGAGAGATTTATAATAAAGTCAGAAAAAGAAAAGTCAATTTGTGCCAACTGTTGAAAGTATAATAGAAAAAATTCTCCCACCTGGTTGTCCATAATTAAGAATAAGTGGCCAAACTATCCTATATTAGAGAGGTTACTATTTAGAATAATCCAAAACCCACTAATAATCCAACAAATGAAGACAATAAAGCAGTTAAAATTCCAGGAGATATGAATCTTTAATTATCTTTTCCGCTGAAATATCTTCTTCATGTTCCTATTCGTTAGATATCAAAGAACTTCTTAGCTTTATCATAGTGAAAGAAAAATTAGCTATTGCCCTCAATACTGTCCAAGTTTTTGCTGAATGAAATCTGATTCTTCTGTCCCATCATGGGAGAACTCTCTCTTTAATAAGCCAATATTTTGTTATGTAGGCTGTAAAACAAACCTTAAGTTTGTACGGAAATCCACAATTTTTGTCATTTGGGGACTTTTTTTAAAAAAAAAAAATATGATTTCCTATACCAAGCTGATCAAGGAGGAATGGGGAATAGAAAATATTAGACTCTTGATGGCCAGACAGATCAAAAAATTCCATTTTCCCTAGTAGTGTTAATTAACAAAAGTCTAAAGCTTCTAACTGGAATAGAAATTTCCAGAGGGGTAGCCGTGTTAGTGTGTGTACAGCAAAAAACAACAAGAGTCCTGTGGTACTTTATAGACTAACAGATTTTCTTCGGCATAAGCTTTCATGGGCTATAACCCACTTCATCAGATTTTAGCTGGAATAGTAAAATCTCAAATAATACAATACACTATTGAATTTCCAAAAATGTTATTGACAAAAAACTCTTAACTTTTTTGTTTTAAACAAACTAGAAGCTAGCAACTTATTCCAATTTCCATGAGCAGAAACTGGATTTTGAATACTTAAAGTTGGGCAAATATCTCCATTCTTAGACAATTAAATAAATAGTTGCATACCTAGAATTGGTGTCTAGTTGCCTAGAACCTAAGGCTATATCTACACTTGTAAATTTAGGTCGACTTTAGCTAAGTCAACTTAACTAAGTCGACTTTAAGTTGACTTAGTTAAGTCGACTTAGCATGTCTACACCTAAATTTAAAGTCCACTTAGGGGGGAACTTACAAAGTCAACCTAGAGCATCCACACTGGATGCCTAGGTCAACTTCTAGGGGCTAGAGGAACCTAGGGTAGGTCCACGGTGGCAGAGGGGGCACCCCTTGCCCACTGCCAGGGGGCTCAGCCTTTGCCCCATTGTACCTGGGTACAATGGGGCAAAGGGGGACAGGGACCCTGGCAGGGCATAGGGGCAGGGTGGGCAAGGGTCTGCCCTGCCCTGTGGGGGGCATGCCAGGCTACCCCTGTGCCCCCCCTCCCCAGCAGGGAGGGCAGCGGTGGAGTCCTGGAGTGTCCCTGAGTCGACTTAGGGCTACTCCAGGTCTACACTGGCTTAAGTCAACTTGAAAAAGTCAACTTAAGCCTAAAGTCAAATTAAAATGAGGTTTAATAAAGTCGACTTAATTTTCATTGTCGACTTTATTTTCCTTAAGTCGACTTAAGGAAAGTGTAGTTTAGACGCAGGGTAAATTAAGTCGACTTAAACTAGCTTAAGTCTACTTAATTTCCAAGTGTAGATGCACCCTAAAAGAGTAATTAACCCACTAAGGACTGTGCTCCACAAGTATCCACTCTGACTGCAGTGGAACGACCTGCTGTCAGATACTATTCAAAATGAGTGAAGGTGTCACAATTGGGCCTTAAGATGTTATCACTTTAACAAATGCCTAATATTTGCATTCACATTGGAGATGGACTTAAATTGTCTAACCTAAGTTTCCGTGAACATAAGGAAAAATTGAGATCTAACTCTGAATCTGGTACGTTGATCCCATCCCTGATTCATATATAGTATCTTTAATTGTAGAGCTGTGTGAAACTCTGCTACAATCCCCAGTTGGCTTAATTGACATATTTATTTGATATGTTTTGCTTCATGCAAGTTTTTGAGCTTCAGATTCAAATGAACTCAGAAAATCCAAGTGAAACTTGCCTGAAACAACTCAATTTCCTCATGGCAGGTTGATCAACTACCAGAAATTGTTTTCTGAGGATGGAAGGGGGAAGCTACTCAAAATTTAGCCAAAGGCTTGCACACAAGTGAGGGTTGTGGGTTGTGTAAGGAAGACAGACTCATGGATGATTGCCGTTAAAAGACTACTGTGATTTCTTTTTCACTGTCCAATAACAAGCACACTCACTCCCTGTTAAGGATTCTGGAAGTGTAGTCCCAGTATTTCTTGTATCAGGTATTACAGTTAGAACAACTACTAGAAGGTATTTCATGTTCTCTCTAGCCACAAATTGCTACATTACAATAACAAAACATGCAAATAGGTTTTTGGTACCTGCTTATATCATTGTTTTCATTATTAAAGTGTCTCACATTTCAGTTTCTGTTTAGGATCAGGAACAAATAGCTCATGGAGCATATTTGCATTGCAAACATGAGTCTGTTATATAAGGCCCACTAACATTATGTGGCGATCTTAAAATATAGAGGCATATTCACTAGGAACTGGGGTTTTAGATGTGTATCTTTTAGATTGTTGGCCTATCAGGCATATGCAGCACATTATTACTCAGTGAGATGTATATTTGTATCTACTTACTTCACAATACAACCAAAGCACACCACAAAAAGTTTTGGTTCAACCTTCTTCCCCAGAGAATACACAACATATATTTACAATACAACCCTTATGGTGGTTTGCGTTACTTACTGGGCTTGTTAAGTGTCTCCAGAAAAACTCTTTTAACCACAGGGCTTGTTAAACTTAGGGAATTCAGAGATCAGTAATTTTAGAAATGGCAACCAGCTTTAACTCCAGCATATTTTTTTTTCTCAAAAGCTTATTTTAAAGTTTAAAATATCCTAAATATTTTACTTTTATTGCAAAATGGGAAAATCAAAATACCTCGTACTTTTTCCCCCTGTGGCACGCAAGTGTAGACATACCCATTGCAGGAAGGGCTTATCACCTGATAGGGTTGGGACACGGAACCTCTGTTTTCCGTGGGTGAAAGAGGGATTATAATACATCTCTCACAGGTTGGTAGGCACTTCAAGTTATTCATGTTTGTAACAAAAAAAGCAAGGAGTCCTGTGGCATTTTTAAAGACTATGCGATAAATAAATGTGTTAGTCTTTCCTGGGAGAAAATTCCACTTCGTCAGAGGCTTTATTTGTAACATGGTTTAAGATCCGTGTAGGGAGCTGTTAGAGATGAGTTAAGTAATAATATATTATTTGACACATATTTATAAAATGAAGCTCCGTGTTGTCACTAACCTGGCCTTTATTATTGTCTCTTACACACACTGCCTACTTTTCTTTGACTGTCCTGTAGTAATGCTATCTTCTTTCCCTCTGCCTCTTCATAAGCAAATTTGTTTTTGCTGATAAATATTAAATCATTGCCAGTTTTGTTTATTCTACATACCCCACTCTATTAGGTCACTGAAGGTGCAGTGGCTCAGTCTATAATTGGAAGTTAGTTGTTTTTGTGTTAATGAAACTGTGTGATTTTATTTCCGGTGGGTTGTTTCTAGTGTTTAGTGATCATCTGCATTTACAGTTCAATTTCTTGTGGACCAAAATAGTTCAGTTTTTTCATCAGAAGGGTAGGATTGTGAAGGTATTTGCAATCACAAGCTTCAGAGGATGTCAAAGCTACAGCTTTGAAGATAACCAGGTAGCATTAGACTTTTTTGCTTTTTAATGGCAGTTTTTTATGTGATACTGTGATGTCAGTCTAGTGTTGTTTGATAATAGAGACCTTGGCTTGGACTATATTCTTCCTATGTAACTCCATATTAACAAAAAACATGAAAAGCCTGGTTTTCTCTGAAGTAACTAACACTGTCCTCTTTTATAGTCTGTATGAAGCTTGTATCTGTCCATTTTTCAAATCTGTGCCCATGGTAGGTTGCTGAGCCAACTTAAGCCATTTCCTAGTGTACTTCTCCTGAAGGTCTTTTCTGAGAACTATAATGAAGACCACACACTCATCCTCTTGTGTAGAGTATGGCTGCACCCATGTAAATTCAGTGGTGACATGTTTGATTCTTTTTTCACCATGCCATGTTTCATCAGTTCACAGTAACCAGAAGCTATTGTTTCCAGGGGGAACTATGACAACCAAAAATGACAGCTCAGACTAACCTGCCACAATGCAATCTTATCTCCCAATAACATGGCAGATAATACATGTCATTGCTAGTTCACTGCTGAAAGATGCCTTACTGTACATGTCAGGGAGAATAAATATTATGTATTATCTTGCTTTTTTCTGCTATGGCTCCATCTCCTGTGGCTCCCGCAAAGCTTCAGAGAAACTATTTCTGGAAAGCAGCATGTTCTGCTGTAGTAAGGAAATTTCCCTATTTATTAAATGGCTTTTTGTTGCATTGTTGATGAATCACGACCATTTAATTCATCCCTATTTCATGTATGTGCTATTTTGAATACTTTCAAAAATAGCTCTAAGATAAACTTGCATTCAGGTGTAAGGGCATCTGTTTTCTTCTTAGCCAGTTCACCATTATCCTTCAAATGATCTGCCTTTGTTCAGTTCACAGCTGTTCCTACAGTTTTTATTCTGATCCCCTAAAGGGATGCACAGACATGAACCCTTATGTTGAGTCCCACTGAAAGCAAATGGAGTCTACAGAAAGCATAGGTGTCCATGTCCTGTAGCTCCCATCCCAAAGCAGGACAAATGGCTACATCTTTACCTATCCTTGAATTATGAAATAATTACTGTAAATTGCTTTCTCATATCACATCCAGGTTGCATATAAAGTGATTTCATCCTCCATTAAAGGAAATGTAACTCCACATAACATGTACATGGATGGCATGGTGGTTTAAGACAAAGGTTCAGAGGCAGAAGACCCAAATTCTTTTCCTGTTGGAGACTTCCAGGACCACCTTGGACAAGCTGCGTATGGCCTGATATTCGCAACCATTGGGTTCTTTCAGCATTAGTGTTTTCTTAGCAAAATGGGTAAAAATAATGTCCCTTAAGCATGGTAAGGTTATAAAGGGCTTTGAAATATTTGGGCAAAAGAAATAAAGAAAATACAAGTTTCAAAGGGGTAGCTGTGTTAGTCTAGTTCAGCAAAACAAACAGGGAGTCCTGTGGCACTTTTAAAGACTAACAAATGTATTTATTGCATGAGCTTTCATGGGCTTTCATCCACTGCATACAATGACAAAGTTCCCATTAACTGAAAAATTGTCTGAAAAAAGGAAAAGGGAAATCCTGTAAAATTAAGTACATCACATTGGGTGCGTCTACACACTTACAAATTAAGTCAATTTAGGCTTGCTTAAATCGACTTAATTTAAGCTGCGTCTACACTACAATGTCCTTAAAATGACTTAAGCTACTGCTTAAGTCGACTTAAGGAAAGTTAAAGTCCACTTTATAAAACCTCATTTAAAGTTGACTTTACTGGCTAAGTCGACTTTTTAAAGTTGACTTAGCCAGTGTAGACGCAGATTAGCCCTAAATCGACTTAAAGTTAATTTAAAGGGCTCCAGGGCTCCCCCACTGCCCTCCCTGCCAGGGTGGCTGGCACAGCCAGAGCCTGGTGTGCCCCCACACAGGGCAGGAAACAGTCCTGCCCACCCTGCTCCTATGCCCTGCCAGTGTCCTTGTCCTGCTCAGCCACCATTGTACCCAGGTACAATGGGGCAAACGCTGAGCCTCCTGGCACTTGGCAAGGGGTGTTCCCCCTGCCACCATGGACCAGTCCCAGGTCCACCTAGCCCAGTGTGTACGCTCTAGGTCGATTTGGCAATGTCCCTTTGAAGTTGACTTAATTTTTGAGTGTGGACATGCTAAGTCGACTTAACAAAGTCGACTTACAGTCGATTTTAAGTCAACTTAGAAAAGTCGACTTATTTGGCCAAGTGTAGACATAGCCATTGATACTAATTATCATTCACTAATTTAAAATGCCACAAGAAGAGAGTCACATTGTATATGCACAAATCTTGATAGAGATTAAATTACAAAAACATATAAGAAATGTACAGGCATTGGTTTTAAGCAAAAGTGAAAACTGGACATACAAATCCCCTTTAGAAAGGATTTGCTTTTATGTATGTGTTTGCAGAGAGCTAGACTTAAAGGAGGATTAATATAAAGAAGGCAGCTATAACCTAAATGGAAAGATTTCAGTCCAATATCAGTGATTGATAGTAATGCCACAGAAATGGAAAGTAAGCTATATGTTTACAAGATTCTGTGAAACGTTGATTAATTATAAATAGGGTTTCTTGGTGATAACTGAGGGGAGGTTGGCAGAGCAGCAATAAAAGGTTTCTGTACTTGTCTGAGGACTATTTCAGCTTTCTTTTTAAATTTACTTCATTTAAAAGTGAAATAGCAGTTTGTTTTATTTCAAAACAATTCAGGAGTATATGTTCTATTAAACACACCCAAAATCTTTCTAACCAATGACAGTGCAGAACAGTGGAAAAGCCATATTGTGGATTTTGTTTCTCTGATGTTCTTTAGCATAAAACAGCTGGTTTAACAAGAGGTGAAAAATGTAATGTAACTTCAGTATGTTGTGGTGTTGCTGCTTTGTTATGACTGCAAGGCAATGAACTGTGAAAGGTCAGCGTAGAAATCCTGAGTTGTAAGGAATAGTACATAACCACAGTGTTGAACAGCTGTTTGAACATACACAGAGTGGAACTTTCTGTCATGAATGTAGTCCTAAGAAATCCTGATATATCCATTCCATAAATGTATGTACTGTACATAGTCCTGTATGAACCAAGACTCTCATATACTAAGATTTTGTCACTAGATAGTGGGTGCCCATCAAAGATTGCTTATCATTAATTTCTCTTGCTAAGGCATATCAAAAATATATATTGACTCAAAAAAATCATGAAAACTGTGCAAATAGCTAACCTATGAAATCCTGCATATCTGTCACTGCAGTCTGCTCTTTTGATACCCCCACTCCTTTATTGCACCCATTTGTTGCATTTTGCCATGATTTAGTTTGTAAGCTCTTCAAGTTCAGAGACTTCATCTCAACTGTGATTATAGTCTACCTATAACAATGGAGCCCAGACCCTGATTGGGACCTCTGGGTGCTACTGACATACAAATACTTGAGTGTCAGGTCTTATGCAGATCAATAGAGGTGACTAAGTTAATGAAGTGTACAGAAGAGAGAAATGAGCAGCAAAGGGAAACTGTGAGATTTGTTAGCATGCAGGAGTGAGTGTGGGGAAGCCCATAGTAGGTAGGAAAACTGTGAAGGGCCTAGAACATAACTGTGGAGCAAAGAGACCATGACAACTAGAACCAGAGAGCTGGCAAAGCCAGAGATGGGCCATGCTGTCCCAGTACTCTCCTGAAATTAGAGGAGATTTGTTTTTTATTAGTTGTAGGTGAGTATATGGCAAATTGTTTCTAAATACAGACATCTTCACTATAATTTCCTACTATCCCAAGGAAATCCTCACTAACTTTAATGACAAGATGATACCATTTAGAATCATTACATAGACCATAGGACTAGCCTGCTTGCTTGCGTGCGTCCGTGTATATAAACTGATGAGGAGGAGCTGAAGTATAAAGTACATGTATGCTTGTGAGCTATATCCTAGATCAGTGGTTCTCAAACCATTCTATTGCCACAAATTGGTAAGTGTGTCACGAGAGCTGCGTCTACACTGGTAAATTTGCCCTGCGTCTACACTACACTTTGCTTAAGTCGACTTAAGCAAAATAAAGTCAACTTAATGAAAATTAAGTCGACTTTATTAAACCACCTTTCTACTCGACCTAAGGCTTAATTCGACCTTTTAAAGTCAAATTAAGCCAATGTAGCCCTGGGGTAGCCCTAAGTCGACTGAGGGCTGCCCCAGGACTACACCAATGCCCTCCCTGCCGGGGGGGCACAGGGGCAGCCTGGCATGCCCCCCAAAGGGCAGGGCATGTGGGCAAGGTGTGACACTGTCTGGATTTAGGGAAGCATTTATGATATTATTTTCAATGGATATCTCATAAATGCTATGGAACTGTGTCATGTTTGGTATCAATAGAAAGGTAGTAATTTGCTGGGAATGATTATATAGTTTATGTCTAGGAATTCTGTTTCGATTAGAAGTTAGGAATTTGATGTTATATCCATACTTTAACTTGTGTCATTCTGGAGGAATGCCTTAGATGGGAGGGTGTGAACAACCATTGTCTCCTTAATGTTAAGGAATCTGCCAGGTGATATGGTCCCAGGGAGTAAACTGATGAGCCATTAAGGACACAATGGTTGTATTCTTTATGTCCTTAATGGCTCATCAGGATACTCCCTGGGACCATTCTACCTGGAAAATTCCTAAACATTAAGGAGACAATGGTTGTTCACAGCCCCGTGCGCACGGCATTCCTCCAGAATAACACAAGTTAAAGTACGGATATAACATCAAATTCCTAACTTCTAATTGAAATAGAATTCCTAGACATAAACTATATAATCATTCCCAGCAAATTACTACCTTTCTATTGATACCAAACATGACATAGTTCCTATGGATTATAGCATTTATGAGATATCCATAGAAAATAATATCATAAATGCTTCCCTAAATCCAGACAGCATCACACACAGGGCTCCGCCCTGCCAGGGTCCCTGTACTCCTTTGCCCCATTGCACACAGTGTGCCCCCCTGCCACCGTGGACCTGCCCAAGGTCCCCCTAGCCTCAAAAGTCGACCTAGAGCATCCAGTGTGGATGCTCTAGGTTGACTTTGTAAGTTCCCCTTTAAATTGACTTTAATTTTAAGTGTAGACATACTAAGTCAACTTTAAGTCGACCTAGTTAAGTTGACTTAGTTAAAGTCGACTTAAAAGTGCAAGTGTAGACATAGCCAGAGAGCTGGAGAGATGGCTGGATTTGGCCTGCGGATATGGGCTCTGTGTTCTGTAGGGTCATAATATGCTGCCAAATGTGTTGCAAGGTCGCGATATGCCGCCAAGTGTGTCACAACCTGTAAAAGGCTGAGAACCACTGTCCTAGATAAGTGAGAATGCAGTAGGTGGGGTGCTATTAGGTTTATAGAAGGCACAAATTTATCAGGTACCCCACAGAGAACATGGAACTAACCAGTCAGGCCAGAAACAAAAGTT
The DNA here is from genome assembly GCA_007922175.1 of Pelusios castaneus. Lineage (NCBI taxonomy): Eukaryota > Metazoa > Chordata > Testudines > Pelomedusidae > Pelusios > Pelusios castaneus. The sequence continues at coordinate 655,303 of ML685886.1, read as the reverse complement.
CGCTTCTTATAGCTTTTAGCTCAATAGCTTCACCTCAGCTTTCCACCTCCCAAACAAGAATTGAAACTGAATTATTGGATGCTTTTAGCATGCCAGAGGCAGGGCTGGTCCATTGTCTCTTACCACCAGGTTATTAAAAAGGGTGTGAATATATTAATCTGAAAGGTTTATAGTATATAACACCACATGTATCTCTGGAACAATATTGGTTTTGTAACTTTGCATTTTAACCATTAGATCATTACTTCATATAGTCTTTAAGGCTATATTTTGTTCTCAGTGTGAACATCTTGGTAATACATCCCGAGGGTCCTTGAAGAACTCTGTGTAGCCTAAATATTGGACAAGAACTGTATTCGCTTCTGAGCAGATCAATTGGAAAACCTAGAACCCAGATTTTTGAAATATTTCTTTCCTAAAATCAGACAACAACAAACTGTGTTTAAACTTAAAGTACATCAGTGTGACTTATCTACTTTTTATTGCAGCAGTGGGGAGGAATAAGGGATTTGGTGTAATTAACCTTGATTTTGTTCATCTGCAGAAAGCAGAACAGGGAGCAAAGTTGCAAGTGTCCAGAAATATCCATTTTGTACATTTGTTATTTTCTTCCTAACATGTGAATAGAAGGCATTGGAATATCAGGTTTGTTGCTAAGTGTGGTCCATGTAAGATCTGCAAAACTCAGTCCTGTGGTTTTGCTCCCAAGAACTGGAAGGGAATCTAATCCCTACAGGAGACGTCAGGGTTTGATAAACTTGAACCGCCAAGAAAACCCCCCTATAACTGCCCTTTACCTCCTTACCTCAAAAAGGCATGCAATCCCCTTTTTATCTTTTGATGTCTTTAGAGACCAGAGGGTCTGGTAGGTTGCCCTTTCCACATGAGGCTGACTGGGTCCTCTTCAGCACCGTCTGGGGATAGCAAGAGGTACTGGGTGACTACTCCACCTCTTGTTCCCAAGGGCTATATGGTATGGGCTGCTGCCTCCTCCAATTCTTAAACAGACCTTCTGATGGAGTAGGATGCGTCCATCTTCCTACCCCTCTGCTAATGTGATAGGAACAGATAAAGCAGTCCTGCTACCAGTTTGCTTCACTGTGCTACTGCAGAGAAATTATTTGTGCGTAGTAGACTAGGGTATTCCTGAAATGGAAGCAATGGTCCCTGGCCACCACACAATTGGAGTGATTCTGCATGATGCTTAACCCATGGTAGCTAGGGGATTCAAGGGAACCCCTCACCTGTTTCTTAGCAATGAGGCTAAGGATCAGGGGTTTCCTGTTCCTCTTGGTTCAACAGAAGTGACTGGAAAAAGCAATATTTTCCCAAGTTCCATTACACTGTTTAGGTGGTAATACCTATCATGCTGCCGCAGTGGCCATTGTAAAAGTTAAGGGTGTTCATTTCTATTCCAACACCCCAAGCACCTGTTGGAATGGCATCCCTTGAACATCCATGGGAGAAGCTACCAGGACCACCCAACTCCAGGACTGAACAAAATATAGTAGTGGCCTCTGGAAGAAAGCCACAGTAAGAAGAGGAATTCCCAGTGCTTGTTATGTGAGGAGCAGCTAGGCCACCTGACGAGTGGGGTACTTTATGAATCACTTTAGCTGTGGTTCATAAATTTGAAGAGAATGAGCTAAAGTTCATGAACAAACTGAGCCTCCCATGACAAGAAAACTCTGAGCAGGTGTGCAGTTCTATGCTTCTGTTTTTAAGTCCTCTAGTAGCCAGAACAGCTTCAGCTCTTTTTAACCAAATGACTCTTGGGTACTAAATAGGTGTGGATAGTCAGTATCAATCTGTGGTTTCACTCTAATTGGCTTTTCTGCAGGCAATCGTTACATGACAAAACCGCCTATATTAATTCAAGCCACCAGATCTGTTTGTGAAGGCTCATACATTTTGTATATATATAAAATTAGGTTGTAGTCAAATGTTATTATACACATATACACATTTTAGAAATAGGATGGAAATTCCCTAGACCCATTGTATGGTGAAAATTGTCTGTAATAAGAGACAGTATGCAGAGAATTTTCATATAACTATAATTACCTTAATGCAAAATGGGAAAGAGTAAAACAATGACATTGTAAAGAGTACAGAGTCTTGTGGCACTTTTAAAGACTAACAGATTTATTAATCGCATGAGCTTTCGTGGGAGAAAATCCCACTTCGTCAGACGCTTTGAAGATAGGAAAGTTACAGAGTGGGAGGAAATTAAATGCAGGGGAGTGTATGACATAGCATCAAGTCAGGCTACCCCTTTGGAAATTGTAAAGAGTAGTATTTCATGATTTGTCATACTTTCCTTAAACATGGCTTAAAACATAAGGAAGGCAAAAATATAAATTAGGTAGCATAAATACCGTATTTTTCGGACCATAAGACGCACCTGACCATAAGACACACCCAGTTTTTAGAGCAGGAAAACAAGAAAAAAATATTCTGAACCAAATAGTACCGGTAAACTAAATAGAAGAGAAAAGGAAGGGAAGAGAAAGGAAGGCAAAGAAGAGAAAAGGAAGGGAAGAGAAAGGAAGGCGAAGAAGAGAAAAGGAAGGGAAGAGAAAAAGAGAGAGAGAAGGAAAGAAGCAAATATGAGAGATGTTAAAGGGTCAAAGCGAATCACATACATACAAATGATTTAAAGTTCATGAAAAGCAGTTTGCAGGTTTGTTCCTCTGGAGTTTGCAGGCTTCTTCCTCTGGTAAACACCCAGCACCAGGGTGGGCCTCAATCCTTTGTTCAGTCTCAGAGGAATAGTTCCAGAGACATGTTTAAGTCCTAGTGGCTGAACAGGTTTTCTTCTTCGGCCCATTATACTGGGGAGCTTCCTTAATGGGCCATTAAGGAGACAATGGCCAGGTAGACATTCAGTCTGGGGAATTTTCCCAGCCTTACACAAGTTAAAATATAACAATCATATTCCTAACTTTTAATATGAATACAAATCCTACACATAAACTATATAATCATTCCCCACAAATTATTACCTTTCTATTGACACCAAACATGGCATAGTTCCTATGGATTATAACAATCATAGAATATTAATACAAAATAATATCATAAATGGTTCCTTAAACCCTGACAGCGTCACATATTAATACAAAATAATATCATAAATAGTTCCTTAAATCCTGACAGCGTCACAGGGGGGCCAACCCCAGCCGAGCCTGCCCCGTCCGGCAGGGGTGTGGGTTTGTTTGAGTGTGTGTGGGGTTGTGAACTGGGGGAGCGGCCTAGTGGCTTGGCCAGGGGGTGGGGGCTAGCAGGGAGTGGGCTGGAGGGCCACAGCCCTGGATCTTTTTGCTATCCAGCAACGCCCCCTGGCGGGAACACTGCTTGCTGGACACCATTCGGACTATAAGACGCACTCTCATTTTCCCCCCACTTTTGGGGGAAAAAAGGGCGTCTTATGGTCCGAAAAATACGGTACCTGTCAATGGGACATGAAGGGAATTAGTAAGAACTTAGCAATAAAACATAAATCCCAAAAATAAATGATTGATTCTGAAACACCCAGTTTCCAAAAAGAAACTGGGAAATAATGGATGAAAATTCAGAGAAATGAGCTTCAGTACAAAGTGTTCTTTGTTGAATTTGCTGTGGATCTTGCAATTTAAATAAAATAATAACAATTATTACCAGCTCTTGGCTCCTTTTTCAACTAGAAAATATAACAGACACAATAGAACATGAATTGCATATATTATTCGTTAACTGTCAATTACTATCAGGTCTCTGTTACTTGGGAATAAACTGAGATCTGATAATTATGAGCCATAGTCCTCAGAACCAATTCAACAATGCTAACCAATTAGGAGCTAATGAACTATAGCAAAAACTGTTGCTCGTGTGATATGAGTAGATCTTTAAAATTGCTGGGCAAGAAAGTTTCCTATAAATACAACTTTTGGGGATTTATTTTTGTTTGATTTTTTGGTAAAGATACCATAGATGGTTATATTCTAAGGCTAGCACTAGTTTACCTTCATAGCATGCATAATTGTTATACACAATGAATACTAGCAGATAGATAATTTTTGTTTTTCCATGATAACTGGGTTAGAAATAACAATCCACCAGAAATAATCATCTCAGAAGGAACAAAGTCATTCTTTAACTTGATGGGTCTTCGCTTACACTATAATTGGACAGGTATGAGTGACCAACCAAACTTCAGATTTTTTTTTCAGGTGGCAGTTTAGATGCTGTGCTTCTCTTCAACACCTAAATATAGTTCTGCCTCACAAAAAGGTATAGCACAAAATTTGAACTCTTGCTCTTAATTGTCAGCATTTTCCTTAGTTTATTTTTGCATGTTGTCTAGTCCTTCCATAATATTCTGTCATTAAGAATGGGTGAAAGAATGGATCAGAGAGGGCAAAAAGAAAGTCAAAGGACCTCAAGACCCAAGGACTTTAAGTCACAAGATAAAGATCATTCTAGTAAATCTTAAGGACTCAGAAAAGTCAGAGGACAACCTTAATGGAAAACAATAAATGCTTCTCTTGCAGTCATGTATTACAACCTAAATTTTCCAGGTTTGTTTCTCTCTCGCACTGCGGCCTATGTTCCCTCGAAGCTGTGCGTGTGTGCGCATGCACACAGGTCGTGAACCCAGTGCACACGGGAAAACACAGTGTGCACAAAAATAAAGTTTTTCTAACCGGAGGTTAAAGTATGCCAGAATGCCCCCGAACGCCATTCAGGGCCAACAGATTTGGCAGGCGAGTGTTCCAGGGCCACAAAAATAAAAAGAATCGGGTGGAATGCCAAGAGCAGGATCCCACGCTCGTCCAACCTGCAGCCGTGGTCCGTGGTCTGCCCAGAATCTGGCCCACGAAGGACGCTGGGAGCAGTGGCCAGGCTGGGGAGTTTCAAACCTCCCGCCCTGAGCATGCTCAGACAGAGCATGTTCAGGGTGGGCGCAGCCGGCCAAGGAGCGGCTCTGGCCACCCTTGCAGCTCCAGCCAGATAAAGGGGGGATGAGAGGGTTGGGGAAGGGCCCGGGGGTGTGAGAGGATCGGGGAAGGAGTCTGGGAGGGTCGGAACCTGTGGGGGGGGGGGGCAAGAAAGGATCAGGAAAGGGGCCAGAGCGGTCAATCAGGGAAGTGATGGGCAGGCGGGAAAGAGGCCTCGGGGTGCGAGAGGACAGGGAAGGGGAAGGGGCCCAGGAGGTTTGGGGAGTGGGTGGTGAAGGGCCCAGGATGGGGGGTGAAAGAACCAGGGAAGGGGACCAGGGCAGTTGGGGAGCCACAGTGGTTAAAGTATAATTTGATGGTCCCCAGAACCCTCCTAATCTCTGGTCCCCCTTCCCATATTGTCTGGGCCCCCTTCATGCATGTGCGGGCCCCAGCCCCGGTAGGCATTTGCAACCACTTCTCAGTACCACATGCATCGGTTATTGCTCCATAAAAATATTTATAATTTTATATGGCGTTTAGGTCTATAGCAATTATTGTCACAAACTAGGAAACACTGCATAACACAATAAGTATTGTGAATAACAACGGTGGGGCGTAGGACCTGCCAGTAGTCAGGGCAGGGCAGAACATGGGTTCCACTGGATTTTTTTATTTTTAGGGGCCTTGGAACTCTGGCCTCTCAAATTTGTGGGCCCCGGAACTGTGTTCCGGTGCGTTCCCCCTTACTTTAACTCCTGGGGAGCCAGCAGGAGGGCAGGGAAGGGGCCCAGGGGCTGAGAGGATCAGAGAAGGGGCGGGCGGGGGGAGGGCTGTTGCGCGGAGTGAGGAAGGGGCCAGGGCAGTTGAGGAGCCAAGAGGAGGGTGGGGAAGGAACTGAATAACGGACCTACACTGGTTAGGCTTCTGTCCAATGAAAGATGGTACAGTTCTAGTGTCCAAAGCTGAGAGTTGGCTGGTACATGTCTGTTGCTGGTTTGTGAGGTGGAAAGGCGTATAAAGATATTGTTCGGGACTGCAGGGATCAAATCAGAAAGGCCAAAGGACAATTGGAGTTGCAGCTAGCAAGAGATGTGAAGGATAACAGAAAGGGGTTCTATAAGTATATCAGCAACAAGAAAAGGATCAGAGGTGGTGTAGGTCCCTTACTGAATGGGGCAGGCATCCTCGTGGAGGATGATGTGGAAAAGGCTGAAGTACTCAATGCTTTTTTTACTTCAGTCTTCACAGGGCGGGCCAGCTCCCAGGCTACTACACGGGGTAACGCAGACTGGAGAGAAGAGTGGCCCTCGGTGATGGAAAGTCAGGTTAGGGAACACTTAATGAAATTGGATGTGCACAAGTCCATGGGGCCGGATGAACTGCATCCGAGGGTGCTGAGGGAGTTGGGGGAAGTGATTGCAGAGCCGCTGGCCATTATCTTTGAGAACTCGTGGCGAACGGGGGTGGTCCCGGAGGATTGGAAAAAGGCAAATATAGTACCTATCTTTAAGAAAGGGAAAAAGGAGGATCCGGGGAACTACAGACCGGTCAGCCTCACCTCAATCCCTGGGAAAATCATGGAGCAGGTCCTCAAGGAATCCATCCTGAAACACTTGGAGGAAAATAGAGTGATCAGGAACAGTCAACATGGATTCACCAAGGGCAAATCGTGCCTGACCAACCTGATTTCCTTCTATGATGAGATGACTAGATTTGTGGATGCGGGAAGAGCCGTTGACGTGATATACCTTTACTTTAGCAAGGCTTTTGATATGGTTTCCCACAGCATTCTCGTCGGCAAGTTAAGGAAGTATGGGTTGGACGGGTGGACCGTAAGGTGGATCGAAAACTGGTTAGATCAAAGGGCTCAGCGGGTAGGAATCAATGGCTCGATGTCTGGTTGGCAACCGGTAACGAGTGGAGTGCCCCAGGGGTCGGTCCTGGGGCCGGTTCTATTCAACATCTTCATTAATGATCTTGATGATGGAATAGACTGCGTGCTTAGTAAGTTTGCGGATGACACCAAGTTGGGGGGAATGGTAGATACTCTGGAGGGCAGGGACAGGATCCAGAGAGACTTGGACAAATTGGAACACTGGGCTGAAAGAAACCTCATGAGGTTCAACAAAGACAAGTGCAAAGTCCTGCACTTAGGACGGAAAAATCCCATGCACTGCTACAGGCTGGGGACCGATCAGCTAAGTAGCAGCGCTGTAGAAAAGGACCTGGGAGTTATGGTGGACGGGAAGATGAATATGAGCCAACAGTGTGCCCTTGTTGCCAAAAAGGCCAATGGCATATTAGGCTGCATCAGTAGGAGTATTGCCAGCAGATCGAGGGATGTGATAATTCCCCTCTATTTGACACTGGTCAGGCTGCATCTGGAGTACTGTGTCCAGTTTTGGGCTCCCCACTACAGAAAGGATGTGGACAAATTAGAAAGAGTCCAGCGGAGGGCAACAAAAATGATTAGGGGGCTGGGGCACATGACTTATGAGGAGAGACTGAAGGAACTAGGCTTATTTAGTCTACAGAAGAGAAGACTGAGGGGAGATTTGATAGCAACCTTCAACTACTTGAAGGGTTGCTCCAAAGAGGAGGGAGCTAGGCTGTTCTCGAGGGTAACAGAGGACAGAACAAGGAGCAATGGTTTCAAATTACAGCTGGGGAGGTCAAGGTTGGATATTAGGAAAAACTTTCTCACTAGGAGGGTGGTGAAGCATTGGAATGGGCTATCTAGGGAGGTGGTAGAATCTTCATCTTTGGAGATTTTTAAATCTCGGTTAGACAAAACCCTGGCTGGGATAATTTATGGGGAGTGGTCCTGCTTTTTAGCAGGGGGTTGGACTAGATGACCTCATGAGGTCCCTTCCAACCCTATTATTCTATGATTCTATGAAAGCATTGATGTAACTCAGTTGAGTGTGTCCCTGCCTGTAGATGTTTGTGTAAGTGCATTTCTACTAGTGGTTTGTAATTTACTGACAGTATCACAGTGTGAAGGTGAACCCGGGTAAAAATGCATATGATCTAGTTGGGTGTGGTGCTCTGCAGCCCATTGGACTAGGTGATAACAGTGGCTGGAGGGGTTTGCTTCTTGTCTCCCACAAGGCATTGAGAGGGACAGCCCAGGTTGAACAGTTAAGGGGGCACAGAGGTTCCAGAGTTTACAGGTTGTGTTCCAGGAGAACCTATCACCCATGTCAAATGCTTTTACAACCAATAGATCATGACTAGCTGATTTGGGGCATTTTTTTTTTCTCCCAATGTAGCCCAGTTGGCAGTTTTTCTTTGTTCTACCTGCCAAGTAAATGGAATTGAAAATACAGTGCATAGGAAGCAACATCAGTACTAGCTATTCAGGTATCAAGTACTTCAGAGCAGTGGTTAAAGTATAATTTGATGGACCCCGGAACCCTCCTAATCTCCGGGCCCCCTTCCTATATAATCTGGACCCCCTTTATGCATGTGAGGGCCCCAGCTCAGGTTGGCATTTGCAACCACCTCTCAGTACCACATGCATCGGTTATCAATCCATAAAAATATTTATAATTTTATATGGCGATTATGTCTATAGCAATTATTGTCACAACTAGCAAACACTGCATCACACAATAAGTATTGTGATTAACAATGCTGGGGCGTAGGACCTGCCAGCAGCCAGGGCAGGGAGGAACATGCATTTGGCCGGATTCTTCTACTTTTAGGGACCCCGGAACTCTGGCCCCTCAAATTTGGGGGCCCCGGAACGGCATTCCGGTGCATTCCCCCTTACTGTATCCCCTGCTTCAGAGTCAAAAACATTAAAGCTGAGTTAATTCTCACTGCCTTCGGACTGTAACCAAGTACCTAAAAGTAGTGGATGTATTCAAGTAGGAAACGATTAGATAAGTAACTTTTTTCCTCGTATTTCTGCTTAAAATACACAAAACTATACAACTTCCTCTAGATATTTTCAGCCTGACTTCAATCTCATTTACAGTATACTGGTATAAATCCTGAGTTACTCCATTTGAATTATGCTGATGCAAAACCAGTGAAACCACATAATGGTTCCCTTATTCTAGTCACTGAATATATTATTCTAGGCAAGTATAAACACTCTACAGTATTTCAACATCCCAAAGTGTTAGTTCATCTTATTTTCCTGTAGAATTTGGCTTTTATGCTCTGAAATCGTCTCACCAAGTTTGCATATCAGTTTTATCCGTGTGTGCTTATGTGTGATAATAAGGTGTAAAACTAAATAATTAAAGGAGTTTCAATGCCTTATTAAAATGCCAATAGTCCCAATGCCTTATTAAAAGGACCTTTTCTTCAACCGGTGTGTACTGGCATAGCTCCCCTGAAGTTAGTCTGTTTGCCCCAGCAGAGGATCTGGCTCATTATGTTCAATTAAAGAGGACAGATTTTTAATTGAAATGGTTTACTGTTCCGTTTCTTTCCAAAATACTCCATAAATTAATGCTGAGTGAATAACTGATTTTTTGTTTCCATTTTTAAATTGATTTTTTTTTGTCTTTTGCTAAAAAGAAAAATCGAAAAAAAAGTTTTGTTTGGGTGAAGCTCAATGTTTCAAAAAATGAAACACTGATTTGACATCCCCCCTCACCCAAAACATACAAACCCTCTCAACTCCCCACTCTTTTCAGCTGAAACTATTCACAGATTTTGACCTTTTTGTAATAGTTTCAGTGCCCTAAACTTTTTTTGAACAAATTTACTATTTGCCAAAAGAATTTCACCCATTTCATTTTTACTATAGATAGCTTTGGAGCAATTAGATAAGAATTGTATTGTGCGTATTTTGCTTCAAAGCACTTTATGCTTGTTTGCACTAAGTCAATGGTATTACATTTATTCTAAGCCTAAATTAAGAACACGTCCCTCCTTTGATTATGACCAATAGTATATTAAGTGTAGTTGGTAACAAAAACTACTTAGTGAAAGATTGTTTTCAACATCACATCTGTTCATCTTTATAGTTTGCATGTTGGCACTGCAGAAGGTAATTGTTCTTTATAATAGTCATTGTACGATTAGAATGTATTCCTCAGTATGTTTATTGTACTAAAGGTAAACAAGATTGTGTTTCAAATTTTATTGTGTTTTCTCTTTAACCAAATAATTCAAGATACTTCAAGGTTTCAGGTATGTTCAGTATCTCAAGGACTCATGTGATTTTCAGCCACATATTGACAGAATACAATGACTCATTTAAACTACCTTGGAACATCATGTGGTCTCCATCACCATGCTGCTTTTCAAATTATCAGCATTTATATTTGCACCTAGAAGTATTTGCTGAATTCCTAACTCAGCCTCTTCCTAAAACCATTCATTCCATGGTGTCTCCAGAACATCTTTCACCATGGAATCTGCATGCTATAAATTCTCTTCCATGTGGTTGCAGCAAGATTTGCAAACAGCCAGCAACGTCCAGGTTAAAGACTGATGAACAGAGCCATCTGTTCCAGCCACAGCTATGAATACAAGACACAAATGAACAAGGGGTCCTGTGGCATTTTTAAAGACTAACCATTTTATAAATTGATTAGTCTTTAAAAGTGCCACAGGACTCCCTGTTCGTTTTGCCGAACTAGACTAACATGATTACCTCTCTGAAGCAATGCACAAATGTGTTCTCTCAACAATAACTCCTAATCATGCCCAATCCAAGAAAGCCATTTGCTCATATATAGTTTGGGCTTCCCAGACTCTCTTTGTATTCAGAGTATTCATGCCATGCTAGCAAAGTTTTAAAATAAAAAATAAAAATGCAGTGGTCTAAATTCCGGGGGGGGGGGGTCAGATGTTCCAGCCCTTCCTCCTCTCCTTTTTCTGCATTTTTACATCAGCACTTTTTACTGAAGCAGAAATATAAAAAATCCCCTATCCAAAGGTTTCCCTAATAAACTGAATCAGGTGGGAAACTAAAGGATAAGGGAAATGTGCAAGAATGATGCTGCTCTTCAAACGCTACAACTGAACTGTGCAGTTTTACTCTCTCCTCACCAACCTCAGAAAGCTTTTCCCCTCCACAGTATCCTGAAGAGGTTAGTCCCACAGGTTAATGACAGGAAAAACATTTCCTTTTATTTATTTTAAAGCTTTTAACTCTTCATTTTATCAGCTACCTCTTGTGCTTAATTGAGTCGACTGATGCGTCATGTATAGCAGAGGTCTTCACTGAGAGGACTTTTTTATATTTCAGAGCCATAGCCCTTATTGCTTTGCTGATGTAGCTGTGCCGGCAAAGCCATCTAGGATAGATAAGCCAGCGGAAGGAGATCTTCTGCCTGCATTGCTCCCCAAACCACATTAGCCATGTGGGCAAAAGCAGTTTTCTGCCAGCGTGGCTACATCAACTCTGGGGTTTTGTCGGCATAGTTCTGCTCCCCACCCTCCCACCCCCCGACACACACTTCTAGCCAACACAGCAATTATGTGAAAACCTTGCAGGGTAGACCAGGCCTGACATGTTCATAATATCACCTAAATCTTATTTCGGAGGGAAAACAACCAATTCCCAATCCATCAGTGTATACAAGCAGTTTATGTTGTTCCTTCTATGTGTTATTCACACAGCTTGAATTCAGCTATGTGAATTCAGCAGCTTGTCCACTTACCTTTTGATTTGTTCTTGCTCCCTACTAGATTTCCTACTGCCATCCCTTGCAGTACGTATTGCCTAACAAATAACTTTTTCAGCCACAAACTTTGCCATCTGATTTATTCACTCCTTCCGTCTTATCACACTAAGGATAGTAGAAGCAGGAATAATGAACATTACAGTCATTTGGATGTTAACTCTGATAGAATATTGCAACATGAAATGCAAAGGCGTAGAAAGAATTTTTTTCCTACTCACTCTTTTAGGGGCACATAAGTTCTCATCTAAGTCCACAGGAGTTTTATCAGTCATGTCAATGAAAAAAGGATCAAGAATAAAGCTTTCAAAAATACCTAAGTAACTGAAGAACCCAACCCTCATAAGTTACTTAGTTGCTTCTGAAAATGTTACCCACACCATTGACACACGTATAGTATAAAATGCATTGGTTGTCGCTGTAAGGAATGAGAAAAGTAGTACACTTCTCCCCCTCCCCCCTTTGCAGTTTTTAGGTGTGTTCTGATTGCTTGATTATTTTGTGTATTTTTTTTCTGTTTTAAGAATGAATGTTGGGTGACAAAAATTCCTGTGTGAAATTGCATAAGAGCTACAGAATATGGAGAGTAATTCATGATGTTTTAACACCACATTTGCTCAGTTCTCTAGCTGGTTCCTTAGAGCTGGTTATATCTGTTGTGTGACGATCAATGTATAGAATTCTTTAATTGGCATCTTTCACTCTTGGAAATATAGTTTCTTTTTGAGAGGTGACAGATGACCTGAAGAATTCTATGTAGCTTGCAGAATTTGGTACAATAAAAGGACTGATAAAAGGTATTTACCTCACCCCCTTGTCCCTCTGATATCCTAGAACCAACATGGCTACATCATTGAAAACAGGTTCTTTTGAGTCTGTCAAATCAATGTAGTTGATGCTATATTTTTTTAATGTATGCTAACAGTTCTTAGGAACCTTGTTATATAAATGAACTCCCTTCTTCATCCTGTGTTTATAATGATTTTCCCTCTCTCTGCTTCCTCCCCAAATTAGCAAGAGTCAGATCTTTAATGATGTCCTGGCCCACTTGCGACACTCAGAACTCTGGTTGCAGGGAATCATTGCTCTGGCAGTTCAATTTATTAGGAGGTATTTTGAATAAAATCAAAGCTGCTGTGTATTCAGAAAGAGGGAAGAGAGGGGAGAGGAGTGCATGTGGGGAAGAGGAAGGAAATGAATGGGGAGCAGAGCACTCAGGGAGGGGGGGAAGAGATGGGGAGAGGAGCCCACGCAGCGCAGCAGGGGCCAGGGAAGAGGTCGGGGAGCTGATGGAGCTGGGGAAGGGGAAGTGGTCAGGGAGCCCAAACAGCACAGGCCGGGAGAAGGGTTGGGGAGCTGGAGAAGGGGAGCCTGCCACACAGCACAGGGCCAGGGAGGGGTCGGGTAGCCCACAGGGAAGGGAAGCCTGCGCTGCTGGTGAAGGGGTTGGGGATCCTCAGTGGCATGGGGCAGGAGGACGCGTCAGGGAGCGAGCAAGTGTTGGGGAGGAAGGGAAGTAGTGGGGGTCCCACCAGCACACTGCACTGCTTCCTTCCCTTTCCCTACCCCTACCACGTTCCCTTGCCACCCCACCCCCCTCCCTGCCATCTCCCCTCTCCTGCTATGATCCCCATGTTCTGCCTTGCCACCCGACATGGCCATCCCTTGCCCTACCACCCCCAGCCCTCCCTTGCAGCGCCTGCCCTGATTCCCATGCTTTCCCCTGCCACCCCACATGACTACACTTGTCCTCCCCTGCCCTGCAAGGCTCCCTTACCACCTCACCCCTGCCCTCCTTACCATCCATTCCCTGCCCTGCCCCCCACACTCCCCTTTGCCACCTCACATGGCTATCCCTGACCTTGCTTTACCTTCCATTCTCCCCGGCACCCACCCCACCCTCCCTTGTCAGCTCTGCCCTACCCTGCCACTGTTCTCCGTGCTTTCCCCTGCCACCACACAGCTTCCACACGCCCTCCTTGCCCTGCCACACTCTCCCACCACCTGTACACACTGATGCTTCCTAAAAAAATAAAGTGAGCCCTTTACAATTTTCACAAAATACAGTTTAATTAACAAGTGGAAATTTGTTGTGCACAGTTGTGAAAGTGACACATATAACAGTTACTGAGGGAGGATGGATATTATTTGAGAACTGAATTTAGGTATGCAATGTAAGTTTCTGGTTTTACAGAACCAAACTGAATTTGTAAACCGGTGTTTATTTTTTGACTGTTTACATTTTATGAATAGTAAGATCAATTTCTATGATGCCTTATCTATTCAAAATTTGCTCACCGGCCTTCCGAGTGATAGAAGAATTACGATTTGGCCCCTCACCGAAAAAGGTTGGACGCCCCTGTGATAGGCTTTATTTTACTCTGTTTTATCCAACTGAGGTATTACTCTAGCACAAGATTTTCAGAGCTGAGAAAAATGTTTTATACATATTTCTCTTCGGGCATTTTTTTTCTTTAGAGGTAGTCTTTGGGGCGAATTATTTTTATTTTATTTTTTGCTGAAGGGACCATAGCCATGATGAAAATTACTGTTGACTAGAACAAAGGAGGAATAGAGAGATGGTCCTACATGCTATGCAGAAGACAGTTACTGAACCCCACAATCCATCCAGATTTAGTCAAAATGGGGAAATCTTATTTTCTCTTTCATTTATTGTTGTTTTTCAAAGTTCAGAGATTGAACTTTGCCCACTGTAGGGCATGTATGGATCACAGTTCATAGTAATATGGCTAGTGACTTTTGTTGTTATTATTCAGTGAAGCCCCATGGCTGTGTCTACACTGGTAAATTAAGTCGACTTAAGCTTGGCTTAAGTCGACTTAATGTGCCCTGCGTCTACACTACAGTTTGCTTAAGTCGACTTAAGCAGCTTGCTTAAGTCGACTTAAGGAAAATTAAGTCGACTTTATTAAACCACCTTTCTACTTGACCTAAGGCTTAATTCGACTTTCTAAAATCGAATTAAGCCAGTGTAGCCCTGGGGTAGCCCTAAATCAACTTAGGGCTACCCCAGGACTACACCAATGCCCGCCCTGCCGGGGGGGGGGGCAAAAGGGGAGTCTGGTATGCCCCCCCCAAAGGGCAGGGCATGTGGGCACGGTGTGACACTGTCTGGATTTAGGGAAGCATTTATGATATTATTTTCAATGGATATCTCATAAATGCTATAACCCATAGGAACTATGTCATGTTTGGTATCAATAGAAAGGTAGTAATTGGCTGGGAATGATGATATAGTTTATGTCTAGGAATTCTATTTCGATTAGAAGTTAGGAATTTGATGTTATATACATGCTTTAACTTGTGTCATTCTGGACAAATGTCTTAGACGGGAGGGTGTGAACAACCATTGTCTCCTTAATGTTAAGGAATCAGCCAGGTGATGTGGTCCCAGGGAGTAAACTGATGAGCCATTAAGGATACAATGGTTGTATTCTTTATGTCCTCAATGGCTCATCAGGATACTCCCTGGGACCACATCACCTGGCAGATTCCTTAACATTAAGGAGACAACAGAGTCCTGTGGCACTTTTAAAGACTAACAGATTTATTTATTGCATGAGCTTTCGTGGGAGAAAGGCGTCTTCGTCAGTGGGCTTTCTCCCACGAAAGCTCATGCAGTAAATAAATCTGTTAGTCTTTAAAAGTGCCACAGGACTCTGTTGTCTTTCTACAATAGACTAACATGGCTACCCCTTTGGAATTAAGGAGACAATGGTTGTTCACACCCTCCCGTCTAAGACATTTGTCCAGAATGACACAAATTAAAGTATGGATATAACATAAAATTCTTAACTTCTAATCGAAATAGAATTCCTAGACATAAACTATATCATCATTCCCAGCCAATTACTACCTTTCTATTGATACCAAACATGACATAGTTCCTATGGGTTATAGCATTTATGAGATATCCATTGAAAATAATATCATAAATGCTTCCTTAAATCCAGACAGCATCACACACAGGGCTCTGCCCTGCCAGGGTCCCTGTCCCCCTTTGCCCCATTGTACACAGGGGGTGCCCCCCCCACCACCGTGGACCTGCCCAAGGTCCCCCTAGCCCCACAAAGTCGACCTAGAGCATCCAGTGTAGACACTCTAGGTCGATTTTGTAAGTTCCCCTTTAAGTCAACTTTAATTTTAAATGTAGACACAGTGTCGACTTTAAGTCGACTTAGTTAAAGTTGACTTAAAAGTGCAAGTGTAGACATAGCCCATGTGACTACTTTAGCTCTGATCTCATGAGCCAACCAAATTTTGTTTTGTTTTATTTAACCATAAATGTTTGTAAGAGAGAATCTATTATGCTAAAGGATTCTCCTTTTGTCTAAGTGCGAGGATGATGCTCGCGGATCTGCCCTGCATCAGTCTGTCTAGGGCCATTAAACAGTAAGAGAGTTGTAGCAATATGAAAGTCCAATGCCTCTGGAGTTATTCCCTCAAACTATACTTTTAGACACCTGGCCCTTTCCTAAGGAAAACAGCTTCCTGTTTTTGTAGTAGCACCTTTCATTTCACCTACAAAGTTCCCTGTTCTGTGTGTGCATACAAACCAAATTAGACTCTTGGCAGCAGGAAAATTCATCTTTCGATACCTGATGGCAAGTCCACTTTTGTGGGCCTGGCTTTGAATGCTGCAAGGGAATGGAAGACTACAGCCAGAGGTAGGGAAGGGGGAAGGGAAAGTAATAGAGTTTTCCAGGCCAGCAATTAGAATCAGCAGAGAGAGAGAGAGAGAAAGATTGCAGTCACACAGCAGGTAGGTTTGGCTTCCCTCTTTTGTGAGAGTGTTCAAACTCAAATAGAAGTTTAAAATAGAGCCCTAATAGAACCAAAAGGCAGGAAAGAGAAAGGAGTGCTTCCCTTTCCCCACAGACATACTGAGCATAGGCGATCCACTCTCCACAGCCCCTACACTGATAAATAACATTAATTCCCTCTGCAGTCATGAAGGGGAAGTCTCTTATCTTCCTGGAGAGCTTGCCTATGGTTAGACTTACAAAACACAGCTGGAGTATAGTTAGCCAGCCCATCGCGCGCACATGTAACCTTCAGGTGGGCTAAAATTCATTCAGTTGCCCTTCTCCAGTGCCCCACAGAAATCAATCCCAACCCCTATGGGGAAAGCAGCTGGAGACCCAGGATCCAGTCTGTACAGGACTCACGGCGAAGCTTGCTCAGAGCTACACTCACACATTAAAATACTACTAAAAACAAACATAACAATGAACTTTATTAACTACTAACTAAATGAACCTTATCCTAAGAAAACAAACCACAATCAACCAAGAACAATCCCTTGCATGAAAGATACCCAAGAGTCCCAAAGTCTGTGTGGAGTTCACCCAACTCTCAGCTACAGTCTCTGTTCCAGTGTGGAAGCTTGAGTGGCAAGAAATAGCTGTCCTCTTCTTTCTTTGCTGGGATCCTCTGTAACATTACATGCAGGCTTTCTCTTCTTCTCTGCAACCAGTCCTCAGTCCCATATGCATGTCTGCAAGGTCTGGTGCAAATGACTCCTTCACATGGAGAAAACATCTTGTTCACTCCTGGCTCAGCTCCTCTCCAGAACACTGAGCACATGGTCTCCCCTCAAGGCAGCTCCTGCCTGCTGTCTGCTCAGGCTGCTGCTCTCCAGTCATCTGACTGATCACACCAGCAGGGTGCACTGTGGAGCATGCTCAAATTGCTACCACTCCCTGCTACTGGAAGTTTCCAGTTGTGGGTCACTAATCTGCCCAACAACAGTAACCCACCCTCAGCAGGTCTCTCAGAGATAGCCTTTTCAGGCATATGGGTTACACACACACATATTATCGTCAAAAAGTAGCAACAAACCTTCGGCAACAGGTTTTTTTTCCCATTGTTTAAATAGGTGACCCTGTAATCAGACTGCACTTACTGTATTTTACATTTAGACCATTCAGATTAATACAATCATTTGTTTTCAGGCATCCAGCTGTTGTCTCATTCACTGCAGTTTACTGCGGTACTTATAATTTATCCTTCACAAGTTAAATGTTAAAGAAGGCAGCTATTGTATGAAAGGGAAATTGATATCCTGAGTAAAAAGATCCAACTCTTTAAAGGGTATATAAATTCCCATGTAATAGCTATTAAAGACTGATGGTTAGGAAATGATTCCGAAGGCAGACAGACAGTTTATGTGTATTGAATATGATTCTACATACCTAAGTACTAATGCTCTTAGTTGAGGGCAGACTGGTGTCAGGGAAGCTCTGATGGCTGCTCATCCTAGCTGTCCAAGGCAGGTTCCTCTGGGTCTTCTGGAACGTAGAGGAGCTGAAAGCCCTGGTTTGACCCCCTGAGCCCTTGGTTTCCGCTGAAGCCTGCTGCTCTGGGGAACAAGGCCTCAGGGTTGTAACTATGAATATGCAGAATATCACATGCTGATATATCCTCTATCAGCAATAGAGTTTCTCTGAATTCCTTGACAGCTGGACCTCAAGCTGCAGTATTAAAAAAGTATTCAGTACCATATGTGCAGTGGTAGGCTGATAAAGCAAAGGGCCTGAAGCAGAGGGAGCCTCAAGTAACTCAAAGTGTTGATGGGATTTTCTTAAAATTTCACATAATAATGTGACCTATCACCCTCAAGCCTGGCAGAAGAGTGCAAATGCCAGGATTCTGAAAACATTGAATGAGTAACTGAAAATCCAGGTTTAGAGTAGAATCTCAGTCACTGTGAACTACAGAATCCCAATAATCCATGGTGAATTTCAGGAACTATGCCATTGGCTGGTCTTGCTCCCACTGTACTCAATGGGAGTACTGCCACTGATCTGACAGTAGCAGGATTGAGTCCCACGTCCTGTATCTTTTAAAATTTGACATTAGCATTCTCTGAGAAACCTGGGAGAAGGCCATGCTTGCTTAGGTGGTACTTTCTGCTGGTGGTGCTCAGATGGAGTAGGAAGTGTTCATATGTTCTGATAATGCCAAGTGTTACTCCTAATCTAAGATATATTTTAAGCCCCTTAATGAATATTTTAAACACTGCTATTGTAAAAAGGAAAATAACCCCTCTACAATTTTGTCCAATAATAAATTAGACCAAGAAACTTTATTATGCATAAATGATTATATGGTTTGTCACAAAGGCTATGTCTACACTAGAAAAGTTAAGTCGACTTAATCTTTAAGTCGACCTAAAACCAGGTGTTATTAAGTCAACTTAAGAAAGTGCTGAAGTTGACTTAAGGAAAGCCCACTATGGACTTTGTTTAGGTCGACTTAAGCCTCCTTAAATTGACCTAACTTGTAAGTGTAGACGCACCCAAAGAGAAGAGAAGAGAAAAAGTTACTCTGAAACTCAGCTTCACAAATTCATCTTGTGACCTACACTCCTTTTACAAGTCCTAATTCTCTGAAGTCAGTGGAATACTATGGATAGTGGAGCAGCAAGGAGGTATGTTATAACTACAGCTCCCACACTTCAGTGGAGACAAAGGCAGCTTACACCTACTGAGTATCAGTGTTTCAGTTAGTAGATGAGAGAGCTTGAGAGTAACCGCCTTTTGAACAAACTGCATATTTCAGAATAAATATATATTGTCAGTACCCTGATCCTGCAGCTGATCTGTATATCTGAAATTCTATGCACTGCCACATGGATGTTAGTGAGGCATGCCGCAGGGCAAAGCTCTGCCTATGTTCTTCAATGCAGTATCAGTGGCTAGGTTTACAAACTTTGGCATAGA
Source organism: Pelusios castaneus (assembly GCA_007922175.1). Lineage (NCBI taxonomy): Eukaryota > Metazoa > Chordata > Testudines > Pelomedusidae > Pelusios > Pelusios castaneus. Next base: position 635,986 of record ML685886.1, on the reverse strand, counting down.
GACCAAAATCTGTTTTCTCCCCTGAAGCGTTCTCTTCAGATCCAGCTTGAAATGCAGCAACAGGATGGGGAGCACAAATTTACACAGCTGCTACCTATGTTGTATATCATCTGTGGGGCAGTATCAATATAGTATTAGGTTCACTCTTAATTTTCTTGCTTAAAAAAGAAAAGAAAGAAAAGAGAATGGGATTACGCTAAAGTGATCTAAATAAGAGCATTTCTTTTTCCTTTTAGTAACTTCTTTAGCCTTTTCAGCTTAGAAGAATTTATAGTTTTCTTGTGGAGTTCATCTGGTGGTTTCTCCCTTGCTCTTCATCAGAAGCCTAAAGGAGGGCTTGTAAACAATGGATCTAAAAGGAGGTTTGGTCACTAGGGGTGTGTCTACACTAACAAATTAAGTTGCATTAAGATTGCTTAAATCGACTTAATTTAATCTGCATCTACACTACATTTTCCTTAAATCGACTTAAGCAGCAGCTTAAGTCGATTTAAGGAAAATTTAAGTTGATTTTATAAAACCTAGCTCCCCCACTGCCCTCCCTGCCAGGGTGGCTGGAACAGACAGAGCCTGGCGTGTCCACCCACAGGGCAGGACACAGCCCTGCCCACCCTGTTCCTATGCCCTGCCAGGGTCCCTGTCCTGCTCAGCCCCCCTTGTACCCAGGTACAATGGGCAAATGCTGAGCCCGCTGGCACTTGGCAAGGGGTGCTCCCCCTCTGCCACCGTAGACCAGTTCCAGGTCCACCTAGCCCCTAGGAGTCGACTTAGGCGTCCAGTGTGGATGCTCTAAATTGATTTGGCAGGGTCCCCTTTAAGTCGACTTAATTTTTGAGTGTAGCCATGCTAAGTTGACTTATTTGGCCAAGTTTAGACATAGCCTAGCTTTCCAGTTCATAGCAGGCAATTTTCATGGTATCCCTGCTTTTTAGCACTAGAGCGATATCTAGGTTACTTATACAGCAGAGCAAGTGTTTCACATGTTCGTAAGACTATCGTCCCTACTTTGAGCCACATTGTATTCTTTCCTACCTCAGGGACATGGCTGACTTTTCCTGGTGCGTCAATGAGTAACTGTGGTTGTAAATAAGGTTTCAACAATGAGTTTCTTTTAAACCAAAAAAATCAACACTGAAAAATGAGCAAACATATTTTTGAATGATGGCAGCTTGTATTAGGTTTAATCTCTGATTGTCTATGTAAAATGTTGATAATTACAATAATACTGAGCAGAGCAATTTAAGATTAATAGGATATTTGTTTAAGATTAACATGTCCCTTCTCTAAGTGCCACCTCAACTGGCAAGTGTATGGCTTTCAAGCTTCATCCAGGGTCCAAAGTAGCCGCTTTTTAATCCAGCAGTACCAGATTATTTTGAATTAACAACAAGAACCTTTTCCTTCTTTGGCTTTCCTCCAAGAGAATTGCATAGAGTGCCCTGATTTGAAACTGAGCTTGTGTCTTTCATTGGTTTTGGTCTGTACAGCTTTTTTTTTATTACTTTAGGGATGTATCCAGTGCTACATCATTTCTTGGACTGTGCGTAGCATCCTTAGCTGTAGTTTAATAAGGTTTGTTGAGTTCTGGAATAATGCCAGATTTTAGTATGGCAAATTATTGAAAATGAAAAGACACAAAATGTAGCTGAATTCAGACATGTTGTGGATTAATATAACTACAAATAGCTGGGCAAGCCAGAAGCTAATGTTATAAAGAAATACACTTAGAGTCATAGAAATGTAGACCTGAAAGAGAGATCTTGTCAATCCATTTCTGCACTGCAGGAGAATTAAATATACATAGACCATCCCGGTTATATGTTTGTCTAGCCTGTTCTGAAAGAATCACAGAAGATTAGGCTTGACAGGGACCTTAGGAGGTAATCTAGTCCAACTCCCTGCTCAAAGCAGGACCAACCCCAACTAAATCATCCCAGCCAGGACTTTGTCAAGCTGCACCTTGTTATTAAACAGTTAGATGAAAATCTTGGTGTCCCCTCAGCACTTCGGGTGTGTCTCATTTAGTCAAACTGTCTGTAAATTGGCTAGGGTTAGAATGCTGGTATCGAGACCCAAAAGAAATCTTGGTATTATAGAAAAAACAGCTAATTTTTCTTCCTTATCAAGAAAATCCAGTTTACATGACTCAGGTTTCATAGTCATTCCATATTCATGGTCCCCCCATAGACGAAGTTAAATGCATTTTGGTTCCTTTCTGTCTGGATTCACACCCACTGAGAATCTAGCTTCTTAAATCAGGTACCTCCAGTGAACACAATGGAGTCCAGCTGATCTACACCTCCTTAACAGCTGGCTTAAGGGTTTCAAAAAAATCTTTAAAATAACACCTCCAAGATAGGTCATCAGTTAGCAACTCTTGATCAACCCATGTGCAAGCAGATGATGTTCCCCCGCCCACCCCATGCTTCATAGTCAATATCTTATGAATATGTCATGTAGATTTTGTGCTAAAAATGACACATAGATTGTATATACAGTGTTATGCATCTTATTTTCCAGATAAAGATTTTGATCTCTTGTTAAAAACAAAACAAAACAGACTTATGTCTGACCTGAAGACAAAAAATCAACTGTTTAACAAAAAAATGTTTTTGCATGTAAAGGAAATTACTTTTCTTGATTCTTTCTTTTCTTTCATTGTTGTTTTTGATGTTGTTTTCTCTGGTGAAAAAAAGGGGCAGTTTTCAGAGTTGGAGAGTTCTTGTGTAGCCATGCAAATAATGTTAAAGTGAAAATAGCAATGTAAAGTTACCTCTACTTACCAGTCACCTTTAATTACATGCCATTTGTGACACAATCAAATCTAACCACTCATGCAGTATTAAGGATCCCACATGGATTTCTATGAGCAGCACGAATTCTCAAAGGGCTTCTGAGGTCTTTACTCATTCTCTCATGCATGTTTTCTTTGCAATTGGTGTAACTTTTGTAACTTCTTCTTATACATAACAAGGAATGCTTGAAACTCAACTTCAAAAAGAATCACAGTAAAATTTCTCCCTTTTCAGTGAAACTTACTCATGCAAAGAATTAACAGAAAGCCGATGCCTCATTTCTGCCCCAATTTGAGAGCTTAAGTGCTGTTTCTCCCTTTTGCTGGCCTACTTCTGCACAGGCTGAAAATTTTAATATTTCTAACCCTTTCCAAGCTATGCTCTATAACCATGAAGACTAGAAACTTTTTCTCTCTTTTTTGTTAAAGGAAAGCTGAAATTCTCATGTAATCAAAAGATTCCTGTAGTTGGGGCTTTTAAGAATGACACCAAAAAGTGTGAGAGTGTCAGTAAAATCCTGATAAGTTAATGGCAGAAAGCAGCTGTATTATCCTTCTAGTAGAGGGCAAAAAACTATCAGCACCAGAAGCTAGCAACCCAGCCACAGCCCTACATGTAGACCAAGATGCAGTTGCCAGTTATTAGGATGTCAAGCTAGGAAGAAGCCAGAGCCAGCAGGGAGCATGGTAAGTAAGGCCTATGTTCCTAAATCTTGTGAAAGGTACATCCTTGTCAGTCTCAATTTCTGGCAGTCAGGACCGTTGCAGTCACTTATGTAAATAAGGCAGGGCCGTCCTGGGGGGGGAGAGGCGCGAATGGGGCGATTGCCCCGGGCCCTGCAGTTACGCGGGCCCCGCCCTGTCCCGCTCCCAGTGGGGCAATGCAGGGCCTGCACCGTGGCCCCCCCCCACGGCCACACTCTTCCCTGTTCCCCGCTGCCTTCGGCAGGGAGCAGAAGGCAGCGGGGCGGTCAGGGAGCACTAAGCCTGGCCCCTCAGCTAGCACTCCCCACCCCTGAGGCAGAGCAGGCAGGCCCGGGGACGGGGCAGGTGGCCGGGACCCGCCTCTGGGCCAGCCTGCCCCATGCAGCCAGGGCCAGCCCTCGCCGGCGGGCTGCTCTTGGCTGGAACCAGCTCCTGGCAGCGGCCTTGGGTCCCCGGCTGGGGCAACGGCCACAGCAGCCTGGGGTCCTGGCTGCGGCTGGCTCCCCCCACCGGTGGCCCCCGCTTTTGGAACTGGGGCCGGGGCCAGAGCTGGAGCCCTCAGCTTCCCCACCCAGGCTGGCTCCCTGGGGTGTGGAGTGGCCCGACTCACCTCCAGCATGGGGGGGCGGGGCCCCGCCTAGGCCAGGTGGCCCTGGGCCCCACTCCCGCAACTGGACAGCACTGAAATAAGGCATCATGGATTCATCAAATACGCAAAGCAGGCTATCAGGGTTATTGGCATAAAACCTCCAGATTTTTGACCATGCACATTTGCCACAGTCATTTTGTACCCAGAGTATATGGGAAAACTAGCAACTCACGTACTATTGTGGTATCTTGGCAATGACTGTCAATTTAATGGTCACTATTGTGCTGTGATGTGAGTGACAAAGAAGGTGGTTACTCATGCATGAATGATAACTTGTTCTATATTCAGTTATGTGGACAAATGGGAGCATTGTACAGTAGATACTATAGGTACTATACTATAGAGACTAGGGCTTTTATTGTGATGGTACGTAGGGGTAGAGAGCACTGAAACCTTTTTTGCCAGCCCTGCTGCGGGGTTGGGGTCAGCAGGGAAAAGGAGCGCACCACTGGAAGAAAAGGGGGTGGCACAGGATGAAGAGGGGTGGGAGAGGCACTTTTCAAATTTACTCTCAAGATATGAGTATCGGCATCTTTTTTTAACACACACAAAAAAAACATTGGTAGAAACCATAGATCTAGTAGACACTGTGGATCTACTATAGTAGATACTGGGTGCTATATGTACCCAGTACACAGCTCAGGATTGACCTAAACAGATTCAGTTGAATGAATTCCACAGTCAACTAAAAACGTTCAGTTAGACTTTTGTTTCATAAAAGAGCATTTAAGGAGTCACTCCTGCAAATCGTTACACACCCATAGTTATTCCCACTTAGATGACACTAGTAAATTAAGCTGGGCATCACAGATCCTACTATTATCAGCTCATAGTAACAAATTTCTCTAACCTTGCATGAGGGCAATTCAGTGTATGCATTGGGATCGTTTTGCAGATATGCAGCAAGCAGCTCCTTTTTTCAATCCTGTACATAATAAGTTTGGATGTCATAGTGCTGAGGAGATTGTATTATTATTATTATTATTATTATGAAGCAAAAGAGTTGCCAATAAGTGAAAGATTATGAAATTGTCCAAATTTCTTCCTTCTTGCCATTTATCCAGATAGGTATCCATTGGAAATGTTTTTTAATAACAAAGCACATGTCAATTTGCTGTGTGTTGGCCTTCAAGCAAAGCCCAAGAGAGGTCAGTGGGGGAAAGCGGGGGCCTGCAGCGGGGACCCCCGGAAAGGCTGGCTGGGGGAGCCCCGGCAAGGTGGAGGGCAGCAGTGGGGCTGGCGAGGGCCATGCTGGGGGTGTGGGGTCATCCTTGACTTCTGCCGGGGGCCTGGAATCCCTGGGACCATTCTTGCTGCCTTGGGACCCAGACAGAGTGCATAGAGCTGCGGCATGCGTATGATTTCCCTGCTGCAGCCAGGGAGATGGGAGATCAGTGAGCAAGGAGGCAACCTGGTTTTCAGGGTGGCCTGCTGGCAGAGGCTTATGGCTCTTCAAGGGTTGTAAAAATGATATCTGTGGCCATCGACCCAAAAAGTCTGGGAACCACTGCTTTGCACAGCATAGGATAGAGAGGCTTGCACTGCTCTTACTGATTCTGGAACTCATTCTTGTAGCTAAATAGTAGGTGTCAGGCCCATCCACCTGTTGCTAGTTACCTTTAGTTTTATATGTACCCCCAAAACTTTGTTGCAATCCCAGAAGACAGAGAAGCATTCATGATAACAAAGGTCAATATCAAAATATAATCATGGACTTCAGTGAGCGACAGAGGTGAGCTATTTTTGTTTTCCTTTGTCATGTATTCTTTCTTTATTTATTTCATTTACTGCTCTACCTTTCTTTAGAGGGTCATAATGTGTATGCTAGGTCAGTACATCTTTTCAATGAGGGTTTCTTGGGATGAAAAAAATTTAACTATTAGCCTTGGATGCAACACTGATTTCACACAAGTTAAGTTAAAATGTTAAAAGCTGAGAATGCCTACTAAGTGTAAAGCAAAGAACACCCTGGAACATTTAGTTAAAAAAAAAAAGTGCAAACAAGCACACAGTCTGTAAGTGATTAAGGTAAATATAATTTAACTGTAGTCAGCTTTGATCAGAATAATAGGTTTGTATTTTCTGTTCTCAGCAGAGCAAACTCAAGGCATTTAGGAAGCAAAATCAATAGAAAAACAAATGTAGCATTTACTCAGCAAACTAGGTATTGTTTAACTGCAACACAGTAGATGTTGAAAGTAAAATAATTATAAATAGGTACATTGATCTGGCATATGGGGCTGAGTGTGTGAGTATAAGAGGCATTAATCTGCATATCCTTTAGTGTGGACAATAAAACCTTGATATCATACATCACCACTGTGTTTTCTGTACATGCTGCCAAAAAACTTATATTTAAGAAATGATAGCTCTGAAAACTTATTATGGCTTAACCTCCCTCCCTGCCCCCTTCCTGCTTTATTCCTCCATCAGTACGGTCAGATGTCTTAGTCACTGATTCAGCCAAGTTCTCAGGCCTGTGGTATGCATATTCAGCAAGACATTCAGGGCATGTTTTAATGTTTTCCTGAAAGTTCCCATTAGTCCATTCAGGTCTCCAAGGAACAGAAAAATACATAATACATTTTAGATGCCTTCTAAATTAATGTTGACATACATAATCATATCACATTCTTACAGCCCAGTGTCTGAGGACTGTTCAGTGCTAAAATCAAGTGCTGTGTGACCTATTGGAAGGCTAGGAATCTGACCTCCGTTGTCCAGTGATGCATATGAAGTTAAAAACTTCGTGGTTGTCCCCCTGCCTTTTCCTCTCTGCACCAACAAATGCCCTGAAAGGGTAGCTGGGCATTTCCCAGGAATTGGTTTGTCAGGTGTGGGGATAGAGCGGCTTGTGGGTCATTACCAGTTGGTATAGATTCCAGTAGAACTGAGGCTGCTCTAATTTATGAGGCCTTTAATTTATGAGGCCTGATTAGTCCTCACTTGTAGTATTGTGTCCAGTTCTGGGCACCTCATTTCAGGAAGGATGCAGAGAAATTGGAGAAAGTCTAGAGATGAGCAAAAAGAATGAGTAAAGGCCTGGAACACTTGATTTACGAGGGAAGATTGAAAGAACTGTGTTCGTTTAATTTGGAAAAGAGGAGACTGAGAGAGGACATGATAACAGTTTTCAAGTACCTAAAAGGTTGTTACAAAGAGGAGGGAGAAACATTATTCTCCTTAACTGCTGATGATAGAAAAAGAAGCAATGGGCTTAAATTACAAGAAGGGAGATTTAGGTTGGATATTAGGAAAAAATTCCTAACTATCAGGGTGATTAACCACCGGAATAAGTTGCCTAGGGAGGTTGTAGATTCTCCATCACTGGAAGCTTTTAAGAGCAGGTTAGCCAAGCACCTGTCAGGGATGGTTTAAGAGGGTACTCACTCATGCCATGAGTGCAGGGGACTGGACTCGATGACCTCTCATGTCCCTTCCAGTTTCTATGATTCTATGTCTGGGGTCTTAACAAGCCTCCAGCCTCTCCTGGGATTTGGAAGAGTACACTGGTAGCTTTAAAGCACCTTTGCCTCTTTTCTACACTAGATCCTATATTGAGCATGGCACATTGGGACCCACTCTGATCTGGCCCTGTTTCTAGTTCTGATGTACAGGGCCGGATTTACCACAGGGGCTTTAGGGGCTTAAGCCCTGGGCTAAAAAGGGGCCCCACAATAATCCAATCTTGGTGGTCCTTATTCTGGCCGCGCCGTTGCTACTTGCTGCCCTTCCCCCACCCTGCCTCTGCCCCGATGGTGGCGCCCGGCCCATGGACATTCCCAAAGGGAGGGGAGGGGGAGTCTCTACCCCTGGAGCACTGCACCCCCAGCATTGCTATTCTGCCCACCCATCCCCAAACCCGGCCTCTGGTTGCCTGGCCCCACTCACATCCCTACAGCCAGCAGGTGCCCAACATAGGGCTGAGCACTCCCAGTAGGGGGAGGGAGTCCCCACTGCTTGTGGAGTGTTGCATTGCTGGCTGAGTCCTGGACTGGACTGGCTGTGGGCTGCGAGCCCCCCAGTGCCTCCAGCCAATCTTACCCCCCAACACAGTGCCACTTGGCCGTAGGGCCTGCATTCCCCCCCAGCACCGCTGACCTGACCACGGGCTCCAGCCAACTCCTACCTCCTACAGCGCCACCAGGACACAAATCCCAGAGCCTGCTCAGCCCAGAGCCCTCCCCCCCGGCAAGCACCGGTGAGGAGTGGGTCCCGGCCAACCTGCCTCACCCCCATAGCACCACTGGGCTGCGGTCCCCCCTAAACCACAGAACCCCTACCTCCTCGCCCCCAGCGCTGCCCAGGCTGTAGGCCCCAGACTCCACCCCCTCCCACCAGCGATGCTGAGGCTGTGCTGGCCTGCCCCCAGCTACTGTGCCACCACTTGGGGAGCTCCACAAGAGTGGGTAGCCTGGGCCACACAGGGCCTTAATCCAACCCTGCTGCTGAATCATGACATGAGGCAAATCACTGAGGGTGTATCTACACTTGTAAATTAAGTCGACTTAAGCTTGCTTAAGTCAACTTAATTTACTCTGCGTCTACACTACACTTTCCTTAGGTCGACTTAAGCAGCTGCTTAAATCGACTTAAGGAAAATTAAGTCGACTTTATAAAATCTATTTTAAGTCAACTTGCTGCTTAAGTCAACTTTAGAAAGTTGACTTAAGCCAGTGTAGACGTGGAGTAGCCCTAAGTCGACTTTCAGTCGACTTAGGGGGCTCCGGGGCTTCCCCACTGCCCTCCCTTCCAAGGTGGCTGGCACAGCCACAGCCTGGCATGCCCCCCAAAGGGCAGGGCAGAGCCCTGCCCACCCTGCCCCCATGCCCTGCCAATGTCCCTGTCCCCCTTTGCCCCATTCTACCCAAGTACAATGGGGCAAAGGATGAACCTCCTGGCACTTGGCAAGGGGTGCCCCTCCTGCCACCGTGGACCTGTCCCAGGTCCACCTAGCCCCTACAAGTCCACCTAGAGGTCCAGTGTGGATGCTCTAGGTCGATTTTGTAGGGTCCCCTCTAAGTCGACTTAAAGTTTGAGTGGACATGCTAAATCGACTTAACAAAGTCCACTTAAGGTGGACTTTAAGTCGACTTAGCTAAGTTGACCTAAATTCACAAGTGTAGACATAGCCTGAGATAGGACTGACTAATCCTGGGCTCTGGATAAATGTAAATTTGGGGAGAAATTACACATCTAAGGGGGAGAGAAGTAAGTTAGTGGATGGCTGGCAGGTATTTTTGTTTGAAATAAGATATTTGAGACAATGCATGGTGGTATAATATTAATCCTATTTAGTCCTTGGGGGATATTCAGTGGTAGACAGAGTACAAAGGAAGTGGTCTAAGGTATATCAATACAATTTATAGCAAGGCTCTGCAATTTCTCATCAATATTCAGTGCTGCATATGTTGTATATATATGGATTTATTTCATTTTCAAAAATCAATGGGAAAATGGTCCTTTATACCAGAATGAGGTCCTCTTAATTATATACAATGAACCTTTCTCTAATAACTTTAAACACCAGAAATGATGATTCACAGAAACTAAGAATATAGAATAATTTTTGTGTGCTTAACACATAACTGAGAGAAGTATTAAAGCAGTATTTATTTTGCAACAATGCTGAAGCTATGTAGCTCATTTATATAACGGACTGTGTTTATGCCACTGTCTAGATTAGAACCACACAAAAAGGTGACAAACTAATTTGCAAATATTTTTGGTAGTAAAGCCAACTCATAATTGAGTCAATCAAGTTCATGCCAGCCTGTATCCTTTTCTTTAGTTTGCAAGCATTCATGTATACAGCTTTCTATTTATATGGAACTTTTTTGCAAAGAGCTTTCATCTGTACAATTATGGGTATTTGTGCATAAATAAGCTAATATATTGAAGTGTTTGCTGCCCATGTTCTATATAAAGTTAATATTTTGCTGGGAACTGGGAAAAGGAAACCATGCATGTTCTGCCAATAAGTGAATGCAGCTTCATTTAGTTCAGCCAGGAAGCTACCCTGCTCTTTATAAATCTATGCCTCATGAACAGAGGCAAATCTGATTCCTTCTTTTGTATAGCTAGTCAGACTTTTTTTTTTTTATTTGATTAAACAATTTTTCATCCCAACCACTTAAGTTGATTCAAAGCAGGGACTTGCACCTGTGTAAAATTTTGAAAAGTCTCATTTTTGTTCCAATATTTCATGAGATAGGAAAACTATTTCATACCCAGCTCAATATTTTGGTTCAGAAGTGAACAGAAACAGATTTTAAATGGTTTTCAGTTTCCTTTGCTTGTTTATCTTCAGTACATTCCAGTCTAAAGTGCCCTGCCCCCAACTCCATCTGAGAGATTCAGGTTGATTTCTTCAGGAGCTGCTTCCATTTATTATAAAAGTTAGATAACCCCATCATGTAACCTGACTGGCAAATCACAAAAGCCAAACTCTATACAAACAATTCACAAAACCTTTTCATTCAAATATGTTCTTAAAAACTATTTGCCAAAACAATCAAAAATAACATGCAGGAAGAAAAAGGGCCTTATCTGATCAATATTTTTTTTTCTATTGAAAGGTTAAAATATATATTGTTTGTCCAAAAAAAAAAAAAAAAAGGCAGCGCAACCAGCCCTCATCTCATTGAGACCTGATGCAGTCCCTAAAAATTAATTTTTTTTTTCCTCAGAGTTCTGGCAGCAATGGAGAAGGGCAACTTGGAAGGTATGTTAGGTGTTACCACACTGTTGATTCAGAAAATGAGGTCACTGCATAGAGCATTGAGGTCCAGAACAGAGTAGTTTTGATGTATGAGAGCCTGATCTGAGCACTTTCCATAACCAGCATAAAGTAAATGAATGTGTGGGTGGTGGGAGGGAGGGAGGCATATTTTTTTGTTTTTGTTTTGTTCTGATATTTTAAATATGTCTTCTGGCAACAATTCTTTTTTTTTCTTCTTCCTAACTAAAGAAAGATATTCAGATTTAAAAAAAACAATCTTTCCTAGTGTCATTGGATGCATCTACACTTGTAAATTAAGTCAATTTAAGCTTGATTAAGTTGACTTAATTTACTCTGCGTCTACACTACGCTTTCCTTAAGTCGACTTAAGCAAGCTGCTTAAGTTGACTTAAGGAAAATTAAGTCGACTTTTTAAAACCTCATTTAAAGTCGACTTTTGGCTTAAGTCGACTTTAGAAAGTTGACTTAAGCCAGTGTAAACCTGGAGTAGCCCTAAGTCGACTTTAAGTCAACTTAGGGGGTTCCAGGGCTTCCCCACTGCCCTCCCTGCCAGGGTGGCTGGCACAGCCACAGCCTGGCATGCCCCCCAAAGGGCAGGGCAGAGCCCTGCCAACCCTGCCCCTATGCCCTGCCAAGGTCCCTGTCCCCCTTTGCCCCATTGTACCAAAGTACAATGGGGCAAAGGCTGAGCCCGCTGGCACTGGGCAAGGGGTGCCCCCCCTGCCACCGTGGACCTGTCCCAGGTCCACCTAGCCCCTAGAAGTTGACCTAGGCATCCATTGTGGACGCTCTAGGTTGATTTTGTAGGGTACCCTCTAAGTTGACTTAAAATTTAAGTGTGGACATGCTAAGTCGACTTAAATTAACAAGTGTAGACATAGCCATTCTGTTCATATATTGTGTTGGTGTGGTGCTCTTTGCTAGTGTCCGGTCAGACTGTAATTCACAGAAAGTATTCAGACTGATAGTCTAAAGAATTATAAATGTTTATGTGGGCTAGGGGTATGAGCATACCTACGAAAACTTATTATCAGGGTTCTACCACATTATGTAAAATTAAGAAACTTTTCAGTCAGAAAGCCAGCCAATTCAATTTTGGGGAACAACCTTCAAAAACTTAGTATGAGATATAGAAAGTGAGAACAAATATCTCCACTTATGAAACTTTCTATTTTTAAACCTTTAAAGTGTTACAATTGTATTTAAAGGGCAAGGTGCCTTTAAAACCCCTTTTTGTTCCATTTGAGGGCATCCCTCAGGTGACAGGCCTGGCTTCCTGGAGATCACCTGGTACTTGACATTTGTTTGGGAAGGAAGCAAGGTTGATGTAGACTGTTGCAGAAAAGGGTGAGAAGGGTTTAGGTTTTTGAAAACCCAAGGGAGTCCTTATGAGGGTGTCTCTCACAAATATACTATATTATTAATGGACAGAATCTTTGTGGAAAGCACACATAAATGTTGTCTTCACATATCTTTGTGCAAACATAGAAGTGGCAATTGCATATCATTCTAATACCCTGATGATTTGGGGGGGGGGGGGATTTCTTCAGAGCTGCAACAAAGCTGGTTAGTCCGGTCAGACATGCAGGTAGCTTTAGCAATCCTGGTGCAAAAGGTTAAAATGACCCTTTTCTTGCCTTTCTGAGATGCACTCCACTCTGCAGAGAGCAAGGAGGGGGTGGTGATTGTTACCCTCCAATGGGCTTTGACACAATACCTCCTCCCCATTCCTCTTCCCTGCGCACACCAGAAGTAGAGTTATGGCTGCTTTATGCTACTACAGCCCGTTCACTCCCCATAAGGCCCCCCAGTAGAAATCGCCAGAATTCCTGCTCACATAGATTGAGGCAATCTACTAATGAATCTGGCCCAGAATCTGCATAAGGACATTGTAACCTGGCCCTCAAAATTTGAAATGTTGTGCTGCATTTGCTTCAAGGAACAGAATGAGGAAGTCCATATGGGTTGCAATAGAAAGTAATCTAAATGAATAGAGCCTGAACAAAATGAAACACAGGCAGCTAGTGGCCCTGTGTAACTGTGTATTACAGAAGTGCTAAGGTTCCTATGTCACATTCAACCAAAATTATTTGCCAGAGCTCTCTGAGTTCTGCAGCTGGGCCTAGCATAGTAAAGAAGCAGCAGCCTGCTGCCACAAAGCCACCTTCCATTCTACAGCCCAGCCAACCACAACCTCAAACCTCCACTTTGAGCTGCAACCTCAAGTTGACTCTAAGCTCCCCTTCTTTTCAATGGAGAATGCAGCAACAGTTGTAAGGAAATGGAAACTTTCTGAGAGTTAGTCCAGGAATGTAGAGTGGCCTGAGAAGGAGGGGGCAGCAACCCAATGGCTTTGGAAGCCTGTGGAAGTGGGTGCCGGCAGAACTTTGATGAACTTGGCAGGGTCGGCGCATCCTTACCTCCAGAGCTGCTATGGGGAACCGGAGACAATCAGCCTGCCTGCCTTGCATGGCCTCTGTTCTGCTAGAAGCAGTGATTCTCAACCACTGTGTTGAGACGCGTTTCTGTGTCACCACACAACGGTAAATATGTCATGGAGAGCTGGGGAGATAGCTGGATTTGTTCCTGGAGGGGTGGGCTGGTGTGTCTTGTAGGTTTGCAAATGGCGCCAAGTGCGTCGCGACCAGCAAGAGGTTGAGAACCACTGTGCTAGAGGATCTGGGAGCCCCTTTGGAGTTCTGTAGCTGTACCTCTTCTGGAGACTCCTTGGCTGCTGTCCAGTTTTCTTTGCTAAGCCTCAGCCCATCCCCATTAGCAGTTTATGCAGTCATTTCACAAAAAGCAGAAATTAGGCAGCGATACCTACAGCTGCATAATCACACATGGTGCAGAGGTGTATATAATAGCTTGTATTAACACACAGAGATCCATTTGATAAGTCTATCTTTCCCCCACTCTCTGGCTGCGTCTACACTGGTAAATTAAATCGAATTAAGCTTGTTTAAGTTGACTTAATTTACCCTGCGTCTACACTACACTTTCCTTAAGTCAACTTAAGCAGCTTGCTAAAGTCGACTTAAGGAAAATAAAGTCGACTTAATTAAAATTAAGTCGACTTTATAACACCACCTTTCTATTAGACCTAAGGCTTAAGTCGACTCCCTAGAGTCGAGTTAAGCCAGTGTAGCCGTGGGGTAGCCCTAAGTCGACTTAGGGCTACCCCAGGGCTACACCAATGCCCTCCCTGTCAGGGGGAGGGCACAGGGGGAGCCTGTCATGCCCACCCTGCCCCTATGCCCTGCCAGGATTCCTGTCCCCCTTTACCCCATTGTACCTAGATACAATGGAGCAAAGGCTGAGCCCCCTGGCATTGGGCAAAGGGTGCCCCCCTGCCCCTGTGCACCTCCCCTAGGTCCCCCTAAGCCCCTAGAAGTCGACCTAGGCGACCAGTGTGGACGCTCTAGGTCGACTTTTTAAGTTCCCCTTTAAATCGGCTTTATTTTTAAGTGTAGACACACTAAGTCGACTTAAATTAACAAGTGTAGACATAGCCCCTCTGACTACTGTATAGAGTCTTGACCAAAATGGGAAATGCATGGGCAGCTCTTGCACCAGGGCGAAGTGCTAGAGCAGTATTCACAACATGTGCCGAGCATCAGATAATGCTGTGGGTCCCCTGTATGAACACACCTCCTTTATTTTGGGGTGGAAGTAATTTTCAAATGCTACCCATTTATTTTCATTTAATAAGATTTGCATTTCTTGGAATTTTAGCATCTGAAGTTCCTATTTTACTGTCATGCAGAGCTTGTTTCGAGGCTTTTGTTGAAGCAGAGTTTAACAGTACCAATGCTCACTTGCTGTCAGATTGCTCTGAGCCTATGAAACAAATTCCTATCTAAGCAGAAACACCTTGCAATCATTTTACAGCCGTTAAAGAAAAACTGAAGTTTAAGGTCAGGAAGGTTGTTTTACAGGTTATGAGACATAATGACAAGTGGAGAGCTACGGCCTTCATATGCGTGGATTAAATATGGAAAGTAAAAACTTTTTAAGTTTTAGGCTTAAAAACTGAATAGGCTAATGCTAATAAACTGCAGGAATGAATGTAGATTTATCGTTTCTTTGTAAGACAGATGGTGGCTAGTATTAGGAAAGGACTGTCTTATTTGGGGGTTTTTTTTTTTTTTTTTTTTTTTTTTTTTTTGTTGTGGTAATGTTGTACTGTTTTCTAAGGATTCTTTTTTCTTTTGGGGAGGTTAATTGCCTTTTATTTTATTTAGCCTTAAATAGCTTTGAGAATTGTACATGTTAAAAAGTCATGGAAGAATAATATGTTTGTATGTAAGTCCATTGAGAAGGTGACAAATGACCCTGTCACATGACATGACCAATTAACAAATAGCTAATTGTTGGTTTGGGGGAGGGAAGTATTTGTTTGGTTTTGTTTTTTTAATATTTGTAATCTTTGGAAAAATCTCCAGCTTCTCCATCTTTTCTTTGTTTGTTTTTAATGGCATTTTCACCCCTTACAATTGTTTTCTGCTACATGACGGACTTGTGATGGTTTGTAGTGTTTTTTTGAAAGGAGCACCATAAATGCAGAAGGTGTTTCACAAAGAGAAATGGGTCCTTTGCACAAAGAGTCCACAGTCTGATGTCCAGGGACTGTAATAAGTACTGAATTATCGGCAGGTTCCTGCACCCACTGACTTCAGTGTGGCTCCACAAGTACAAAGACTGTCTACATGGGAGCTGTTGCAGGATGGAGCGCTTACCTAATCTAGGTGAGTATGGAGCATAAGATAGCATTTCAAGCAGGATATTTATCATCATTATTATTTTATTACAGCAGCACATCAAGATCCCAGTGACTAGACTCAGTAAAAATCCAAAGTAAGAGACAGTCCTTGCCCAGTAACTGTCTATTATTGCTCACCTAGCTGTTGCTTATCTAGGAATATAAGTCAAATTCCAAAGGGGTAGCCGTGTTAGTCTATTGTAGAAAGACAACAGAGTCCTGTGGCACTTTTAAAGACTAACAGATTTATTTATCGCATGAGCTTTCGTGGGAGAAAATTCCACTTCGTCAGATGCTTTGAAGATAGGAAAGTTACAGAGTGGTAGGAAATTAAATGAAATTAAATTAAAGGCATTTAATTTCCTACCACTCTGTAACTTTCCTATCTTCAAAGCGTCTGACGAAGTGGGATTTTCTCCCACGAAAGCTCATGCGATAAATAAATCTGTTAGTCTTTAAAAGTGCCACAGGACTCTGTTGTCTAGGAATATAAGAATAGCTGTACTGGCTAAACCCACGAGTCTAACTAGTTCAATAGCCTGTCTCTGACAGTGAGTGAGATTCTTCAAAGTGCCTAAGGCCCAGATCCACAAAGGTATTTCAATGGGAGTTAAACACCTAAATAACTTCTGAGGATCTAGAATTAAATAATTTAGGATTCTAAATCCCATCAGTTTTGAATGGGTATTAGGCTCCTAAATCATTTCATTTTTCCCCCATTGGGTAGTGTCAGCTGTTTCAGAGGAAGATGGATGAAATCCTGCGGAAGACATAGTTGGCCTTCTAGGGAAAACTTCCTCCAAACCATTTTAGTTCCAAGTTGGCCCTAATGCATGGAAGTTTGTCTGCCTTCTGATATTCTTCTTTACCTCTTTGACATTTGTTATCCATATACGTGCCCGAACTTCCTTGGAATTATGCCAAGCTTTTGGCCTCCATGCTATGTGTGTATCACTTGTCTATCTTTCACTTGTTTGTCTCATTATTGCTTATCTGTCCATCACTGATCTAGTGATACACTATGTATGATGGGCAGTGATGGTATGTGAATCACCACTGGACTGCTTTCAAAAAAGAAAGGGGACTTAAGGAAGAAAATGAGGGCAATTGGCAAGCAACATTTGGAAGGCTGATGAGCGTATGGATGAACTATAGGAGTTCATATTGCCAGAATGTGCGAGAGGTAATAGGAGTCAGAAGGAGAGACATTGGGAAGAGCATAGAGAGCATAAATAGGGAAACATGAAAGCAGTTGAAAATAAAATGTCCTATTTTATTTTTAAAAGAAAATGACATTTTATTTTCATGATCTAATAGTAACCCATTACGCAAAAATTCCTTTTCTAGCTAGCTTTTTGGTTGAGAGGGAATTTCTTTTGTAGCACTGTTTTTTTTAAATAGAATGTTCAGATATGCTGGTTTCATAAATGAATTGTTGTCATAAAATGAAATTGTTTGAAATGTGCTTTGTGTTTTTAAATGCTTCTGAGGTTTAGCTTCATAAAATGCTTTCCTGCAGCAGCTTGAAAATATCAACACCATTTATCTTATTCTCAGAGCATAGGAAAAGGGGAGTGTGTCCTCTCCATGTTCTGGCTGCAGGTACGGTTGAGTGAACTATGGTGCTGGACCTGCTATTTCTCTTACTCATGGAGCTGGGTGGAAGTCAGGCAATGGGACGAGCTTTGGCTTTTCACCCTCAGTGTGTTGAGCTGGCACAGAGAAGGGGGTTATAAAGCAGTAATCAGCCATCATTATAAGCCATTACCAGATTTCTTCCCTCTTAGACTGGAGGGGACGAGGGAATGAATTGTCCTTGTAAGGTACAGTGTTTTAAATAAGCTGTTCTTGGGGTGGCACAGCAACACCCTTTGGCAGGACTAGAGGTGAAAGTGCAAATCTCAGAGCTGCCATGCACCTTTGAGTATTAAAATTGGTGCAGAGAATATCACATAGGCTATATCTACACTAGCAAGTTAGTTCAAATTAAGGAGGCTTAATTCGAACTAACTAAAACCATGGCTACACTAGTCTTTAGTTAGTTCGAATTAAGGGCTTCCTTAATTCAAACGAATAAATTCAAATAGGGCTTCAGAAGTAAGGCTTTAATTCCAACTAACTAGTTTGAATTAGCCAATGTGTCCATGTTAATTCGAACTAATTTCTTAGTTCAAACTAACCATCCATTGAAATGAATGGGGATCGCTAATTCGAACTAAGCAAGTCCCATGAATGGCACTTGCTTAGTTCGAACTAACTTTTTCTAGTTCGAATTAAGCTAGATTGGAACTAACTAAAATTAGCTGGAATTAGTTCAAACTAACTAATTCAAACTAATTTTAGCAAGTGTAGGTATAGCCCTAGCTTTTTTGAGTAAAAACCTTGATAGTATTATTGTAGGGGTGACTGATATGTTAGGGATGGTGGATATCTTCCATATGAATGGTTTTGGTTTAGTTTGCACAGCAGGTGTTTAATTCACAATTCATTCTATCAGCCAAAAACTTCTCTCCTGTAAATGCCTCCAGATGAGGTTTGAAAGTACCATACCACTTTCAGACATCTGGTAGTATGGGATGATCTCAGGAAGGTTCTGGAAAGTAGTCAAGTTCCTGGCAGAAAAGTTTCTAGTCTTTGTTGAGAGTATGAATAATGATATTCACAGTATTCATGTAGGGTTGGTTTTTTTTTTTTGGTTTTTTTGTTATTGTTATTTGTTGCTGGTTTTACCCGAGATTGGATGCTGTTACATTACAGCCCATTTCTTAGCTTTAAGTTACTCTGAAGTAACTGACTAGTTTTATAACCTTTCATGTGTAAAGGGACAATTCTATAGGTGGTAATTTATCATTCTGTACTTATAGTTTGTTCTTTCTGCCTGTACAGAGTGGTGTTACCTAAGTCTGAGTCGGAGAAACATTGTTAAAGTTCAACTGATCAAAAGGAAGATTTTCAAAAGAGCTCAAGCCAGATGTGGGCATCAAATATAAGGACCAGATTTTCAAAATCTCAGCTATGTCTACACTTAGAAAGTTAAGTCGACTTTACTAAGCCGACTTAATAAGGTCGCCTTTAAGTCGAGTTAAAGTGGACCTATTATGTCTACTTAACAAAAGTCGACTTAACTTTTCTAGTGTAGACATAGCCCCTTTTCAACCTTATTAAATTGATAACACTTTAAGTCAACTTAATAAGGTGGATTTAGGCGCTAATCCCCATCCACACTGGCTTAAGTCGACCTAATCAGGTTGATTTAAGTGTTAAGTCGACCTAAATTGAGGTGTTAAGTCGACTTAACTTTTCCTTAAGTAGTTTATGTCGATTTAAGCCTCTTTAAGTCGACCTAATTTGTAAGTGTAGACGCACCCTCAGTGTCTACTACCTCCCATTGAAATGGTTATGGTGAAATTTGCAAAAATGCTCACAAGTCAATGGGCCGAGCTCTTTTGGAGATCTGGTTATTTCTTTAGGTTTCAAAGTAGATATGGAACTCTTCTGAAAACTCTGGCCATAGCAGCTTCCATCAAAGAACCTTAAAGCACTTTACAGACATCAAGCTTCTATGAGGTATGTGGCATTATCTCCACTTTAAAGATGGAGAAGTGGAGGCATAGAAGGATAGAGACCTGATTTTTTTATCAGTTAAATCAGTGCAGTTGTAAATTGTGTTTGCAATCTTCTGATGCAAAATGCTAAATATGAGAGAGATTATTATTATTATTATTATTTATTATTATTACTGCTACAGAAAGATCAGGTCACGAGTGTCTTAAATAACATATCTGCACCAGAACCTAGAACAAAACCCAGACTTTCTGAATCTCAGGCTTTTTCTCCACTACAGCTCCCTGCTTCTGTGCACAGCAGTATTTGCAGACTCACCCTGGGTATATCTTGTTTCAGTCAGGAAGCAGTGATTCCATACATTCTGTAGCAAAATGCCATTCCTAGGGGCAGTGACTGGCCTGCCATCCACACACAAATCTCTTTGCCAGTCAGTGGATGATAACACCGTGGCCATTAGTGCATGCTTGTTCCTTGCAAATGTTCAAAATGCTCTTTCTATTTTATGGAAGTTTCATCTGTGGTAAGAAATTGTAAGACTTGAGTATGGCCGTCTTGACCAGCACACCAGGGATTGAACAAGGGACCACCCAGAGCTAAAAAGCATAAGATGCTACAGTTTGAGCTAACAAATACTCTACCTATGCTTTTAACAGCTCAGTATCCTGTGTGGATCAAGTGAGCTGTGTAACACACATTCATCAGTGGCTTATATTTGTATATATAATCTTTTTTTTCCCCTCCTCGATTAGAATTACTGGAAGTCTTTCCCCAGTCTCCATATCTTTACTGAACTCTGTTCCTAGATATTCATTAAAAGCTGTCTGTGGATTGAAAATCATGCTGAGATGGCAATTTGTGTTTGGCTAACAATTTGGAAAAACATGTTGTAAAGTTTTTGCTGTGGATCTTTCATTGGGAAGAAGAATTTTCTATCCGTCCTGAGCTGTGATCTTGTCAGATATCACAAACTAAAACAGGCTAACTTTGAGGAAACTTTAAACATCCAGGTGCTTGAGGAAATGGTCCTGGTGACTTAGTAAAAGCATTAGTGGCACTTTTTCCTCTGTCAATGTCACACACTGGTGTTGCAGTAGCATTAAGCACTGTCGTGCTGAGGATGTCTCATCTTCTGGATGAAATATTAAACCGAGATATTCAACAACTTTGGACTTGAAAGATCCCAAGCTATTTTTTTTACCAAAGTAGGGTTAACCTGTGTGACGTGCTGCATTCCCCCTTCTTCCCCCTACACCCCTGTACTGTGATCTGTGTACCTTTCTTGTTCAATGTAATGCAAAGGATGTCATGTGCGGTATTTTTGAATGCTCATGGCATGCTTTTACATTATTGTTATGGTAGCATGTTTCCTGCAACATCATACATGTGTACAGCTATGAAATATGTCCCCAAATGTATTTCACATGGCTCAGGGCTGCATCCAACACAGCCAGTGAAGGTATGCATAACAATGACAATGCAAACTAAGAGCCTCGGCTGGAGAGGGAATAGTCACCTGACCACAAGAGGAAGGGAAAAAAAGACACACTTGTAAACTGGTTTGGGGCTTTTTGCTAGGGACTCCATTTTGCAAGCAACCTTTAAGACTGGTACCTATCTATGTGGCAAGAGGGACCTGGCTGTAAAACCATCAGTAGCCAAAGCATGTGTGACAGTGATCTTAGTTTAGAATGTGTGTTATCTTTTATTTGGAAGTGATTATCTTCTTGACTGATCAGCTATCTGATTTTATATTGATTTGCTATATACACACTTAGAATCATGTTTTAATCAATAAACTTATGATTGTTTTAACTAAAGCAGTGTGGATTTTCGAAAGAGAGTGTAAATGTGAACACCTGACTTGGAGCAAAGACTAATTGCTTATCAGTTTCTTTGTCAAACTGATGGACAGTAGTAAATGAACTTGCAGTGATGAGGAAGGGTACTGATCCCTGCAAGACTGAAATTCCTGGAATTGCATCGGGGCTGCGAGTGCTTGCTGGGGACCAGTCTGTGAGTGGCTAGTGAGAGCATTTCCATTGCCTGGACTACTGATTACATGCAGGAGACTGGTGTGAGCTGACTCAGGAGTGGAGGGTTCACTCAGTAATGTGGGGTAAGGCGGGGCCCAGGAGTGGAGAACTGCGGGGACACAGTGGCACACCAGACAAGGTTGCAGGAGGCGAATGACACAACCTGATTAAATTCTAAGGAGCATACTTGCATTCTGCTCACTGAAATTCCCCCCTGCAGTTATACATTTTTGGTTCTAAACTCTTATGTAGTAATGTTGCTGAACACTGATAAACAGCTGCTGCATTTCATCTCAGGAGTAGCTGTGTTTCAGTGGTGTTTTGAAGTAATCCCCAGGCATCTCCCTTACTTACTCCTAGGGATGGTGATTCTTAATTATATGCCTGCAAAGCACTTGGAGAGTCTATAGTTAGCAAGGTGCTTTATGAGTGCAAGGTATTTTTAATAATAGTGTTACGTGATTCTGTCAAAGATGTTTATGTTAAAAACTATGACAAGTTGAAAGTGTCTAGAACACTGTTGGCGTTGTATAAATAATAAATAATATTGTGACCTAGTTTGGTATTTTAAATAATGGTGAGTAATAGGAAAATGCTATATAAAAATGATGCAGTAGAGTATTTCAGGTTTTTTAATGGAAAAACAAGTATAGAAGATCTCAGATTTAAATT
This sequence comes from Pelusios castaneus, assembly GCA_007922175.1. NCBI lineage: Eukaryota > Metazoa > Chordata > Testudines > Pelomedusidae > Pelusios > Pelusios castaneus. The sequence continues at coordinate 614,062 of ML685886.1, read as the reverse complement.
AGAAAAGTAAAATGGAAAGCATGTTTTACAGCTGATATTTTTAAACCATTAGTTCCCATATTCTCCAGCATAGTTTCTGCATTTCTCTTTCTTTTCCCTTTCCTCCCTCTGCTCCCTGCCTCCCATCATAATTAACTCAGTCCAATATATATATATCACCTTTAGTGATATTCTCACATCCCTGGGTGGGATCTCTGTTGTCCTGTCTCACGGAATCATATCGTCTTGTGCTTCCAGAGGTTGAGTTCAGAGGTACTTCAAAATGCATTGTGTATGACGCATTCTAGCCTCCAGCAAATGCATGAAATTTGATGGTGATAAAGACTGCTGCAGCTGCTGGAATTCCTTCATGGATTGGATGTGATAGCTGAAAGGATAGGGAGACTTTTCAAGGGCAAAAAACAAACTTTAGTTCAGAGAGAGGAATACCAGTACTTACTTAAACTACCTCTAAAAGTGTTGAGTAAATAAACCTCTTGTAATTCTAAGCCAAACCAAGCCAATAGTTTCAAGCTAACTTTACTTTTTTTAGCTGATATTTGGGCTCAATCTTATGTTCAGTTTGTCCATTCTTTGCTAGGAAGGCCTCAGGTGAAATAGGCATTATTTATTCATTTAGAGCTCAGAAACAGGTTTGCTGGATTAGCAAACAAAGAAGGAGCATGGCAGGTGGTTACTGAAGGTGGGAGTGTGAGGAAGAAGAGGAGAGCAGCTAGTCCTGTACAAAGGGGAGATGAGCCAATGGAGATAAAAAAGAACCCTGTGAGGTTCAGGAGCTGATGCAGAAGATTGCAAAGAACAACTGTAGAAGTCATGACTTGCAGCCAGAAAGAACTGGGGATAAGCTGGAGAATCACACTGTTTTGAGGAAAAGGCAAGCCTATGTGATTGGGGATTCCCTGCTGAGAAGGACAGACAGGCCTATAACCAGAGCTGATCCAGAGATCAGAAGGGTGTGCTGCTTGCCTGGAGCTAAGATACATGATAAGGATCTAAGGATGAAGAGGATCCTAATGGGAGCGGGAAAGAATCCTCTGATTGTCCTTTATGTGGGTACAAATGATATAGCTAGATTTTCATCGGAACGTATCAAAGGAGACTATGCCAGGCTGGGGAGGACTCTCAAGGAACTAGAGGCTCAGGTAATCTTTCAGTGGGATTCTGCCTGTCCCTAGAGGAGGACAACATAGGTGTGAGAAGATTCTGATGATCAACAGATGGTTCAGGCAGTGGTGTTATAAGGAGGGCTTTGGGATGTATGGGCACTGGGAGGCATTCATGGACAGAAGACTGTTTGCTTGGGATGGACTTCACCTGAGTAGGAAGGGAAACAGACTTCTAGGAGGGTGGTTAGCACAACTGATTAAGATAACTTTAAACTGCGGAGTCTGGGGAGATGGTTGGGAGATGCCCGGAAAATCGCCATGCCTGATATTAGCATTGAAAGGAAGGAAAATGAAATAGGAAAGGACAAAAATGCGGGGAGCAGTATGGACGTTAGAAAGAAGGGAGGTGCAAATACTGGTCTGATGGGCGATGTTGACAGTAGTACAACACTGTCACATTGGGTAAGGAATCTGAGTGAAGCCAAGCAGCAAAAACTAAAATATTTGTATACTAATGCGAGAAGCCTAGGTAATAAAATGGAGGAACTGGTACTACTGGTAGTGGAAGTGAAACCAGGTATTATAGGGATAACAGAAACATGGTGGAATAGTAGTCATGACTGGTGTACGGGTATTGAAGACTATGTGCTCTTTAGGAAAGACACACATAATGGCAAAGGTGAGGGAGTGGCATTGTATATCAATGATGCAATAGAATGTAAAGAAATTCAAAGTGATGGAATTAGTAAGACAGAGTCTGTCTGGCTTAAAATCACATTGGGGAAGAAAGCTACTAGAGTTTTTCCTGGGATAGTGATTGGGGTATGTTACAGACCACCAGGATCTGATTTGGACATGGATAGAGATCTCTTTAAGGCCTTTAAGGAAGTAAACACTACTGGGAACTCTGTGATTATGGGAGATTTTAACTTCCCAGATATAGACTGGAGGACATGTGCCAGTAGCAGTAAAAGGGCCCAGATTTTCTTGGATGTGATAGCAGATGAATTTCTCCATCAAACAGTTTCCAAACCAATGAGAGGAGACGCAATATTAGATTTGGACCTCATAGAGGAATTGGTTGTAGGGGCAACCTAGGTTCTACTGGCCATGAGCTAATCCAGTTCAAACTGAATGGAAGGATAAAGAAAAATAAATCTGTGACCAGAGTCTTTGACTTCAAAAGGGCTAACTTAAAAAAATTAAGGGAATTAGTTAGGGAAGTGGACTGGACCAAAGAACTCATGGATATGAACGTTGAGGATGCTTAGAACTGCTTCGAGTCAAAGTTGCAGGAATATCTGAAGCCTGCATTCCAAAGAAGGGGAAAAAATTATAGGCAAGGGTTGTAAACCAAGATGGATGAGTAAACATCTCAGACAGGCAATTAAGAGGAAGCACAAGGCCTAGAAGGAGTGGAAGATGGGAGGGATAGGAAAGGAGGGCTACCTCTTGGAGGTCAGAACGTGTAGAGACAAAGTGAGAAAGGCGAAAAGCCAAGCAGAGTTAGACCTCGCAAAGGGAATTAAAACCAATAGTAAAAGGTTCTTTAGCCACATAAATAGGAAGAAAACAAAGAAGGAAGAAGTGGGACCACTAAACATTGAGGATGGGGTGGAGATCAAGGATAATCTAGGCATGCCGAATATCTAAATAAGTACTTTGCCTCTGTCTTTAATGAGGATGTTGGTGAGCTTGGGGATAGAGGTAGGGTAGTTAATGGGAATGAGGATGTGGAGATAGAAGCCAAGCTTGAGCTGCTTAATGGAACTAAATCGGGGGGTCCGGATAATATTCATCCAAGAATATTAAAGGAACTGGCACATGAAATTGCCAGCCCGTTAGCAAGGGTTTTTAATGTATCTGTGAACACAGGGGTTGTATCTTATGACTGGAGAATTGCTAATGTCGGCTATGTCTACACTTGAAAAGTTAAGTCGACTTTATAAAGTCGACTTAATAGAAGTGGACTTAACTTTTCAAGTGTAGATGTGGCCCCTTTTTGGCCTTATTAAGTCAACTTAACGTTTTAAGTTGACCTAAAAAGGTCCACCTAGGCACTACTCCGCGTCTCCACTGGCTTTAGTCGACTTAATAAAGTCGACTTAAGCACTAGTTTGAATAAAAACTAGATGTTATTAATTCAAACTAACATTTCCTTAATTCGACTTAAGGCGCATCTTAAATCAAATTAAGGAAAGTCCTGTGTAGACGCGGAGTAAATTAAGTCAATTTAAGCCTCCTTAAGTCGACTTAATTTGTAAATGTAGACGCACCCGTATTTCCTATTTTCAAGACAGGGAGTAAAAGTGATCCAGGTAACTACAGGCCTGTTAGTTTGACCTCGGTAGTATGCAAGGTCTTGGAGAAAATTTTGAAAGAGGAAAGTACTTAAGGGTATTAAGGTGAATGGTAACTGGGATAAAATACAACATGGCTTTACAAAAGATAGATCGTGCCAGACCAACCTGATCTCCTTTTTTGAGAAGATAACAGATTTTTTGGATAAAGGTAAAGGGGTGGACCAAATTTACTTAGATTTCAGCAAGGCATTTGATACGGTTCCACATAGAGAATTATTAGTTAAATTAGAAAAGATGGGGATTAATATGAAAATAGAAAGGTGGATACAGAAGTGGTCAAAGGGGAGTCTACAGAGGGTCATACTGAAAGGTGAACTGTCTAGCTGGAAGGAGGTTACTAGCAGAGTTCCTCAAGGATCAGTCTTGGGACCAATCTTTTTCAACCTTTTTATTACTTGGCATAAAAAGTGGGAATGTGCTAATTAAGTTTGCAGATGACACCAAGTTGGGAAGTATTGCCAATACAGATAAGGATCGGGATGTCATACAGAAAGATCTGGATGACCTTGTAAACTGGAGTATTAGGAATAGGATGAAATTTAATAACGGGAAGTGCAAGGTCATGCATTTAGGGACAAATAACAAGAATTTTTCTTATAAGTTGGGAATGCATCAGTTGGAAGTCACAGAGGAGGAGAAGGACCTGGGCATATTGGTTGATCACAGGATGACAGTGAGTCGCCAGTGTGATGTGACCGTGAAAAAAGCTAATGCAGTCCTCGTGTGCATCAGAAGGGGTATTTCCAGTAGAGATAGGGAGGTGTTAGTACCATTATACAAGGCGCTGGTGAGACCTCATCTGGAATATTGCGTGCAGTTCTGGTCCCCCATGTTTAAGAAAGCTGAAGTCAAACTGGAACAGGTGCAAAGAAGGGCTACAAGGATGATTCGCGGAATGGAAAACTTTCTGTATGAGAGGCGACTTAAAGAGCTTGGTTTGTTTAGCCTAACCAAAAGAAGGCTGAGGGAGATATGAGTGCTCTCTATAAATATATCAGAGAGATAAATACCAGGGAGGGAGAGGAATTATTTGAATACAGCACCAATGTGGACACAAGAACAAATGGGTACAAACTGTCCATCAGGAAATTTAGGCTTGAAATTAGATGCAGGTTTCTAACCATCAGAGGAATAATGTTCTGGAATAGCCTACCAAGGGGAGCTGTGGAGGCAAAAACCATAGTGCCTTCAAAATTGAGTGTGATAAATTTATGGAAGGGATGATATGATGGGACGGCTTAGTTTGGCAATTGTTCATTTTTTACCACTGGTGATAGATATGCCAGTGACCTGGGAAGGGGCATTAGATGGGGTAGGTTCTGAGTTGTTACAGAGAATTTTTTCGTGACTGGCCATTGTGACTTGCCCATATGCTCAGGGTTTAACTGATAGCCATATTTGGGGTCGGGAAGGAATTTTCTCCCAGGGCAGATTGGCTTGGGCGCTGGCAGTTTTTTGCCTTCCTCTGTAGCATTGGGCATGGCTCATTTGCTGGTTGATTTTCTGTATTTTAAAGTCTTTAAATCATGATTTGAGGACTTTAATAACTCAGTCATAGGTTAGAGGTTCATTACAGGAGTGGGTGGGTGGGGTTTTGTGGCCTGCATTGTGCTGGAGGTCAGACTAGATGATCATATTGGTCCCTTCTGACCTTAGAATCTATGGCTATGTCTACACTAGAAAAGTTAAGTCGACTTTTGTTAAGTCGACATTAATAAGGTTAACTTTAAGTCGACTTAAAATAGACCTTATTAAAGTCGACTGAACAAGTGGCAGCACTTTAAGGCCATTTAGTCCACTTTGTTAGGTTGACCTAACTGCCCTTAGGTCAACTTAACAAAGAGGATTTATGCGTCCACACTGGGCTTAGGTCAACCTAAGGAAGGAAGGGTTAGGTCGACCTAAGGAGGCTTAAGTTGACCTAATGAGTGGTAGTTATAAAGTCGACTTAAGCTTTCATTAAGTCGATTTAAGGATTAAGTCGACTTAATGAAAGCCTAGTGTGGACGTGGCTTAATTTAAGTCGATTTAAGCCTCCTTAAGTCGACTTAAATTGCCAGTGTAGATCACATAGCCTAAAAGACAAATTATCAGTTCATAGTGAATGCTGGCCAGATGTTGTTGAAGAATGTGAAGACAGCAATGCAGTCTTCCTGAAAACAGAATTTGAAGATTACCTTGGCCTTTTAACATTAGGGACTAAGCTAAACAAGATGACCAATTTATTCATGCACCCTGTGTCTTTATCAAATACACCAGGACACCAGGTTGAGAGTATAGGCATTATACTACACAACGATTTTATTTGTATGAGCTACAGTACACGATTTAGCAAACAAATTGTTTCCTTCAAACAGCTAACTCCAACTGGCAGATAGATGCTGGTGAAAATTTCACAATGCAGGGCTCCGTTATTTAAAAATTATTCAGCTTATTTCTAGGCATTTCTTGGGTCTTTAGGTGGATGTTCTGGGAAAGATAAATATATACTTACACACACACACACACCCCCAAGTATTGTGTGTCTTATTGCAAGTCAGGAAATCTATTCTGCAAGCAAGTAAATAAATTTGAGTTATCTGAAGGAGGTAACATTCTTTCCATGATTGGACAGTGGACAAAAGAAATTGTGAGCCTTAATAGAAAATTTGACAGTTACTAACTCTACAGAATTTAAGGTTAATAGAAAATATTTGAATAATACTACAAAGACAAATTGACAGCCAGTGACTGATGCCTTCAATTAGGAATTCTCCCTTGTGGAAGAGTTTGCAACTTGAACATCTAAACGGACTGGGACGCATACAAACAAGCCTGTATTCGTAGCTATCGAAAGCAATGCACTTTGTAACTTTGGGCTCAGATAAAACTCTTCCTAACTAAGTGGTACACAGACCACAGACTATTGCTGACTTCTTAGATAACAGGAAAGTTAAGTTTTATTGGGCAGGAGGTGCAAGGGGAATGCTTTAGTGATTACTTAAGGCTTTGACCTCACATCTTTTCCCTTTGAGTTGGTAAGAGTATTATCAGGAAAAGAAACTTTTAATCCATGACACTATTGATTTCTTTTCCAATTACAAAATGTCTAAAATGTCAAGAAAAATATCCATTCCATAGTAGAGCTGTGTACAAAATCAGCTGCCAATTTTTGCTGACATGTAAAAACCTTCATCCAGATCTTACCACTCTCAAACCTCTATGTCATGATCAGTGCCTCACTGGTTTGTACCAGTTGAATCATGGTTGCCAGTGCAAATGGACCAGAAACCTGGCAGATTTGCCAGCCCCACATTTGGTGAGCAGCAAAGGTGGCATAAAGCCACTTTAGCCTCTGTTCCTGCACCAAAGCACTGCTCAATCTTTCCTGAGATTCAGTCCCAGAGCACTGCCTCGAACATATGCTCTCTGTATCTTTTTATGCTTTCAATTCCACTTTCTCCTTTTATGTGATTTGCTAGTGAGGTTTTTCTCTGCGATTGGATAATTCCTATTCCTAAAACATTTACTACCTTGGCTTTTGATTTTCCAAGGACAGCAGACATTAAAGAGTCATTCTCTAATTCACTTCAGCTATGTCTACTCTAGAAAAAGTTAAGTCAACTTTAAGTCGACTTAATAAGGTTGACTTTAAGTCGACTTAAAGCCAAGCTTATTAAGTCGACTTAACAAAGTGGACTAAGTCGACTTAAAGTTAAGTCAACTTAGTCCACTTTAAGTGGCCCTAACCACCCTTCAGTCGACTTAATAAAGTTGACTTAAGGGTTACTCTCCATCCACACCATCCTTAAGTCGACTTAAGGAGCTGACTTAAGGCTTAAGTTGGCCTAATGGGTGGTTCTTATTAAGTCAAATTAAGCTTTCATTAAGTCGACTTAAGGGTCCTTAAGTTGACCTAAATTGCTAGTGTAGACATAGCCTTTGTGTATTACCTTTTTGTTTCATGGGACACAGGAACAGCACATTAAGAATGGGGAAACCCGTTCAGATGAAATTAGAATTAAATTTAGTTGTCAAAATTCAAACCATATTCCACTGTGAACATTTTATGGGTTTTTTTAAAAAAGAAATTTAATTTAAAAAAAAAATTCTTGCGGCTCTGCATCTCTTACTTTTTCACTGATGGACTAGGAGTTGGGATGCTGAAATGGAATGAAATTGGTTGTTTTTATAAAAGGGGGTTTTCGGGCTTGGCCAAAACTGGAAAGTACTGAAATGATCCTTCAAGATTTCCAGGAAAAATTAGCTTTTCTAATGCTTAAACAAATTTATAAACATGGTTAATCACTAATTAGTTCCATCTACCATAACTTTTATGATTTTTTATTTGCAAACATATGTAATAAAGTATTATTTAGAGCATATATGAGATCATACCAACAGCAGGGAGAGAAAAATGCAAAACAAACATGATTAATGGTACGCTAGATTTAATACTGTACTTACAAAAGCTTTCCGCCCAACCCCAACAGGAAAATGATCATGAAGTGGTGAGGGTCACATGAGATTTCCAAAGTAACAGTCAGGGAAAACAAGGTTGGTGCAATAAGATCTTTTATTGGACCAACTTCTGTTGATGAAAGAAACAAACTTTGGAGCTACACAGAGCTCTTCTTTGTGTCATCTCTTGGAGAGAAACACAGTCTTCTGTCCATTTTCTTCCTGAAACTTCTTGGGCGGGCGGGCGGGCGGGGTGGGGGAGAGGGGGATTCCACTATGGAACCTATACACCTTTCTATCTTAGTCTGGGGGTGGGGGGTTGGGGGGACGGAATCATTTCAAATTTGCAGATGGGGCTTAGACATTCCCTAACATGAACTTGCCTTAATTCACTTGTTGAATGGGAAGGGAATTCTTCAAAAGACCAAGATACCCATGAATAATTCCAATGATTTAGTTACAGTAGATTTTATTACATTGTCTACATACCAAAAATATCATGCCTTGCAAATATAGACCAGCCAAATTGAACAGCAGGAATGCAGCATGAGTTTAGCAATGTATAATATTTCGTATCTATGTCTGTAAGCACAGTCCAGCTTTCTTTACATATTGTTGACTTCAGATAAATTAAATCTTTCTGAGCATGGAAAAACATATAACCAGCATGTACTGAGCATATGTTGCAACCCCCTCAGACACTGCTTATATGCTACTTCCATTCCATCAAGCCAGATTTCAGAAACCCAGAATGCAGATCTGCCCTTTGTATCAGTCCCATAGTTTTTATTATTCTATAATTCTTGTAAGAGATAAATATATAGGATGTCATTCTTTATTGCCTGTTTCCCTGGAAAAACAGAACTGTTCTGATCTGATACCATTTTACACTGTCTTTTCACAAGTGTAAATGACTGCATGAGGTACAAAAGGATGGAAAATCAACCCTGTTCTTCGATTTTACTTGTAGACTAAAATAGTATTTTCACTAAATTTGAGATAATCACTGTTGTAATACAGTGCTACATGGAAGATCAATAAAGTTAAGATTAACTACACATGTTTGCACAATCTCATCCATAGTATAATGTGAAATGATGAATTCTTGTTAATTAGTTCCTATTAATATCTTTAAACTTCAGTGGAACACTAATTAATCAGATTGAAAGGAAAGTAAGACTCTCCCATGAGGAAAAAAAAGTGATTGTACAAAATGGATTGCCAGTTCAATTTAACTGTTATTCTTTGCTGTCAGCATGCATTTCTTAAATACTGTAATATACCCAGGAAGGTGAGTACTCTCTTTCCAGCAAGGGACTGACACTTTGATAGGCAACTGAGTCTCTCCCCTCAAGCTAGTCCAATCTCTTATGAAGCAGAACTAGTGACAGAGCCATCTTGGAAGGAAGAAGAGGGAAGCGGCAGTTCTCTGGCCCTGAGAGGATCAAGAGGAGGCCTCTCAGCTGAGGGTACCCTGAATAGGGTAGGTCCTGGAGACAGAAGCTGTATCTTCATAGCTTTAGAATTCTTGCTTGAAAGGGCTTTTTCTCTGGGTGAGTTTGCCCTGAGGTACAGAGACTCAGAGGGATTCCTGGGGACTTAGAACAACTAGGTTTGTGGGGAGCAGCTGCTGCTGCTCTACAAAGATGCAGTGATATGGCTAAAAGAACCAAAGATCATCCTCCATTTTGGAAAGGTGGGACTCTGGTCTACAACAATCAGGAAATTAAAGGTTGCCACCTACACCAGGTTCTGGCTTCTGTTGTGCATGTGTAACAATTAACTTAGTTCTTTCTATTCCTGTATTAATCTTGCTTTAAAGAAAAGAACAGCACAAAGGACTCACTGTTAATAACTACTATTTGGCTCTCTTAATTGTGTTTGTCAGGGTGTTCTGTAATTCTTTTTATTGTTGCTTTATTGAAATCACTTACATTATTCCAGCCAGAAATAATGTTCCTTGTTTATTTTCATGTTTCTTGAAAGTGAGCATCATTTCTAGGAAGAATCCAATGTTAGATGCTCATGCTCTTGTGTCAAGGCTTTGTGGTGAAGGTGACTGACTCCAGCCAGTTTCTGAGAAGCATTGCTCACTTAGTCTCAAGGTAGGGTGTATTCTCTGAGGTACAAAAAAACAGGACATCTGGAGTAACCCTGAGCCCATAAAATTGGAGAACTGGCAATATGCACTGAACACCTGTACAGGTTTCCTGGAACAGCTTCCTTATAAAGGGCTGATCCTGGGAAAACCTGGAAAGCTCAGGCCTATCTGGGATACAGTGGAGTTGTCACCTACAGCTTATGCACAGTGGTGGGAATCGCTTATTGTTCAGCAGTTTTTTTTTTTTTGCATTCCCTAGATGTGGCATGATTACTCCACAATCTTAAACTTTTTTTTTTTTTAAATGAAAGCTGTCATCCTCAAGTCTAGAGAGAAGGTTGAAAATGTGAACCCCAAATATTAAAAAGCCAAATGGCAATAGTTAAGGAACCCAAAAGTTATCCTTAAAATCTTATGATTTTTAGGCCAATGTCATGAATTTTTGGAACGTGACTCATTTTTGAATGCTTGTGGTTTTCAATGGTATTTCGAGAGTTGTGAGTATCTGTGAGCAAAACGACGTGCAAGAGGAAATATTAATCCAGTCCCTCCTTAAGACTGTGAGGGTCAACTGTCAAAAGGAGATTCCCCTTGGATGAGGGCAGCAGCAACATTGTCACTAACCCTTTCCATTTATTTATTTATTTACCATTCTTTAGCATGTACAATTTCTGGTACAATAATCTCAACAGCTAACTCCAACATTCTAAGCAATATTGCTTAGTGAGTCTATGTGTACTTTGTTGGCTGTGGCACAGCACATTTTCCTTTATCTATAGAAGTATAGAAGAAGAAAATCACTAGGTTTAGGTTGCTAGACTGAACATGTGACATCCCTGCAAATATTTTCATGAGTCAAGAGACAGAGTACCATTAAAATTGGACATTTGTCTCCTTGACAAGAGAATGACCTGTCAATAGTTTTTAATTTTTCAATGTTTAGTAGCATTCGTGTTAATGCTCAGTATCAAAGTCTTTAATTCTGTACATTACTCTGCATATTTTTCATTGTTAGAATGTAATTCCTACTAATAAATGCAATTCAATATATATGTGTAAATTGAATGAGAAGTGCACACTCACTTGCTTGTATGTGGACATTCTACTGCATATATTTCTGTGAGTAAATCAAACATTAATAGCGTTCGAAGTCTTGTTTGTGCAGGTATATTAAAAAAGAAATTAGCAGAGGGAAATTCATGCCTGAAAGCCCTAACCTAATTCCACGAATGAAGATCTGAGTTTTTCACACTGTTCTTAGGAAGTTTCAGATGTGTACAAAAGGTTTTTTAATAAACCTTTAAACTAGTGCATAACTCCCCCGAGTTTCTTAGGCTATGTCTACACTTGGCCAAATAAGTTGACTTTGCTAAGTTGATTTAACAAAGTCGACTTTCAGTCAACTTTGTTAAGTCATCTTAGCATGTCTACACTATAAAATTAGGCCGACTTAAAGTAGACATTGCCAAATCGACTTAGAGCATCCACACTGGACGCCTACATTGACTTCTAGGGGCTAGGTGGACCTGGGACTGGTCCATGGTAGGAGGGGGGGCACCCCTTTCAAAGTGCCAGGGGGGCTCAGCATTTGCCCCATTGTACCTGGGTACAGTGGGGGCTGAGCAGGACAGGGACAGTGGCAGGACATAGGAGCGGGGTGGGCAGGGCTGTCTCCTGCCCTGTGAGTGGGCTCGCCAGGCTCTGTCTGTGCCAGCCACCCTGGCAGGGAGGTCAGTGGGAGAGCCCTGGGGCCCCTTTAAGTCGACTTAAAGTCGACTTAGGGCTAATCCGTGTCTTCACTGGCTAAGTGGACTTAATAAAGTCCACTTAGCCAGTAAAGTCAACTTTAAAGTAGGTTTAATAAAGTCAACTTAAAATTTCCTTAAGTCAACTTCAGCAGCAGCTTAAGTCGACTTAAGGAAATTGTAGTGTAGATGCAGAGTAAATTAAGTCGACTTAAGCAGACTTAAGTTGACTTAATTTACAAGTGTAAATGCACACTTTGACTCCAAAGCAGAGGTCACATTGGTGGTGAAGAAGGTATTGTTTGCTGGCCTGCTGTTGAAGCTGCTCCTGTAGCATATGGTGAGAATACAAAGCAAGCATAAAAAGGGGCCAGGTTAGTTCCAGGCATTGGCTTATTGATAAGTTCCAAAGAGGTAGCCATTAGTCTAGATCAGGAAAACAAACAAGGAGTCCTGTGGCACTTTTAAACACTAACAAATTTATTTATTGCATGAGCTTAAAATACAGATTCAATCAATGGCCAGTCACCAATTAAGTGACTAGAGCTTGCGGGGGAACAGCAGCTGCTATTTCCCATCCCAGAAGTGAGGGATCATGGTATGTGTTTGTGTGTGCATAAGTGAGTAGGATACTGGGTACAGAGAGGTCACACCAAGTGACTGAGATCAGTTTAAGTCAACGTAAGGAAATTGTAGTATAGACACAGAGTAAATTAAGTCAACTTAAGCAGGCTTAAATAGACTTAATTTACAAGTATAGACGCACCCTAGAAGAGTACCGAACACACCCCACCATTACTAGTAATATGGGAATATCATAGAATCTCAGAACTGGAAGGGACCATGAGACGTGTCAGAACTATGTGAGACCGTACTGTCAGGCAGAAGGTACTGCCGATGAGCCTAGTCAGGCTCTGGGGCATCTAATGAGCACAGTTGGGTGGCATCAGCTGACCTGATGGCGTGCTTACCTCATTGCCTAAGAAGTAGCAGGCTTGGTCTCAAGCCCAGTAGCAGCACCAGATCAGGAGTTGTCAAAGCATTGACCTGTGCATGTTTGAGCTCCTTCCCATGTCTTCTTCCCAGTCCTGCCCTTATCTTGTTCATGCCCTAGACCCAGCCCTTCTCTTGCCTTAGCAACCCCAGCCTTTCCCCTGTCTTACCTCACTCCAGTTAACCCAGTTTTGACCCTCAGCTCTGATTCCTGTCACCCATGGTCACCCCATTGGTCACCCCAATTTCAGCCCCAGACAGACACACCACAAACTCAAGGAACCCCTCAGTTTAACATCCTTGTACTGAATCCACTGGGCTTCCACAGGGACCCTAGAAGACATCACAGGATTGACAGGATACAAAATAACCACCAGTGCAATTTGCTCTGCTAAGTCAAAAAGGAGTACAGATCAGTGCTTGGGGGAAGAGCACACTTGGGAAAGGGAGTGCTGGGGCAGCCATTACAGCTGGTTGGACATTTTAAGGTGAAACAGTTTTCTGGAAAAATGCCAATTCATGGAACCTGAAATGTTGTACAGAAACACTTTGGAGTCAATGAATATTCATGAAATCGCACACCAAGTTCAAGCAGACAGTTTGTCTGGCTTCACAGCCTGATGATTAGGTTGGGGTTCCCAAATCCAGGGCAGCCCTACCAATACCATGCTGACTATACAAAAGGGAACCTCTGGCTTCCAAGGTCTATGACTCTGGGATGGCCCTGCTATATAGAGTGCCTTGGCAGGGGACATCTGGGCTTCCAGACTCCTTGTGGTGAAGTAGAGAGTCTTGAAAGTCAGGGCTCTCAAAGTTTCCATGCACCCTGCGACAGATCAAGGTTCTCGGCTCAACCAGGTTTCCCGGGATAGCTGCCATAGGAGGCCACATGGGAGCCTGAAAGCCCCAGTTCAAGATTGTGCTCTCAGGGCTTCCACATTTCTTGCCACTGAGCAGGAGCGTTGCTGCATAGGAAAAAGATTTGGAGCACAGGCCCCAATCTCCCCCTCCCATCCCCAGCTTCGCCCAGCTTCTGAACCCCCTGCCGCTATTTCCCCCACCTTGCCAGGCTTCAGAACTCCCACCACCGGCTTTTGCGCAAGCCCAGGGCTGCACCCTCCCAGCTCCTCCACCACGTGAAGGCAAGGCGGAGAGGGCTGCCACGTGCCATTCATACCCCATGCCCGGCTCCCGATTCCAGCGCACCCCCCAACACCCATTAGACTGGGCATCCTGCATCCACCCAGGAACGGATGCCACAGCAACCCCCGAACACTCCTGCCCCCACTGCATTTCCAAGTTACTTAGATACACACCAGAGACCCTGTGATATCCCCCTCCCCCCCCCCCGCCTATATCCCATACATCTCCCCCTTACACACTCTGATAAATCCCAGCCATCCAGACTTTCTACATACAATCCTGCTGGTGTGGACCATCTCATCATCCCCCATCAATACTGTGACAGGACGCACATCCATGCACCCCTAGGGTATAATTTGTGTAACTTTTCTCTTCAGTTTTGCAATGTAATCGTGTGATTTGATGCCAAATACGCTATAACAGGTTCCTTTGTGAATGACCATAACATATTCTACAGGATTGCTGTAATGCCATATTCCCTCCAGCCACAGCTGTGTACAGATGTGAAGCATGTTACAGGGTTCAGACTCTCAGGACAATCTCTAGCACAGTGGCTGGAGAATTACATGACAAAGGAGATGCTAATCCTTCCCTGGCTCAGGTAGAAGTAAAGAGAATCACACAACAGGACAGAGAGGGAGGGGCTGTCAGCAGTTTGTAACAACAAGGACACAGATACTGTTTGCGGGAGGAGAAGCTGCAGACTTTTGCCTGGGAGACACTATCTTGCAACCAACTTCAAGGAAGATCTGGGCCCTGCCTGGGAACAGGCAGAGAATGGTTGTAAAACATCAAACAGCCGAACACCTTGTGCATGATCTTGGACTATGAGGTCAGTTTACGTAGAGATGTTAGATTAGTACGTGGTTTATATCTTTTATTTGATAGTGGTCACTCCTAGCTCATTTATAGTATGTTTCTGCCTTGATTGGCCATGTTCTCACTTGAAATCAAACTCTGATCAATAAACTAGTAGTTGTTTTATCTAAAGCTGTGTGGTCTTTGGAGGATGTGGATGTGGGAGACTGGGCACAATCCACTTCTTTGTTAAGTGGACGAATTTGAGACTAAGATGATTGGGAGTGGGTCCCCATCCCTGTAAGGCAATGGCTCCCAGTGTAGTGTCTGAGGCTGGGTGTGCTGCTTGGGGACCAATGCCTGAGTGGCTAGTGGATTTACACCCGCTGCCTGGGACCAATTACACACTGGTGGCTGGTGTGGACTGACTCAGGAGTGAGTGCTCACCCAGCAGAGCAGGGTGAATTTGGGTTCAGGAGTGGGGTTCAAGAGGTCATAGCAACACAACAGACTGGATTTGGGGAGCAGCCTGTCACAGATACCCTAGAAACATCCCCCCATAACAGAGCCCATTTGAATCAGGTCCAGCCTCCCCAGCTACCTCTATTTGCCTTTCACCCTAGATGAAACCCCTCACTCCCAATTCCCACAGTCCCCCACCCCTCAATTACTCCCTCCCCAACACATCCCTCTGCATGACATCCCCCAAGTTTCCTCTCAAGCTCTATTTTCCAATAACCAACACTTCCCTCCCATCAGGTTCCTCTGTGAATTTCCTCTCCCCATCTTCCTCCAGAGACCTGCAAATTAAACCCTCCCATTCCTGCCCTATTTGCCTTTTACCTTGTTCCCTTCCTTGAGTTACCCCATCCCTTTGGGAAGGCCACCCCCTACATTGCCGACCCCCTCATCTGTCCATCCCTCCCCCAAAGTATCCCCATTCCTTGGTCAGCCCAACATTTCTACGTTTAGAAACAGTGACCCACGTTGCCAACCTTGCATTTTAGTTTTTACTGATATAAAGAGCTGAAGTTTTTGTTGGTTTTTTTTTAAACTGGCATGGTAAACTTTTTACTGATCACTAAAAACAATGTAAACAGTACAATAAAATCATTATATCTTAATGTCACTCTTTGGGACGCACAGTGCTGAGAGATGGGGAAGGCTAGGGATTGGTAGGAACCCCACCACAGGCAGGATTGGGGCCCAGGTACACTGGTACTTTGGCTGCACCCCAGGGAGCACAGAGGGATGCACTGAACATTGCCCCTGCTAGTGCGTACTGCTCAGGCTAAGCACACACAACAAGATTACAGCTCAAAAAGGCAATCGTGCTTTAAAAAACACGTGACCTTTATTGCAGGAGAGCGCGTGCACACGTCACTCCTTGTAATACAACACAGCTCTTTGCAATGTCGCGCTGTAGCGCAATGAATTCTGGGAACCTATCCCATAGTTCAATTTTCCCTGAATCGGCACTTGGAATCCTGGGATGGAGGAAAGGAACGCCAAGTGCCATGGGTAAACTCTCAGTTTCCCATGTTGCACTGTGTTCCCCTGGCATCTTCCTCGTTGCCAATAGCAACTCGCGCCTATTTTCAACAGTGCAGTGCCGCACTACTTGCCAGCAATCACAATTGCGACAGCATGGATCCTGCTCTAATCTCCACTGTTGCCTTCAGCATTCTAAATACATCTCGGCTGGTTGCTCAGTACGCGATGAGCTCCGAATCAGACAAGGACGCTGAGGACCAGGGGCTGATTGATGCCCTGCAGAGCAACAGCACCACCTTGCTCAGCTCCTTCACAGATCATCTGCACACAGTGCAACGCCGTTTCTGGTCGCGAGAGACGAGCACCGAGTGGTGGGATCGCATTGTTATGCAGCGGTGGGATGACGAGCATTGGTACAGAACTTTTGAATGCGGAAAGCAACCTTTTTGGAACTGTGTTCAGAGTTGGCCCCTGCCCTGCGACATAAGGACACCAACACGAGGTCAGCCCTAACCGTGGAGAAGTGTTTTGCAATAGCTGTCTGGAAGATGGCAACTCCTGACTGCTACCAGTCGGTTGCAAACCAGTTTGGAGTTGGCAGGTCCACCGTCGGATTAGCCCTCTCACAAGTGTGCCGAGCCACCAATCGTGTTCTGCTATGGAGGATGGTGACATTGGGCAATGTTCGTGAGATTATTGACAGCTTTGCTGCCATGGGATTCCCTAACTGCGGGGGAGCAATAGACATCAATAGACGGCACACATATACCTATTTTGGCTCCAGACCATCTCGTGACCGAGTACATAAACAGGAAGGGCTACTTCTCCATGGTGCTGCAAGTACTTGTGGATCACAGGGGATGTTTTACAGACATCAATGCTGGGTGGTCGGGAAAGGTGCATGATGCTCACATTTTCAGGAACATGGGTCTGTACCAGAAGCTGCAAGGGGGAACCTTCTTCCCCGATCAAAAAATTACAGTGGGGGATGTGGAGATGCCCATAGTGATCCTAGGAGACCCAGCATACCCACTGATGCCATGGCTCATGAAGCCGTACACTGGGAAATTAGATCGTAGCAAGGACCGGTTCAATTACAGATTGAGTCTGTGCAGAATGTCTGTAGAATGTGCCTTCGGCCATTTAAAAGGGCGCTGACGCTGTTTGTATGGGAGGCTAGACTTGAACAAGGACAACATCCCTGCTGTAATTGCAGCGTGCTGTGTCTTTCATAACCTTTGTGAAAATAGGGGAGAAAAGTTTTCCCCGGGGTGGGCTATGGAGGCAGAGCGCCTTGAGGCAGCATACGAACAGCCAGCCACTAGGAATATTAGGGGGGCTCAACGAGGAGCTGCTCGCATAAGGGAGGCACTCGGAGCATTTCGATGATGCCCTCCCATAGTTCACATGAAGGATGCATGAGATTTTCAATCAGCAGTGCATGGATAGGATTGAAGACCTGATTTGTGCTACTTACGTGAAACAACATAGGGGACTAAGACCATAAATATTCACTGTGTACAAATAAAGCTACTCTGAAAAAAATTTGTTACTGTTTTATTAAGAGATGAAATGGGTGTGGGTACAGAATCAAAGAGCATGACGCTTGTGGGTTAGTGGGAGGTGTTACAGGTGTGTGTGTAGCTGCAGGTCTCTAAAAAGTAGCTCTGTGAGGGACTGGATGTTGCAGTATACCAGGGGGGGCGGGTGGCCTTCAAAGAAATGCTTTGAAGGACTACGGGGTGTGGGAGGCAGACACGGATGAACTGCCTGGAGTGGAGCCCGTACATTAATCGCCTGGGTCTGCAAAGCAATCATGCTCTTGAGTAGTTTTGTTTGCTCCTTCATGACGCTTATCAGTTCATTCCTGTATTTCTGCCTCCTCTGCTGGGATTTCTCTCTCCATGCTCGATTCTCCCTCGCGGCTGCCTCTGTTGATTTTATCAGCTCTTGAAACATATCCTCGCTGTTTCTTCAAGCATGCTGCTGAATGTTTCTCATGCGGTCAGCTGGGATAGACACCGGCCTTGTGAAGGTCGAATCTAATTTTAAAAAAAAAAGAATAAAGTTATTGTCAATACATAGCATAGATAACCAGTATAACCTTCCAGTAGCACATTCCACTGGAAGGTACAGGGTTAGGGTTAGGCTACATCCTATGGTTCACTGAAGCGGACAAGGTACGTAGGTTTTACATGCATCCCATGAAGGCACCCGTTCTGAAAGGGAGTTGGGTAAGGGTTGTCTGGAGGGCTAAACTCATACAGTGCAGTCCTAATAGTAACATTACTGTGGGCTAACATTCTGTACAGGACACACAGATGGAACCCGATATCTCTCTCCTTAGAGTGCCCCTGCCAGCTAGAATACATATCCTACATGCCACCGGATGCAAGCCAGGACCGTACGCTGCAGGATTGTGTGCTGCCATGGTTCGCAGTGCTGTGATTTGCAGCTGGCAAGGCCGAGTATCCTTATATGGGAGCAGAGACACATCTGCTCTCCCATCTAACCTGAGTAGGAGGCTCTGTAGGTACATCGAGGAAACCTTCAGTGAGCTAAATGCAGATGATTTCTTTGATAATTACTGCTTGTGTTGATGCACTTCTAATGAATGCAGACTAAATAGCGTACACAGTGTGGACCGATACAGCAAGCACCCCCACCCCGGGCAATGATCCTCATTTTAGCAGAAGCCATAGCTCCACGAAAGAGACACTTACCTGAACCCCCCCCCCCCCGACTCCTCAGAGGGCAGACTGCAGTTGATGTCTTGGGTGGATGTCTCAGTGGGAGTGAAGAAGAGCTCCTGGCTAGACGCTGTTGCGCTCTCCTCCAAGTCATCCTCCATCTCCACTTCCTCATCAATCACGTCCTCATCCTGCTCCCTCTGGCATTCATTGGATGAGGGGGCACCGATGTTTCCACGGGACTCTTTGCAGTGGTTGTGTGGTCCCCACTGAGGATGGCTTCGATCTCCTTGTAATACCTGCATGTAACAGGCGCTGATCCCGAACGGCAGTTTGACTCCTTCGCTCTGTGATAGCTTATTCTTAGCACATTCACCTTTGATCTGCACTGCACAGCGTCTCTATCATAGCCTCTCTCTGACATGGCCCAAGAAATTATGCCATATGTATCAAAATTTCGTCTGCTGCTGTGTAGCTGCGCCTGCACAGCAGACTCTCCCCAGGTGCTGATCAGGTCCAGCACCTCAGCCATGCTCCAAACGGGTGCGCATCTGCCATGTTGGGCTGCCATTGCTAGTGAAGATCAGAAGATCAGAGCTGCACTCCACGAGCAAGAGAACAAGAAGTGACAACAGAGGAGAAATTCAAAAATCCCGGGACTCAAAACAGGGTGGGGACTGTTTCGTCACGGCCACAGAGAGCGGGTGGGGGGAAGACCAGAGAGGATGACTTTGGAATGCTGGGACACTTCCGGAGGCCAATCATTGCACAGTAAGCATACACAGGAGTCGAAAGGCGGAACAGCTGTTCTGCGTTAACTGCTACCACCCTCATCGAGGTGGTTTTTCTGTTGCGCTCCAATAGTGCTGTTGCCATGCAACAGCCCTATTGCACATGTGTACGCTGTTGCTGTTATCGCGCAGTAACAACCGTTAACGTTTGATAAAGTGATCGTGTGTACATGGTCTCAGACACTGCTCCCTCCTGAAAATAGTAAAAGCCCCTTCCCCACCCCACATGGAAGTTCAGACAGGTTAGGTAGGAAAGGGTTAAAGTTTACTCAGTACACAGACTCCCAGATAGCAATGACTTGCAAAATAGGTAACACTTCACCTTTTTTGCAAGTCATTTTTTTAAGTGCCCACCCATCCAGGTGTAAGGCTTTCTAATCTTGATGGCAGCCTGCAGGGGATTTAAAAACACCCTGCTCCCAGCATGTGAGCACTTGACTGAACAGAGAGAGCAGTCTCCCTGCATTTAGCTTGGCTAACACAGGCAAGGAGGGTGTTACAGCTCAGGGCAAATTGGGGTATGAGCCCTCTTGGCCCAATGCCAGCAACACCCCTGTCACTGAGCTGGACTCCTGGTCCACTTGGCTCCCTGGGTTGTCCAACTCTTGAAGTCCAGGGAACCAGCTGTCCTGAGAGTTTAGAAGCCATGGTTCAATTTGCATATCTGCAAACCTGAGATTCCCCAGGCAGTTGCTGGCATCTTTCTTGTCTGTTTCACTGCTGCCACACTAATTTCGAGTCACAAGCTGCTTCCTGATCTGCTCCTGGAGCAGAACACAGGGCTTGTGGCAAAGCCACAAAAATTATTCTTAGCATTGTCCACCTTAAAGACAACTTAGAAAATCTGCTTTTTATCTCTGCTCCACATCTAACTCCTAACCGTCTTTCTCTTTCTTACACTTTTCATGTTATTGTTAACTTCATAGTTCCAGTAGAAAACTGCAACAGGGCATATAAAAATAATTGCTGCTCACTGTATATAAGGAAATTAGATAAAACCAGAACCCTTATAAATCACCCTTTTGATCATTGTATTTCCATTGCTTTGTTAGCAATTTTATATTAAAGTTTATTGTTTTGGAGGATGAGGATGTAAAGTGGGGGGGGAAGGACGTTGGATATTAGTATTCAATCATTGTGTTTATAGGACACAACTATCGTAATATGAAAGCCCAGACATGAACCATTTTCAAGTTCATTTGTTACATTTAAACCTAGATTATAAAATATTGACTTCGGTTTGTAGTCAGATCATTTGGTTACATCATGGAAGGTTTATATCAAATTGAACCACTCAGTTTTTAGTGACCTTTGACTCTTCAGAAACATTTCTCTTCTGAAAAATGCAGAAAATGTTTAATGATATTCACAAAAAAGCTAAGTTAGGAAGGTTATTCTTGTTCTGATCATTTAGAATATGGTAGTACTGTTATCAGATTAAAACATAGGATTAACTCTGCTAACGTGAATGAGAGTACACATAGAATAGCGATAGAAACTATGAATAGATTCAGCAAATAAAGATGCATTATGTACTGCCATCTTCTGGCACTACAAATGGGGGAAATGAATTAGGATTCTATTTCATTCAGAAGCAATATTCAGTTTTGAAACTTGTTTTTCTTTAGATGGTCTGGACAATAGTATTTTTATTTTATTTTTGCAAACAGTTCAAAGCCTTATTTACCCAGACGATGCCATAAATGTGCAAGGATAAAATTTCTAAATGTGACTTGGGCCTGGTCTGAACTCGTGGAAAAATTTGGCAGCAGTCAATGGAAGAAACACAAGCTACATAGGGTAGCTTGTGTATTTCCTGTTGACTTCCTAAATTCTAATTAGCGTGGTGTCCCAACTACTGTGCACTGATGGGAAATGCCCTCCTGTCAATGCAGCATTAATCTTTTTGTTGGGCTGGATGCATTGAGTCGATTTCCAGATCAATTGCACAGGTCTCCACTTCTGCTTGATAGATCCCAAAGAATTGATCCTACACTGCTGAATGTGCTGCCATGAGTGAAGACATCCTCTTAGTCTCATTTTCAAAAGTTATTTTGTTTTTGGGGAAATGGATCATTAATCTATCCTACGTTAGCCTGCCGTGTGCTAAAGGTTCTCATGGCCCTGGCTGCCATGTGCTAAAAGTGCTCTAGTGTGCTCTGAATTAGTCCTGTTCAAAGAGGTGTAGATCAAAACAAATGAGGGACCTTTCAGTGCATGGCACCAAGGACTGAGTGGCATGCTAGCGTGGGGTAGATTTACATCCTAATTGGCCAGGAGCGGTTCGTGTAGACAAGCCCTCGGCACACAGGATCAAAAGTTTCATTGAAAATCAATAGGATTCAGGCACTTTGAGCCTTTACCCTTCAACTTTATGTAGGGATTAATCCTAAACATTTGTGTATTTAATTTTTATTCCAGAACAGGCAAATCTGATGGATCTAAAGTAGCACCTATGGCACAGTGCTTCCTGTATACACTACTTTGTCACTGCTGCTGGGTTTAAAAATAAAAGGTAGTTATAGGCAAATAATATAAGAATGTTTTGTAAATCTGTTTTATAAGGCACTTGAACATAAACGGGTAATCTTCCAAATCTGACTCCAGAATAATTTAATAGATGGACTATTTGACATCCTTTCATTATTAACAACCCAAATGCTAGTATATATTAAAAGTAAGCAAGCTATTTAACACAAGCAACAGATTTATAAAACAGTAAAAAGAAAAGTGTATGTAGCTCTTTTAATGCAAAAGCATTCTATGGTGTTTTTATACTAGCTACGCAAAATACAGAGGGTAAGACATGTTCATTTAGTGACCATGCTTGGGTAAAAAAGATAAAAGTTTATTTTTGAATGAGTCTGACTCTGCATTCTGAACCTCAGTTGGGAAGGAGTTCCAAATTGGCATGTACAGCAGCTGAAAGTATGTGCACTGTTTTGAAAAAGCCAACTTCAGATGGTCTCAAACAACAGTTAGACTCCGAGAGAGATAATAGCCGATAAACACAGAGCTTCCAAATTGTTCAGTGCTTTATACTATAAGTCATCACACAGCAATTTTAAAATCAATTCAATGTTGAATAGGAAGTCAATGTAATTCTCTCAGAACTAAAGTAACACATTGAGGCCACCTTGGACATGTTAAAATCCCAGCAGCAGTATTTTGCATGCGTCTAAGACTAGGCAGAAATTTTATTTAAGGAAACATTAAAAAGAAATTGGAACAATCAAACCCTACCTGCTACGCATGTTTGAACTACAAATGGTGCAGCAGCCTGTGATGGGATTTGGGTACCTCTAGACTAGTGGGTTGAATGTGGGGCAGGGCAGAAGACATTTGTCCGCTGGTATTGAGATGTTGTGTGATATTGAGTGAGAATAGGTGTGATTTTTTTTTCTCTCCCTGAAGAAGAATCTTATTATTTTTTCTAGGAAAATAAGTGACGAGCGAATAAAAAACTGTAGTCCTCTTTAAATGAAACACAAAACACATACAAGGGGCTAGATTCTGGTATTCTCATTCATGCCTAGTAGCATCTTCCTCTGTGAGAAGCCTATTGACTTCTATGGAGCTATTTGTAGAGTAAGGCACTACTCAACGTGAGCGAAGGTACTGGAATCTGGCCTTAGTGAATCACTTTATAAGGATATTTACTTCTCAAATCTAAAAAGGCACATATTGTCCAAGCTAAAGGCTTTAATTTCTGCAAGTAAAACAGAAAGCATAATAACTGAGCCCCCAGTTTGTTGCTTGGTTAGATCTTATCCCTACTTTTGTAGCAGTCTGTTGTTTTTTTTTTTTTTAAACCAACTTTGATTTCAGCCTCTAGATTATGGTGGCTTCACCAGAATAATCTGAATGTGCTAAAAACATCCCAGATTGATACTAAAATGACTGGACAGGATAGTAAGTTTGCTTAAACAAACAAACAAACAAACAAACAAATAATAAATAAATAAATAAATAAATAAAAGGCAAAATTGAAACATCAGATGTGCCATTGCCTGAGATTTTATAGCTACAATTTCCCACCATTTTGATGCAACAAATTGTAACTTCATCACAGCCGTCTTCTCAAGCCTTACTTTAGGATATAAATCTGGATCATCAGTATTTAATGTCAAAGAGATGGAAGAAGCTCTGAATTATGTTCCAGAAGCAATATTTCAGCCTCTTTCTGCTCAACGTTAACAATTGTATTTGTGATCAGTCACACTGACTAAGTCATGGAAAGTTACCATAGGAGCTTTGATTCAATTTTTAGTTTTGACCTTGTATGCATCCTGTTCTTCATTACTTAGATGAGGGGTGGGCAAACTTTTTGGCCTGAGGCAGGCCAGAGAGGGATGGGGGAAGAGGCCACTACACTTCTGCCAGGGCGCTGCTGGGCCCATGTGGTAGAAGACAGGTGGAGGGAAGAGGCGGGATCATAAAGAGGAGGTGGCTGTTGCATTCTGCTCAGGATGCCACCACAGCATATGATGGGAGAAGGGTGGTGGGAAGGGACAGGGCCAGGAAGGGGAATGGCTGCCATTTTCTGGCCAGGGCACCACTCCTGGGTCCATGCAGTGAAAGAGGGGCAGCCACTTCGCTCTGGCCAGGGTGTTTCCACTGCTCATGGCTGAAGAGGCATAGGGCTGGGAGGGGGGAGCAGCTGGTGTGCTCTGTCAAGGCCCAGCTGGAGGGTCTAAGAAAAGGCTCCTGCATCAGCCCGCGGGCTGCACTTTGCCCACCTCTGATTTAGACCAAGCCAGATTTTCACTGAAGCTGTGACTGCCAACAGCCTATGGTCTAAAACAGCATTCAGTTATTTTTTGGAAGTCTGGTATCGTTCTGTAGATACCATTAGTGTGCAAAATGCGTGCTATATTTTGATTAAAAGATTTTTTGTGTGCATGTGTCTGAATTTCAACATACCTATGAAGTATCACAATCTTCTTGAGGGTTCACTGAGTGTCATTGGAAGACTGAACCATCAAACCTCCTTTTTCAGTCATTCAGCACTGAGGCCAACAATGATTGTAAAAGACAGGTTCCAGAGGGGTAGCCATATTAATTTATTCCAGCAAAACCAAAACAAAGAAGAAGTTCTATGGCATTTTTAAGGATATCTTGAACTTCCATAGTTTGCTTTAATGCTTGTTGCTTTCTTAACAAAGTTTAATAGTGTGCTGAGTGTCCGTATATCAGAAATTTAATATGATTGTCTGTGATAATGTTTTGTTTTATTTTTATTGCCCAAACAAAGTGTAAAAACTTCCTTTTCATGCATATTTCTGTGTTCTTAGCTAGCATCTTCAGCAGCTAAGACACAATATTCTGCACTTTTCTTCTCCGACTCAGTAGTAATCAGTAGGACTGTATGGATGTGTATAGCCATTATCAGGTTACTTCTTGCCTTGTCTTCTACCAATCATCTAACATTAATAACAATGTTTGTTTTACTTCTTCTTTCCTTCCCCATTCCTTCAGTTCCAGCATCTGACAGTAGAAATATAAGTTTAAATGTTGCAGGAGGGACTAAAACTAGAGTGATTACATCACTTCTTTAAATTGCTCATATTGTGCTATACTGAAGAAGATGATGTTCGCTAAAAGAAGGTTGCAACTTTCTTATCAAGTTCACATGTTTGCCTTTGAACTGTTTTTGTGGCATGATCACCAGATGATCTTAGCCACATTGAAAGATGTTTGCTCCTGAAAGAAGCTGATAGCGAGCTGCTGGAAAGTCAGAAATGGGGGCTATAATGATCATATTGTGTTCATTTCAGTTACAGTAACACATAAACTGTCTCACTTGGGGATAGAAATGTATTTGGTAAAGTGATTTAAGATATATTGATTAAAACTGCTACCTTATTTAAGTGGAAAATATTATTATTGGCTGTACTGTGGCAATTCATTATGATATTCAGATCAATTGCTAACCACAAAGCTGACATGACAGAGCGGAGTCTAAGTTATGACAGTAGATTATTTAACAGAGGCAGTGGGAACAGGGTCATTAATTTTTTAGAAGTTAGCATTGTTGAATAATGTGTCCCTAGTAGAATGTGTTAGACCCATGAATGTGATGAAAGGCGGCGGTTAGACAGTGCACATCAAAAAGGCAGAACCAGGATGTATTTTGTGAATAAAATCCAGGCAAGCAGATTCCAAACTAAACACTATTGTAACAGCACCACCTGAGTAGGCCCACTTCCCAGTGCTGCCTAAAATAGCTCATATTTTACTGTGATGATATTTCAAAGGAGAACATCCATATTTGCACGGACACCTCTACAACCAGAACTTCAGTGAGAACTAGAAACAACTTCCGCAGCAAGGACCTGCAAGAGAGCTACCAGACATGGCCCTGATTCAGCAAAGCACTTAAGCAAGTGCCAGTGGGAAAAAATCCAAGAAGTCATTTGTGAATTCAGTCTCAGAAGCTTTAGAGAGACCCAACATAATGGAAACTTTTTTTCAGAATTAGCAAAAAAGTATCATAGACTCACAGGCTATGTCTACACTCAGAAAGTTGTCGACTACATTAAGATGACTTTATTAAGTTGACTTTAAGTCAACCTTATTAAGTTGACTTAGAGAGACTACACAAGACTCTGAAGTTGACTTAAAGGCGACCTTATTAAGTCGACTTAGAGAGTCTACACTAGACTCTCTAAGTCGACTGGATAGGTCGAGGGAGAGCCGAGGCTCCTTCCTCAGGCTAGGGGAGCCGCAGCTCCCGGGGACAAGCCGTGAGCAGCTTCCCAGGGCTCCCCGGCCAGGGCCCCAGCAGGGAGAGAATCCCCGCCGCCCCAGCCGGGACTCCAGCAGGGGGAAATCCCTCACCCCAGTGGGGTATTCCATCCCACTGGACCCCGGCTGGGGACCCCCGGCAGCTCCCTTCTCCCCGTGATGACGGCTTCCCAGCAAAAAAGGAGCCATGGCTCCTCTTGCCGGGAAGCTGCAGGTCCTGGGGAGAAGGGAGTAGGGGCTCCTCCAGGGGCAAGGGAGCCCTGCTCCCCGGCAGAAGGGAGCCATGCATGGGAGCCATGCAGGGCTCCCTTGTCCCCCCCACCCCAGGTCGATTTATGGAATAAATTGATTTAGGGTGTTCAAACTAGCTTAAGTCAATTTAAGAAGTCGACTTAAGCCTTAAGTCGACCTAAAACTAGGTGTTATTAAATTGACTTAAGCTTTCCTTAAGTTGACTTAAAGAACAGCTTAAGTTGACTTAATAAAAACCCAGTGTGGACAGGGAGTAAGTTAGGTCGACTTAAGCCTCCTTAAGTCGACCTAACTTGTAAGTGTAGATGCAGCCTCGGATTCTAAGATCAGAAGGGACCAATATGATCATCTACTCTGACCTCCTGCACAATGCAGGCCACAGAACTTCACCCACCTACTCCTGCAATAAACCTCTAACCTATGACAGAATTATTTAAGTCATCAAATCATGATTTAAAGACTTTAAGGTATAGAGAATCAACTAGGAATTGAATCATGCCCCATGCTACATAGACCCTTGCCAAAACACTTTAAGCTCCAGGGTTTCTCTGTACCCAGACTGATAAGTGAATAGTATTGGTCAAGATTGAAAAGAATGACTACAACTGCATAGCAATAGCTTTCTTCCTAAATGCCAGTGCTTATGACTCAAAGTTTAACTAACACTTTTAGAATGTCTAACCATGGTACCTAAAGATCACTAGAATTAGAAATAAACAAAGGAATTATTATTGTTAAGACAATTACACTGTGCTTTTGATTCTGTTTCTGGTTTCCTTATGCTGAAGCTCCACAAAATGTAAAATGAGCTTTAAAACTTATCCATTTTGAGGCAGAATTATCTCATAAATAGTCAATGCCCAGTAGGACAGACAATGTTAAAATTAATCCCCCTGTGTATAGATGTTATGTATGAAAACGTATAAGGCGATCACAAAAATAGTATCTGGGACACTGCATAATGTAAACAAAAATTATACCACACTTATCTGAGTGCTCAGAGCTCTTGTGTATGAAATCAAATTGAACATGGCAGAGAAATTTTGCAAAAAAGGAAAACCAGCGATAACACTGAAATGGTCACTAGTACATGTCCCAAACAGTGAGACCTTGCAATGGTTCTTGAAGCCAGCCAAAGAAGGGATGTTTTTAAGGCGTCTTGGAAAGGCGATGACCAGCCAATCGAAAGGAAACCTCAGGATAGGGAAGTATGTAACCTTCATTTCTGCAGTAGCACATGAGGAAGAATCATTGATGCAAGTAGATACTGGCATTTTCAGGATTAGTTGATATTCATACAAACACACAATGGTGTACAATCACGCTAAAAACATCTATTAAAACTCATTGAATGAGAACTAGCCAAAAATAGGATGTAAGTGTCCCAAAATTGTCCATTTTATCAATTTTTCATTGAAATATTAATTTTAGACCAAGTCTATATAAACTTGAGGTGAACCAATTTAATTAAAATCCTTTGATCACCAAGGCTAAAATGCATCCACCCAAGAGTGGGTTTTGGAATAAGGATATAAAATTGCTTATTTAAGACACTGACAGCCTGTGCTTGTGTGCGGAAACTTTGACAGTCTCCTTCACTAATAGAAGCAATGTCTCAGAATCGAATTTTCCAATTTAGGCACAGGTCTATGTCCCAAGTTAAAAAAACTTTCAGTATCTCAGGGAATGAAACAGGCTGAAACTCTCATAAAGACAATTTTGTGTTGTCTCCCCTAGATATGGTTCAGCCACCGTAGAGCCCAATAAATTTGCCTTATTTGAGTAACGTCACAAAAACTAAGGGTGGGATTTTAAATAGTTCTGAGCATTGGTCTCAAGCTTCTTCCACTAAAGTCAACAGGAAAAACACCCACTGACTTCAGTGAAAGTAGAATTAGGCCACTATTGAGTGCTTTGGAAACCGCCACTCCAAATTCCTATCTACTATTAGAAACTATGAGTTTTATAGAAAGCTTTGGATTCCCTCAGACATCAAGATGGATCAGAGTTGAGTCGTTATGAGGGAATGGACAGGATTTAAATAACACAGAAAATGTGATGTTAAGGACAAAGAGATAGACAGATAGTAAGGTCAAAGTGGTGACGTATTAACTACATGTCCCTTGGGTGAATTTCTCCTGATTCTCTTTAATGGCCCATATTATTTCAAGTCGTTTTTTTTCCACTGTAGGTCATGGCTTATGGCAAAAGATTACGCTATGTTAATGTATCACATAAACCAATGCTAATGTTGTCTTTCATGGATGTGACCACTGTATACTATGCATCTTTGCAGACTGGCTTTTTGTAACCTTATGATTTATACACAAGAGGCAACATAATTTGAATTCCCACCATTAAGGAGGGAGGGAGGGTGTGTGTGTGTGTGTGTGTGTGTGTGAGAGAGAGAGAGAGAGAGAGAGAGTCTGTACTGTAAGTAGGTGTGGAGTCATGTCTAATTGTGATGCACCTTAGCTTCTTTGCTTAATCTAGATGAACTGGAGCATTGAGATGGTTGGAGAAAGACTCACCATAAATGCACAAAGAAGTATGATAGAAAAGTTTCATTTCCACACTCCTGTTTGGAATATAGTGTTCTCTTATACCTATTACACGAAGCACTCTATAGATGTAGAGATTAGAGCACTTACTTCTATCCTTAGGGAAAAAATGTTGTGCCCTTCTATTTTAGCAAGGAGTCATTTCCAAGGGTGTGAAGAGGTCACAGACAGGAAGGATTGTCATTTTTGGATGGGTCTACAAAGCAACTTTTCACCACCCTCCCATGACAAGATACAACTAGTTCCAGGCTGCCTTGATCACAGGGCCAGTGTAAAGAATTGGAGGATGGTTAAGAAGATGTTTGTGGGGGGAAGTTCATAAGAGGGAGAAGGAACAAACATAGCCCAAATTCACCTGACAGCTTGTCTACAAAAAGCAGAATTTCTATAGGCGTTTCAGCTATCTACTGCAGAGATGGAGCCCAGCTGCAGATTATAGACCAGCCAGTGATGAGTCAGCTCTGCTCACCATAATACAGGGAGCCAGTGGTTAGGGCAGTAGTACACAGCTATTGTCCCCACTGAGAGGAGAGACAGTGAGGATGAATGAATGGCAGTGCTCTTGAATGTCCCGTCGCCGTAGAGAGGAACCTGAATAATATCCTAAGAATTGTTTGTAGTTGGCATCTCTTCTGAATCCTGTGGAATTTGTTGATAGACTGAGTGGTTACAGATATATTGCTCATTAAGTTATCTTAACCTGGCCTATATTGGCAAGCAGGCCTGTCTGAGGGGAGGGGGGCTGAGCGGGGTGGGTCAGTGTGGGGCCTGCATCGCTGCTCCCCCACTGCCATGCCGGCCCCTTCCCCACTGCTTCAGAGGCAAGCTGAAGGCAAGGGGCAGGGTGGGGAAGCAGAGCAGGACAGACCAGGGGCAGAGCTGCTGGCCCAGGGGCAGGGTGACGTCCCTGCACAGGCCGATTGGCCCTGGGCCCCGTCGCCCCAGGGACGGCCCTGTTGCCAAGATAGTTAGGAGCTTGGTATAAGGAATAACATGTTTGGTTTAGCAAACAAGGAGTCCTGGGGCACTTTTAAAGACTAACAATTTTATTTATTGCATGAGCTTTTGTTGGAGAAAATCCCACTTTGTCAGATGCTTGAAGTTAAGCTCTCCATCTTCAAGTGTCTGATCAAGTGGGATTTTCTCCCATGAAAGCTCATGCAATAAATACATTTGCTAGGCTTCAAAAGTGCCACCAGACTCATTTGTTTTGCTGAACTAGACTAACATGGCTACTCCTTTGGAACATGTTTGGCTTAGTTTTCCACCATTCATTGACTTACCATTCATTCAAAAGGAATGCTGCATTTTTGTTTCAAAAATCTGCTTCCTGTGAGATTCTGCTGCTCCTATTCCCCTCTATTTGATCCACAAGGTGTTGGGAGATCTCGTTTTCTCCCCCTATTCTTCTTGGATGTGATCATTTCTGCCTGATCATTCATGAAGACGGTGACAAAGCTAAGGAAGAAAATTACTGTGGATGCATAGCAAGTTGAAAATTGCTTGTTTAATTTTTTAGCTTTCTTCCTGTGCTGCTGCTGTCTCATTTTACCTCAACCAGGCCCCCTGTCCCTACTAACACTTCTAAGCAGAAATTTATAAAGATTTATGCTTGAAGCAGAATAGTTGTAATAACTACATCAGCTTTGTTAGTTCTTAACAAACAGAGCTTGTTTGATATAAAGTGGATAGCTATTAGTTTTTGACAGTGCCTATACGTGTCCTACCACAGTGATACCCGCTGAGTGTCTGTATTGCTATATATTTCGTTGCATTACAATAGTTTTTTCCAGGCGAATGAATTATATTCCTTGATTGTACCCACAGCATAAAGAAACTGGTTACTGCTGGTACATACTTCCCAACATCATTCACGTCCTATCACGGGGAGGATATTGTTATCTGGTGCCATTACCTTCAGAAAGAGAATTTAGGCCATTTAGGACAATGAGTTCTCTTAGAGATATACAAGATCTGAAAAAGCTAATAGGCAAAAAAGGGACTTGTATCAGATTCATTTTAATGGCAGCTTGCTGTCATTTCACCATATCTGCATTAGACTCTGGTAACCATTGGATGCAACCCCTAGTCTGGTCTCTGTATGTTATGTGTCCCCTTCTGCCTCAGCCACAGAGGATCTGAGGCTGATAGTTAGATTCTCTAGCTCAGTGGTTCTCAGCCTTTTTTCTGTCCCAACACACCTGAGGGATGATGTTCTTCTGCGTGGCACACTAAATCTGATGGCGGTGGCATTTGGGATGGGAATGCTGTGGAGACTGCAGCACTCTGGGACCTGAGTGGCAGCAGAGTCTAGCCAGTGTGGGTTGGCACCCCAGCACTCCAGCTTGGTGGGGCTGGGTTTATTTTTGTGGGGCAGGCGCTCCTCCCTCTTAGCCCAGGGCTCTGGGCTACAGCCCTTAGGCCCCTTTACTCATCTGGCCCTGACTGCCACCTGTGTTGAGCAATAGGAGCAGGCCGCTGAGGACAGCAAAGAGTGGCAGGTGACAGGAGCCCCAATCCAGCTTCAAGCTGAGCTGCCAATTTTCCATGGCACACCTCTTGGCTCTTCATGACACACCTTTGCATCCCCACACAGTGGCTGAGAACTGCTGCGGTCTAGCTCAAGCTGTGGAGTTTCAGTCTTTCTAGTTCTGAAGTTTCCTGATTCAGTCTGTATCTGTGGGATCCATACCACCAAGTAGCAGCAACCTTTCTGAATCTAAGACTGTCTACACTCAGAAAGTTAAGTTGATTTTATTAAGTTGACTTTAAGTCGACCTTATTAAGTTGACTTAGAGGCTATGTCTACACTTGGCCAAATAAGTCGACTTCGCATGTCCACACTCAAAAATTAAGTCAACTTAAAGGGGAGCCTGCCAAATCGACTTAGAGCATCCACACTGGATGTCTAAGTCGACTTCTAGGGGCTAGGTGGACCTGGGACTGGTCCATGGTGGCAGGGGGAGCACCCCTTGCCAAGTGCTAGGGGGCTCAGCATTTGCCCCATTGTACCTGGGTACAATGGGGGCTGAGCAGGATAGGGACACTGGCAGGGCATAGGAGCAGGGTGGACAGGGCTGTGTCCTGGCCTGTGGCTGGGCACGCCAGGCTCTGGCTGTGCCAGGCACCCTGGCAGGGAGGGCAGTGGGGGAGCCCGGGGGGCCCTTTAAGTTGACTTTAAGTTGATTTAGGGCTAATCCATGTCTACACTGTCTAAGGCGACTTTATAAAGTCGACTTAGTCAGTAAAGTCAACTTTAAACTAGGTTTTATAAAGTCAAGTTTAAATTTTCTTAAATCAACTTAAGCAGGAGCTTAAGTCGATTTAAGGAAAATGTAGTGTAGATGCAGATTAAATTAAGTCGACTTAAGAGTGCTTAAGTCGATTTAATTTGTAAATGTAGACACACCCAAAGAGTCTACACTAGACTCTCAGTCGACTGGATAGGGGAGCCATGGCTCCCTGCCAGAAGGGAGAGACGGCTTCCCCGAGGAGAGCCAGCCGCACAGGGCTGGCTCTCCCCAAGACCGGGACAAGCCGCTCGCGGCTTCATGGGGAGAAGGGAGCCACTGGGGCTCCCCAGCCAGGGCTCGAGCGGGGAGGGAATCCCCCGCAGGGGCTCCAGTGGCAAGGGAATCCCTGCCACTCCAGCCAGGACTCCAGTGGGGTATTCCCTCCCTCTAAAGCCCCTGCTGGGGAACCCCAGCAGCTCCCTTCTCCCCGGGTCTGCAGCTTCCTGGCAAAAAAGGAGCCACGGGTCCTCTTGCCAGGAAGCCGTGGGTCCCGGGGGGAAGGGAGCAGGGGCTCCTCCAGGGAGAAGGGAGCCTCCCCCCATCCGGCCCTACGTCGACTTAGGGTGTCCACACTGGCTTAAGTTGACTTAAGCCTTAAGTCTACCTAAAAGTAGGTGTTATTAAGTTGACTTAAAGAACAGCTTAATTCGATTTAATAAAAGCAAAGTGTGGACAGGGAGTAAGTTAGGTCAACTTAAGATTCCTTAAGTTGACCTAACTTTTAAGTGTAGACGCACCCTAAGATTGTCTATCTGGTGGAGTCAGGCACAAGTAAAATAACAGTAATCTTTTGATTCTGAATATTCATTACCTATGTAAGCAGAAATGTTACTTTATTGAATATCTTTCTTTCAGTACAGTGCTAAAACCTATTGTAAAGTGGAGATCAAACCCAAACCTCACTCTTAGTAAATGAGCAGGGTAAATAAACGTCAATGTCTTGAGGAATTAGCGCAGTAATCTCACAAGTACAGGCTGTTCAGGGAAGGCTTGCAGTTCCCACTGCCCAGCTTACAGCTCTTTTCTATGAGTTTAGGGAGACTGGGAGTTTGGGACTGGAGAGGAGACATGCAAGTCTGAGCTAGATCTTGTTTAACTTGACCACTGGAATGACTGCCTTTTTTCTAATGGGGCTGTTATTAATAGAAAGCAATTTTTATATATGGCAGAGCTATGCTCTTTCAAACTTGACTATTAAAGCCGTTAAAGAACAAATGAAATAATTCAGAACTGATTACTTACATTGCTGGATTGATTTTAAAAAAAGAAATACCTGCATTAAGCATTTGCCATAGGGGTTTCTTTCCCCTCAATATTTGTACTGAATGTTAGTTTTTCCTCCATTTTGCTCTGCACTCAAATCAGCCTCTACTATTTTTCTCCATTATATGAAAATTGTATGTAATTGAGGCAACACAGTGATATAACTGTGACAAGCTACAATATTTAAAAAACACAGAATAAAAAATATGAAGTCAGTGAACTCTAACTGTTCTAAGAATCATTAATGCAATATATTTGAAACTATGCATTTTCAATCTGCTGATATCGGAAATAGTTGTACAGATTGTAACGTGTCTTTTTAATAGGGTCTTTTATGTGATTCTTAATTTGTTTATGTACCTTTAATGTGATCTCATAATGCATTTATAAACCTTTATATTGATTGTTTGGGTCATTTTGTTGACTTAGTAAAATTTCTGATGGCTCCATGAAGTGATTTTTTTAATGAGTCTAGAATAATCCAGTAGGTGTTGCTTTCTGTATTAGTTAACAATAACAACCTGTCATTTGAATAGAAGTTTGTGTAAATTACCTCATGATATGCAAATCCATTTTTTTCATTACTAATGCAGTTGAGTTGCCCAATGCCAGCATACACTAACATCTCGCCTCCAAGTGTTCAAAGACATAAAATAAATGAGGCGTGGCTATTGATTGTCTTTGGCCTACATTATCTGCACCGGAACTATTAAGAAGGCTTTTCTATCTTCCTTTCATGCCTCATTTTCTCACACTATCTAATGAAGAGCTTCACTTAAACTATAATGGGCTACTCTATTGAAAGTACATTTTTATGGCACTAAAAAGCTATACTTGTGTATTAAGGGCCTGGTTTTTTACTGCTATGTTTATTGGCTTCTTGCACTGTATTAGAATAATAACTCCCTTGAATTCTACAGCATTTTTATTTGTTTAATTAATTTCTTGTTTGAAGGGATACTTTGTCCACTATAAACACAAAATACAATCACTTTTTAGCTGAAAAATGGGTGTCAGCAGTAACACAAGGGTTTGAATTTTAGACCTTCAGCAATGTAGAGTTGTGACACAACATTTGTATGCGTGTGTCTTTTATTCACAATTGGCTTCCATTCATGTAAAGATGCTTCTCTGGTATTAATGATCTATGACCTAGAGATTGTGTGAGCATCAAAATATTCAGGTGGATTAAATTTGACTTTTTGGTGTTGGGACAGATCTAGTGTATGTGTTTTGGGAAGGTGGGGGGATATGGGGAAATCAGCAGTTTTGTGAGCATATTGCTTTGAGATTTTGGGTTCCTTGAATCTGAAACTCAGAATGCACCCCAGGATACAAAGAAAATCCATGCAGTCCAAAAAATATTTTCTCAAAACTGAATAACCTAAAATGGTTGTATTTCCTATCATGCTGATTGTGAGGCAAAGATGATGTACCATGGCACAAACTTCCTTGTGATGTTCCAAGGGTCTTGGAGAACCAACAAGAAACCTGGAATCACTGAATGTGCTGATTACAGCTGGGGGACTCTATGTCTAAACTTTTGCTGGGGCGCTATAACTTATTGTGCTCTTTAAATAAGTATGTTTCTGAAAGTGCCTCTCACTGCTGTTATATGGCCTTTGAACTGTTCGTTGAAATGCTGTTGTTTTGAAGTCACTTTTTGGACTGTGCATATGTGAGGCTTTAAAGCTGCTGCCCTGACATGGAACCTTCATCTAGAAAAACTATTTCATTAACTTAGCAGGTGGAAGTGGTGCATAGACTTGAAATGAAGGCAAATTTCTTTTAAATTGATTTTATATTTTTGTTTCTATAGGTGGACGTAGGGTTCCCAGTTAACACAATAGTAGGTCCTCCTCTGGTCAGAGTGACTGACAGCATATACTGTGTCAGGAACAAAGAAGAACACCTATATAGCTCATTCAGTCTCTTCCTCTGAACCTGAGCCTTTGAATTTCTAACATGATTTACAATACCCACCATAGGAAAATGATTCTCTTCTTGTACTGCCTCTTCTTTAGAATGACCAGCAACTCAGAATGTAGATATTCCTTCAGGCTTTGAGCTTTATTTAGCGCACAGGAATTTGTCTTGGCTATGGTCATCTTCTTAGGCATACTGATTTTAAACTACTGAACTTTAAACATAAAATGTGGTTTCAGAGGTTCAACCCAATTAGTCCTCCAGCTTCCTACCTGAACAAGCTTCAATTTCCTTAGGAAAAAGAGAAAATAATGTGAATCACTGAAGCAGTAGTACCACAAAAATGCACAAGTGTCCTGAATTAGAGATAATAGAATCATGATATATATTAATTTGCCATACATTTTTTTCATAATTTCTGGCTTCCTTCTGCAATGACATGGAGATTTCATTAATGTTTCCCTTAATATTCTGTTGTATTTTCGCAGCTCTACCAAAATACATACATATGTGTCAGCTCCCACTAAAGAATTTTGGAGAACAAGTACAAAGTTTTCACAGCTCACCACTGATATTGTTTAAGTTGTGTCAGCATTTCTATTATAAACCCATTTTTCTTGCTTTTATTACTTGTCTCTAAAAACGTGCTCTGGGCTGGAACTTACCAAACTAGGTTTCAGCATGGGAGTAATTGTTTTGTTACAATTTGGGTTGTTCTGTTGCCAAAATAGAGGGGCTAGATGGCTCAGGGTGCTGGTGGTGATATACAGATTCTTTCAGGCTTAGCCAACTGGCCTATCTCCTGCCCTGATGCATAGTGAGTGGTCACAAATCTACTATGAAGACTGTTCAGTGGCTTAAATTCTGTTCTACTGAGAAATCAGAAAGGTTCAGAGAAGGGCTCTGAGAATGTTTAGGGGCATGGAAAAACTTGTGCAGAGAGAGATGAAAAACAGAGATTGTTTAACAAAAACAATGGGAGTCCTGTGGCACCTTAAAGACAAGCAAATTTCTTCAGGCATAAGCTTTCATGGGCTCCAACCCACTTCGTTAGATGCATGACATCTCAAATATAAACATGACATCACATGCATCTGACACAGTGGATTAGAGACCACAAAAGCTTATGCCCAAAGAATTTTGTTAGTCTTTAAGGTTCCAGGGGCTGCTGTTGGGCACCACACCCCAACTCTTAATATGGCCCCACTCTGGTTTCTAACCTGACCAGGGCGGGGCTTCGGCTAGAGTTTTGTGGGGAAAGGAGGATGAAAGAAGCCACCAATGCTCTGATTATGTCCCACTCTAGCAGTAAACATGATTCCAAGGTATGGCAAATCACTAATCTCTTTGCCTCCAGTTCTCTGTTTGTTACAGTTACAAGCTCTTATATAGCAGTTCACATCAGTAATCTCAAAGCACTTTACAAAGAGAAGTCACTAGCGTGGAGTGGTTATAGAGTTCCTGGCCCACCTCAGTTACCACAGAAGAAGGTTGCCCTCTAGGGAGAGCTTATAAAAGAAAGGAGTTTCCAGGCAGGGTTGCCAACCATCAATAAAGTTATGGAGAGTCCAGAAAAAAGTATGCAGATTTCCTACTGTCGTGAGTCCATAATTAAAAGGAAATGCCTGTAAAAACCTCTCTCTCATTCAGCCAGCAGCAGCCTAGCAGCTGCCTCCTGTGCTCCAGCCATCAGCTCCTGCCTGGCCCCCAGGCACTGGCCTGGGCAATGGGTGAGACTGGCAGGATTTGGTTAACAGACAGCTGGGAAGGGGAGGAAGAACAGTAGCCTGATCCCCAGCTGGTTGAGCTCTGACAGGGGATGAGCCCTTTCCCCACAGCATAGCAGGGAAGGGAGAGCTGAGCCAGGCAGGGCTTCTTCTGAGAGCTGGGTCAGGATTATCGTGGAGTGGATCTGGGACGTAGGCTGTTCACGGGACCCTGGTCAGTGGTGGTTAAGGAGACACTGAGCAAAGCCCCAGGCAAGTCACCCTGCACACCATGTCATTGGAATCGGATTTGCTGCCAGGATTGCAAAACCTTCCTCATGTTTTTAAACAACAAAAAGTTGTTTTGCATCTCTGATAGGGATTTATTTCATTTCCACAATTGTATTTTATTGCCTAAACATCCTGGGGAGCGCTACAAGGCATACATCCTCATTTGTTGTGCTCAAGCTCCAAAGGGGTAGCCGTGTTATTCTAATTCACCAAACAAACAAGGAGTCCTGTGGCACTTTTAAAGACTAACAAATTAATTTATCACTTGAGCTCTCCCACTTCGTCAGACGCTTTTATGATCCCCATTTTCAAAACATCTGCCAAAGTGGGATTTTCTCCCACGAAAGCTCATCAGACAAATAAATGTGTTAGTCTTTAAAGCTATGTCTACACTTGAAAAGTTAAGTCGACTTTATAAAGTCGACTTAATAAGGTCGACTTTAAGTTGACTTAAAGTCGACCTTATTAAGTTGACTTAACAGAAGCGGACTTAACTTTTCAAGTGTAGACGTGGCCCCTTTTTGACCTCATTAAGTCAACTTAACATTTTAAGTCGACTTAAAAAGGTCCACCTAGGCACTACTCCGCGTTTCCACTGGCTTAAGTCAACTGAATAAAGTCGACGTAAGCGCTAGTTCGAATTAAAACGAGGTGTTATTAATTTGAACTAACTTTTCCTTAATTCAATTTAAGGAGCAGCTTAAGGTGAATTAAGGAAAGCCCAGTGTAGACGCGGAGTAAATTAAGTCGACTTAAGCCTCCTTAAGTTGACTTAATTTGTAAGTGTAGACGCACCCTAAAAGTGCAACAGGACTCCTTGTTTATTTCTTGTGGTGTTTAACTCTTTTTTTAACTGTCAGTTGATATGTTAGTTACTAACTCAAAATGTTTTAAGACACTATGCATAGTTGAGAATGAAGCACTAGGGCACTTAATATATTTGTTTAATATCCATTGAGCTTATTCCTGAAAAGTCAGGGCAGTGAGTTTTTTGTTTAATTTCATTGCATCTCTCTGTGTCAGTCTGTGTTTATGACATCGTGAGCCCATCTCAGATTTTATTTTGGTACTAATTGGAACTTTTTAATGCAGATATAATTTAAAGATGAGAGTAAATTGTTTTCCTGCTAGCTACAAAACACCTGCTCAAAGATTGTTTTACAATACCTATATGAGCTCTTAAGCAAATTAAACCACATATAAGTAGGTGTATTTTAATAGTTATCCCTTAAGTCGACCTAAATTACTCCCTGTCCACACTGGGATTTCATTAAGTCGACTTAAGAAATTCCTTAAGTTGACTTAATGAAAGCTTAAGTCGACTTAGTAAGAACCACCGGTTAGGTCGACCTAATCCTTAAGTCGACTCCTTAGGTCAACTTAAGAACAGTATAGACTTGAATTAACCTTAAATTGACTTTATTAAGTTGACTTAAGGGCAGTTAGGTTGATTTACTAAATCCCCG
>ML685886.1:535576-574883 GCA_007922175.1 Pelusios castaneus | reverse complement strand
TTATTAAGTTGACTTAAGGGCAGTTAGGTTGATTTACTAAATCCCCGTTCAGGGTAACCATGTTGTTAAGTCAACTTAATAAGGTCAACTTTAGGTCGACTTAAAGTTGACCTTATTAAGTCGACTTAACAAAGTTGACCTAACTTTTTCTAGTGTAGACATAGCCACTGCTGATTTTGACATTTCAATATGCTTGCAGAGAGGCAGTTCTAACGGTGGTGGGGGTCTTTTTGGTTGGGTATCCGTCTTCTAGCAGTCTGTACTAAAGGAACGCTGCCTAATTTTCATGGTGCAGTACTACATGTGAGAATATTAAATGACTGGAGGTTTATAAGAGGAATTCATTACATACAATGAAATAAATATAGAATATATTTGTCCTTGGACAATTTTCTTTAAAAATACACATGCATCTTAATTTAGTCAACCCATCACCATTAATGAAATGCTTAGCACACAAAGAACCAAACCCTTCACAATTAACCAACCCAACCCAACACCTCACAGAAAGACCTTGTAGCAAGCCTGGAAGGTCAACAAAGTTTGACTGTCAAACAGGGGCATCACTGGGTATGGGACCTCTGCCCCAAATCTTTTTCCTTTACAGCAACACCCCTGCTGCCTGCCCAGCCCCTGGGCTAGCTGGTCAGCTCACCAGACAGTCAGGAGGTGGGCCAGAAGTACCCAGCCTCCAGCCTGCAGATCAAGTCCCACAGCAGCATGGCCCTCGCTGTGCAGGACTCCCCTGCAGAAGCATCCCCCCCCCCGCCTGTTCACCCCAACGGTGCTGGCCTGTGGCAGCAGTAGCCACAGCCCTCCCAACCTCCTCCATAGCATCAACTGGGACCCCAGAGCCCCTGGCCCCATTTCCCATCATGGGGGGTGCAGTGAGGGGACCCACAAAGGAGGGCAGGCCTGCCCCCACCCGGCCTTGATCCAGCCCTGCCCATAGTATGAGAGGAGAGCAGGTAAAACTGGCCGTGATAGATGCTTATGGACACTGTATTACATATCTACATGCTGACACCTTTATCATTCTTGTGATTCCCTTTTAATCCTAAATAAATGCCACCTGAGCTTTTGCCTGAGCCTCATGCTCTGACACCAGCTGTTTTATATCTCCAGGTTCTAAAGAAATGGTTTCAGATTCATTAGCTGCTACAGCCTGTCCAGATTCTTCTTTAACCTTTAGAACTGCCTTATAAACTTCCTAATATTGTGCTTTTCTAGCTTTGGTTTGCCATGTAGGTTGCTGGGTCCACAGAGTCACGAGGTGGAGCAGGGTCCAAGGTAAACATGGCTGCTTGTAATAATTACAACTATGTATTCCCCAGAAAGAGACAGCATTTACACTATCCAACAGCCCTCCCATCCATAGCAGGGCCAGGGTGTAAGAGTTCTGGTGTCAATTATAAAATTGTATCTCTAAGTAGCTAAGCCAGCAGTAGAGACAGAATACTTATGTTTTCTTAAAAGACAGGGCAATTGTCATCCAGGATAAAATAGAAAGGCAGCGATATGGGTTGGCGAGGGTGGGGGGGGGGAGAATCATTATATCAACTGAGTGGTTCTTGTAAAAAGTAAGCAAGATCAATAATGGAAAAATCACTGTCAACAAAATAAATTAAGAGAGACTTACCAGTTTGCCTCACTCATGCTTATGGTGGAGCCCTTCCTCTGCTTCATTGTTTCAGACAACACATCGCCACATCAGCCTGATTTAAAAAAAAAGAAAAGGAGACATTCAAATCTCTGGAGGAAGTAACTTGGGTAAGTGGGTCAGCAATCTTTCAGTGCATTAAAGTGACAGCACAACTTGTTTCCTTCATTCTTTTTAAATTTGTGAAGTTGAGTAGATGGCATATTTCAGTAGATTCAAAAGCCCTCCCAGATAAAACTGCATTGAGTAGGAGGCACATTTTACGAAGTGTCCTTAAACACTGATCAAGCAGCTCAGTTAGTATCATCTGTTAAAGTTACATAGAGCGTCGCTCTAATATTTCTTTTTGTTCCTATTTTATTAAATAATAAGGTTAGTTTTAGAATGCTTGTACTCTTAGGCTATGTCCACACTGGCAAGTTAGTTCGAATTAAGGAAGCTTAATTTGAACTAACTAAAGCCATGGCTACACTAGGCTTTAATTAGTTTGAATTAAGCGCTTCCTTAATTCGAGCTAATAACTTCGAATAGGGTAGTAGAAGTAAGGGTTAATTCGAACTAGTTAGTTTGAATTCACCAATGTGGCCATGTTAGTTCGAACTAATTTCTTAGTTCGAACTAAGCGGCCCATTGAAATCAATGGAGATCACTAATTTGAACTAATTTTTTCTAGTTCAAATTAAGTTAATTTGAACTAACTAAAATTAGTTCAAATTAGTTAGTTCGAACGAACTAATTCAAACTAATTTTAGTAAGTGTAGACATAGCCTTAGATGGTGAGTTGCAGGTCCTGACATTTACATATTTAAACTGCAATGGTACAGAAGACAGTTAACAGAGTTGAGAACAGGAGTTTTGTGGAGTTGTGAGTCTTTGGGTTGGTTGGTTTGTTTTTTCTTTTTTTTCCTTCAGTTTGCAGGGGTGGAGCGGTGCAATGAGATCAGCTGACCCCAGTTAGGGGTGAGGCTTCCTTACTCAGGGAGCTATAAAGGCAGCCACTCAAGCAGATAGCAGCACAGATGGCAGTCAACAGGCTGAGAAAAGGGGAGTTTGAGTGGGTGTTTGAAAGGGGAGTGTGTGTTGCGGGAGGGAGTGTGGTATTGTGGTATTGTTGAGGTGCTTGTTGGTGGTTTGTTTGGGTTTTTTGTTTCACTGACTGGAAGTAGGGGAAGTATGACAGATACAGAGACAGCAGTGATAGTCACTCAAGCAGTGGAAGAGACAGGGACAGGATGTGAAAGCTGTGGAATGTACATGATCTTGGAAGGGGTACCTCAAAAGAGCTTTGTATGTATGAAATGCTGCCTCATAGAGCTGATGGAATTAAAACTACAGGGTTAGAGATGCAGGTGGAAACTGGTTACGTTTAGAAGGGATTTTGAGCAGCTGATAGAGCAGATGAATGAGGAGGCTGTAGGGAAAAACTCAGAACTGAAGATGGAAGCAGGACCAACCAACTCTGAGGGGAGAATGATGAGTAAGGAAAGTGGCTGGTGGAAGCATGTGATGGTGAGAAGCTGGCAGAGGAAAAGATGGGCTAATGAAGGAGAAATACTGCTCAGGAACAGGTTTGTGGGGTTAGAAAATGATGGAGAAGCACAGCAGTTGGTTACTGAAGGTGGGAGTGCGAGGAAGAAGAGAAGACCAGTGAGTCCTATAAAAAGAGGGGATGAACCAATGGAGATACCACCAAATAAAAGCTCTAGGAGGATACAGGAATGGTTGCAGAGAATTGCCAAGAAAAATAGTAGAAGAGATGACTTGATGCAGGAAGGAACTGGGGATAGGCTGGAGAATCACACCGTTACCAAGAAAAGGCTAGTCTGTGTGACTGGGGACTCCTGCTGAGAAGGACAGACAGGGCTGTAACCAGAGCTGATCCAGAAAAAAAGAAGAGCATGCTGCCTTCCAGGTGCTAGGATACAGGATATGGATCTGAGGCTGAAAAAGATCCTGCTATGAGTGGGAAAGAGTCCTCTGATTATCCTTCATGTGAGTACAAATGATATAGCTGAGTTCTCACTGAAACTTATCAGAGGACACTATGCTAGACTGGGGAAGACTCTTAAGGAAACTGAGGCTCAGGTGATCTTCAGTAGGATTCTGCTTGTCCATAGAGGACAACAAAACCGTGACAATATTCTGATGGTCAACAGATGGATCAGGCAGTGTTGCTATAAGGTGGGATTTGGTATGTAAGGTCACTGGGAGGCATTCATGGACAGAGGACTGTTCTCTTGGGATGGACTTCACCTGAATAGGGACAGAAACAGATTTCTAGGATGGAGGTTAGCACAAGTGATTAACAAAGGTTTTAACTAGGGAGTTGAGAGAGATGGTTGGGAGATGCCTGGATAATCGCGATATCAGTATTGAGATGAAGGAAAATAAAATAAGAAAGGACACAGAGGAGGGGAGCAGAAGGGACATTAGAAGGAAAGATAGTGTAACTACAAGTCTAATAGGTGATATTGGCAGTGTAATGACTATGCCAAATTGAGTAAGGAATCGTTTTCTACACTGATTGTTGGGCTTGCTTTTGTATTTGCTGCTGCATACTCAAAGGTTTGCGTTTTAGCTCATACATTGATAGAGCATAATACCACAAACTGCTCAACGGGACACACAGTTTAATTTCACTATACTACTACGAGCTGCCCTGAGGAAAGCATTATTTAATCTGAAGAAACACACACGTCTAGGAGAATCTGAGGATGTTTGGGAGCCTTGCCCTATAAAATGGGTTTATTAGAATGGGCTAGGAGATGAGAATGTCTTGGGCTGTGTTTTAAGTAAGAATACTTGCACTTACAACATCCGAGCATGGTAACCTGTGCTGGATAGCAAAATTGCAAGTACTCTATTGCATTTATCACAAAACCCTTACTTATTTCAGTGGGGTTACTTGAAGAGTATGCTGTTCCTGAAGATGAGTAGAAGTGGCACTACATTAATCTTGAATCTCTAGGAGTTAGATTCTTCCATCTTTCCTCATGGAAACTGATACCTTACTTCTCATGTAATTCCACTGAATCCAAATCCACCACTCGTGGCTATATCTACACTTGA
This sequence comes from Pelusios castaneus, assembly GCA_007922175.1. Lineage (NCBI taxonomy): Eukaryota > Metazoa > Chordata > Testudines > Pelomedusidae > Pelusios > Pelusios castaneus. The sequence continues at coordinate 570,154 of ML685886.1, read as the reverse complement.
AAAGTTAAGTCGACTTTACTTTTCAAGAGTGATGTGGCCCCTTTTCAACATTATTAAGTTGACTTAATAAGCTGCACCCATCTCCACTGGTTTAAATTGACTTTAAAAAATCGACTTAAGTGCTAGTTTGAATTAAAACGAGGTGTTATTAATTCAAACTAACTTTTCCTTAATTTGGCTTAAGGAGAAGCTTAAGTCGACTTAAGGAAAGCCCAGTGTAGATGCGGAGTATTTTAAGTCGACTTAAGCCTCCTTAAATTGACTTAATTTGTAAGTGTAGACGCACCCATGCTGAGTAAATGTGGCATAATCTGACTCAAAGCTATCTTGAGTGGCTGCCTCCTCCCTAAGGATTATATTACATTACCCACATTCACACAGAGTAGCAGTTTATGCTTTCTTTACTCCCATGGGCTATGTCTACACTTAGGGATTTAGGTCGACTTAAATAAATCGACTTTAATAAGTCGACTTTAACTCGACCTTATTAAGTCAATTTAGAGAGTCCACACAGGACTCCTAAGTCAATTTAAACTGGGCCTTACTAACTCGACTTAGAGAGTCTATACTAGACTCTCTAAGGGTGCATCAACACTTACAAATTAAGTCGACTTAAGGAAAATGAAAGTTGACTTTATAAAACCTACTTTAAAGTCGACTTTACTGGCTTAGTCGACTTTATTAAGTCGACTTAGCAAGTGTAGACGCAGATTACCTCTAAGTCGACTTTAAGTCAATTTAAAGGGCTCCAGGGCTCCCCCACTGCTCACCCTGCCAGGGGGGCTGGCACAGGCATAGCCTGGCTTGCCCCCCCACAGGGCAGGACAGAGCCCTGCCCAACCTGCTCCTATGCCCTGCCAGTGTCCCTGTCCTGCTCAGCCCCCACTGTATCCAGGTACAATGGGGCAAATGCTGAGCCCCCTGGCAGTTGGCAAGGGGTGCTCCCTTGTCCCATGTCCCATGTCCACCTAGCCCCTAGAAGTCGACTTAGGCGTCCAGTGTGGAAGCTCTAATTCGATTTGGCAGGGTCCCCTTTAAGTTGACTTAATTTTTGAATGTGGACATGCTAAGTCGACTTAACAAAGTCGACTTAAAGCCGATTTTGTTAAGTTTACTTAGCAAAGTCGACTTAAATTAGCAAATGTAGACATAACCTAAGTCGACTAGTTAGGTCCAGGGAGAGCCAGCCCCACACTGGGCTCGCTTTCCCCGAGGCAGCAAACCCCGGAGCGGTCCGGGGGAGAAGGGCGTGCGGAGCTCCCTTCTGCCCCGGACCGCTGGGCTCCCTTCTGGTCGGAACTGCTCAGGTCCTGGGCAGAAGGGAGCCCTTCTAGCCGGGACCAAGTGGTCCCGGGGAGAAGGAAGCCAGAGGCTTCCTTCTGCCTGGGACCCCCGCAGGTCCTGCCAAAAAGGGAGCCACCACTTCCTTTTTGCTGGGACCCGTCGGGGTCCGGCTAGAAGGGAGCGTGGGCTCCTTTCTGCCGGGACCCCAGAGGTCCCGGCCTGAACGCAGCCCTGCAACTCCCTTCTGGCTGGGACTGCCCTCCAGCTGCCGGGAAGCCCCCGGAGACTTCCCGGGAGCTGGAGCGCCACCATGCTGGCAACTGTCGGTGCTCCAGCTCCTGGGAAGCCTCCGGGGTCTCCCCATCAGCTAGAGTGCGCTCTGCCGGCAATTGCCGGCTCATCGGCGCCCAGCTGGCAGGGAGGCCCGGTGACTTCCCAGCAGCTGGAGTGTGGTCCCGGCTAGGAGGGAGAGCGGGGCTCCCTCCTACCCAGGATCCAAGCGCGGGTCCCAGCGAAAAAGAAGCTGCCAGCTCCCTTTTTGCCAGGATCCACGGGGGTGCTGGAGAGAAGGTAGCCGTTGGCTCCCTTTTTGCTGGGACCCGCAGGGGTCTTGGAGAGAAGTGAGCCCTCGGGTCCCAGCTAGGAGGGACCCCGTACTCCCTCCTAGCCAGGACCGCGCTCCAGCTACCGGGAAGGCTCCGGAGGCTTTCCGGCAGCTGGAGAGCCGGCAATTGCTGGCACGGCGCACTCCAGCTCCCGGGAAGCCTCCGGGGGCTTCCCGGCAACTGGAGCGCAGTCCCAGCCAGAAGGGAGCTGCAGGGCTCTGTTCTGGCCTGGACCTCTGAGGTCCCAGCAGAAAGGAGCCCATGCTCCCTTCTAGCCAGACACCTGCGGGTCCCAGAAAGAAAGAAGCAGTGGGTCCCTTTTTGCCAGGACCCATGGGGGTCCTGGAGAGAAGGGAGGCAGCAGCTCCCTTCTTGCCAGGACCCGCGGGGGTCCTGGAGAGAAGGAACCTACTTTATACGTAATTTAAAGTCGACCTAATGGGCGGTTCTTATTAGGTTGACTTCAGCTTTCATTAAGTCGACTTAAGGAATTTCTTAAGTCGACTTAATGAAAGTCAGGTGTAGACGTGGAGTAATTTAGGTCGACTTAAGGGTCTATAAGTTGACCTAAATTGCTAGTATAGACATACCAAAAGTGAACCTAAAGTGTAGGTCGAGACTTGGGCTGCACACTTACATAAAGGAGAAACTGCCCTGATCTCATTCCCCATTCAAAAAAAAAAAACAAGCTACACACACACATCCCTTCACAAGATCTACAGAACTTTGGTGTGGGTACAGTAGTACTTACTGCCTAACTGGAGCAGGTGACAGGAGGGGGCAGAAACAGATAATACCTTGGATCCATTCCCACTACTTACTAGTTGTTGGAGGTTATGGTAATTCAGTGCTGGCATAAGCAACAATACATTAAGCTAATGACTATATCACTACTTCTCTCCCCACCTCTCCCTAGAGCAAAGGGTGACAAACTCTAGCCCCTCTACTGGTCTAATTTACACATCCTTCAATTCCTTTCACCATGCAATTTACACTAACAAATACCTTTAGATTACAACTTGCACATTCCTTCACACATCACTTCTGAATTTGGCCCACTGAGTTTAAGGGAACGTAAATTAGTGTAACCCACCTGCTAAGAAGCTGGAAGAAAAAGGAGCACAGGGAAAACCAACTATCAGGTAGATTTATATTAAAAGTGAAAGGTCGTCTACTTTAATTTACACCAGCTGTTATTTGCTTAGACTGCATTCTGATTTAATGCCACTTGCTTTACCGTTATTTAAATAATTTCAGATTTTTTTCTTTCCAAACTCAGCACTGGGTCAAAATATTTAAAAGTTCTTCAATGAAAATCAGGCGCAAAATTTTTCACATACATTTTTATGAAAAAACAATGAAAGACCTCTGGCACCTTAAGGACTAAAACACTTATTTGGGCATAAGCTTTCATGGGCTGCAACCCACTTCATCAGATGCAACTTTTATGAAAAAAATATCATTCCATTTTTCCCCCACATCTACAAGGTAAGTGCATCTAATAAACCAACATTTTCTGACTGGACCTCACACTCCCAATGTTTAACAGATTGTCCTGCAAACATTTAGAAGTCCCACAGAGGCAAATGCAGAATGACGTACTAATGCACCATCAATGGCTATGTCTACACTTGCTAAAATTAGTTTGAATTAGTTAGTTTGAACTAACTAATTTGAACTAATTTTAGTTAGTTTGAATTAGCTTAATTCGAACTAGCATGGCCACACTGGAATATTAGTTTGAACCAGGGGCATTGCTGGATAGCAAAAAGATCCAGGGCTGTGGCCCCCAGCCCACCACTGCCCCCAAACCCTCACTCCAGCCCTCCTAACTCCCCAGCTTCCCCCATCTTCACTCCACCCCCCTTGAGCCCCCAAACCCCCTCCAAACCTCCCCAGGCCCCTCCGCCCCTAGCCCCCACTCATCCCCCAACCTCCTCCATCTTTCCCCAGCCCCCCACCTAGTCCCTCTCCAGCCATCCATAATCCCCTCCACCCCTCCCCAGCCCCCACCAGTCTCCTTGTCCCCATGTCCCCTCCACCCGTCTAGAGCTCCCCACCCAGTCCCCCTCCAGCTGCCCATAGTCCTCTCCACTGCTACCCAGCCCCCAGCCAGTCTCCTTGTCCCCTCCACCCCTCTCCAGGCCACTAACCCAGCCACTCTCCTTGTCCCCTCCACCCCTCTCCAGGCCTCCCTTCAGCCCCTTCTCAGCCCCCTTACCTGGCCAGAGGCTCGGAGCTGCAGGGATGGCCGGCAGAGCCGCTTCTGGGCCAGGCTGCTCCCACCCTGAGCACGCGCTGTCTGAGCATGCTCAGGGCAGGAGATTTGAATCTCCCCAGCCTGGCCGCACCAGGAGTCTGCGGCTTCGCTGGGGCCCCTGGGTGGAACGCAGTGTTCTGCCTGGGTGCGCATGTGCCTGCTGGGGAAAATAGATTCGGGGCTCAGGATTTTCTACCCGGGGCTGGCGCCCTGCCAGCCCGATGACAACGACGCCTCTGGTTTGAACTAAGGAAGCACTTGCTTAGTTCGAATTAGCGATCCCCATTCATTTCAATGGCCGGTTAATTCGAACTAAGAAATTAGTTTGAATTAACATGGCCACATTGGTTAATTCGAACTAGTTAGTTCGAATTAACCCCTTAGTTTGAATACCCTATTTGAACTTATTAGTTCGAATCAAGGAAGCCCTTAATTTGAACTAACTAAAGCCTAGACAACAGAGTCTTGTGGCACTTTTAAAGACTAACAGATTTATTTATCACATGAGCTTTCGTGGGAGAAAATCCTAAAGCCTAGTGTAGCCATGGCTTTAGTTAGTTCGAATTAAGCCTCCTTAATTCGAACTAACTTGCCAGTGTAGAACTAGCCGATGATTCTGCCATGGCTGACTATGTAAGGCTCTCTAGTTGGCATCTTGCTTAACTGGGTCTGTTCGAGACAAAAAACTTTTATTTCGTATCCATAGAGAAAGTGATTTGTTTTCCATTTGGAAGTGCCTCACTCATGTATAACTTTCTTACCCTGCACTTTGTCCAAGGAGTCCTAATAAAACAAACCTCTTGGGCCTCCCTCATGCTCAGTTCAGAGAATGCAAAAGGAGGAGGTAATAGACAGCCACCAATAAAACAAGCCACCAGGAAATCAGCCTGTACATCCTGAATATCTCCTACTCCTGACCTTTGCTGTTATGAGCTTTAAACCTTTTTCCTCAGAAAGAACTTTCTTGTCCTTACTCTCCCTTCAGTACTTCAGACAAGCTTGTTATCATAGAGCCCTAAGTGAGCCCAGCTGGTGCAACTCTGGACCTTTTCCTGCCCTCTGGATGCCTGGTGTTTATACACTCGAATACAAAGTTTGCAGACTCTGATGTGATCGTCCTTCCATCCACTCGGGTTGTGTAGTCTGACTCCAGAATGAGGTATAAAAAAGAGACATCTTTAACTGATATCGCCCCAATGGCATTTTTAGCATCCATTTTTAAAGAGATTATTTATTATTTTTGTTTTTTGATACATTTGTGTTTGGTCATTTACACCATGAGGAGGCAGTGGCAGTACAGATCAAGTAAGCCAACTGGGGATTTATTACTGTGTTGCAGGTAGGGACGCCCGGAGACGGGTCGGGGCCAGCAACAGTGGGTTCATTTTCCGGAGTGCGTAGCACCAATAATGACACCGGGGCGGAGAAACACACCAAGTTTATTTGAGATCTCAAGCAAGGACAGGGAGACAGGCACGTCTCAAATCATGCACCGCCCACCCCGTTGCAGTGACCCTTATATAGACAGGTTGTTTACTTCAATACTTTTCCCCTTGTTAACGGTGGAAATATTCAACCCCTTCTTTTAGAGAGCAAACTTCGACCGATTTCCACTGGTACTTTCAAGGCTTGTTATCTGCTTTACTTCCTGGAATTGAGCGATCTCCCTATATCAGTGATGGCGAACCTTTTAGAGACCGAGTGCCCAAACTGCAACCCAAAACCCACTTATTTATCGCAAAGTGCCAATACTGAGGTTTTAGTTAGAAAAAACAACTGCCATAGGTTGTTGAACCCTGGGCGTGCGTGCCACCAGAGAGGGCGCCGAGTGCCACCTCTGGCACGCGTGCCATAGGTTCGCCACCACTGCCCTATATGGTCACTGACTGTGTCTGAGTCTGGAGCAAAGGGGCTTCATCAGCACTCATGGCCTTCCACCCCCTCGAGTTACCCAGTGACAGATACCCAGATGCAGCCGGGGGCACCCACTATAGGTCAGGTCACCAACAACTGGATTGTTCATGGCACCATACCAAAGTGTTAAGAAGTGTCCTTTTGTGGAGAATAACAATAGGGTTAGCTCCTCTCTTATCAAAGCTGTTCGATAGGCATTGCTGTTTAGTGAAATCATAGTAGTAACTGAATTGCTTTTATCTAAGCCATGGACTGATTTTTAATTTGAGACCCTGGAATACAGAAAATAAGGGAGGTTTTTCTTCGGGGGTGGGGGGAGGAGGGGTGTTGAGGAAATTACATACATCTTTCAAAAAGTACGCCTGGTAATTTGCTTCTTAATGGCAGTTTTTAGTCTTATGTGAGACTTATTTTTACTTAGTTTAAATGACTTTTCGTCTGCTCCATTTTTTGCTGTGTTGTTCAGCTAGAAACTTCCCACTCCTGTCTACTTCACCTTATTCTTAATAGGTGATTGTTGCCCTTGTCTTATTATTAAAATCAAATCCTCAATTCAACTCATTGAACTTGTCAAGAATTAATAGGAGAGTGATAGAATAAGTCCAGATCCCATTTTCTTAAAATATCTTGAGGGTGATGGTTTTGTTTATGAACAGACTGCTACCATCCTGAAAGTCATTTTCAGATAAAAAAATTATTGTGTTGATTACTGAGCTGTGATAAATATGTTTAAAAATAGTGGGTGAAGGGAAAAAATAAATAACAAATTAAGCAATCCCTTAAGGAATCAGAGAGTAAGATGAAGCATACTACATGCAGTTTTAATTCTTGTACTTGTTTAAGGATATGGGAATGAGGGAGAGAAATCCTTTGAAATCACTTCCTAAAATATTTATAAGCCTCAGAAAATGAGCACTTGAATTTATGGATGGGCATACAACTCGGCAGCTTTGTCAGCCTCCTGCTTCTTCCCTCATCCCTTCCTTATTTACATTATATGGTATTTTAAGAATTTTTCAATGGCTAAAATGAATTCCCAGACTGTCAGTCTAAAATATATAACCTAATTCTGCCATCCTTAATTAACCTTTCTGTGTGTAAGAAGTCCCATCTATTCTGAGGAGCTAATTTGTGACTTGGTCTTCATGTCGTAGTAAAGGAATAGGAATAAATGGAGTAAGAATCCCCTTTTGTGGCATATGCACAGCGTGGGTCCAGGCACTCCCACTTCTCCAGAGCATGGGGCCAGCATGGTGTGGCAAATATCACCCACATTGAGTGTTCTGTCAGAACTGAAGGTATGGGTCAGCAGCACATTGCTATCTTTCCCTCCCCCCCCCCCCCCCCCCCCCGTGCAAGAGTACAATGAGGGAATTGTGACTAACAGCCACAGTTCTTTCCCTAATATGTTCCTGGTACAACACAATAATTCTTTTCCCCTTATTACGCTCTTTGCAGAAGAACCACGATATAGTCCCAAGGGAACCCAAGTGAGATAATGGGGCTAAACAAAGACAACAGCTTACAGTCAGATAGAGGAGGGAAAACAGGAGCTAGTGTTATCGCTTCCATTACTTAAAGAAAACATCCTGTTACGGATCTGTTAGTCTTGCTACTTGCTTCCACAGGAGCCATTCCGAAAGAAGGCTCGAACCAGAATATAATAGTGTGTCTTTTGTTTCGTAATGAAGGAGAATGGTAGTAGCAAGGTGACATAATAGGTCAATTCTTTTCTCCACAAAATGCAAAGATGCTAGCACAGATCTACACTAGCCACTTATAGTTTGGGCTTCCATTTTAGTAATGCAAATGGCATTTCTGCAAACAGGTCTCTGGTTTAGAACTATCTATACACAATCTCTGTTTCCCCCAGGTGAATTTAGGGCTCAGAAGTTATGTCAGACATTTTACCACCTCTGAGAGTGAGTAGACAGGCTTGAACATGTGGCCACTTACACACAAGAAAGGCATTTTCCACTAGGGCAGCGGCTCCCAACCTGTGTTTTGGGCACCAAAGTGGCCCTCGGGGGCTTTCAAAGTGCCCCTCGGCTCCCCTTCTGCTGGCTAAAAACCCACGTGGAGTGCGTTTCCTCAGGGCTAAAAGACAGATGCAGGCTCCTTGCTGCAGCCAAAGGGATAGGAGATTAGCACTCCCATCCCCGTGTCTGTAGCAGGGAGCATGGCAAAGCACTCTGCTTAGTTCCATAGATGTTCGGGTCCTTGCTGGAATCAGAGGGAGGGGAACTCTGATCTTCTGTCTCCCTGGCTGCAAAAGGGAGCCACTGCCTTGGGACACAGATAGAGTGCACAGAGCTGCAGGATGTGTGCAGTTTCTCTGCTGCGAGACGGGAGATCCGCGAGCAAGAAGGCAAACTACTTTTCGGGGGCAGGAAAGGGAGGAAGTAGTCTTCTGGCAGAGGCTGGTGGCCCTTCAGGGCTATAAAAATTATACCTGTGGCCTTCAAGCCAAAAAGGTTGGGAACCCCTGCGCTAGGGCTATCAAACTGTTGAGAACAATAGTTATGAATGAAACTTTTATCCAGAGAACAGGTACCTCACAAGTACTGTCACCATAAACTGCCTCACATTGTCCCATCACAATGAGCTCTAACCTGAAAAGGATTTTTCTGGACCAGTAGTTCTCAAACTGTCAGGTGAGCTGTGTGCTTTATTATTATTTATTTATTTAAAAGTTACTAAGGTAGCAGGCAAAATCTTTGGACCAAAAATTTTCACCAAATCATTTGTCCAAATAAATAAATAATTTAGAAAGTCAAAACAGTGTTTAAAATGGTGGAAAGCAAACATTTTAATATTTAGTCAAAATGACCTTTAATTTTACTTTAAAATAATTAAAAAGGAGAGAACTCAAAAATAATAATTAAAAAAAATGTTTCATTTCAGGTTAAACAAACTATTTTATTTTATTCAATCCCAAACTCTGATTTCTTTTTTTTTTTAAATCACTTTCAGGTTGACCCAAACAAAACTAGTTTGATTGTTTTGGAACTTGCACCAAACTGAAAAACTGCATTATGCAAACAGTTCTAGCAGCTAGTTTAAATCTTTATTTCCACTAAACACTTATATTTTCTGCTGAGACTAACAAATAAAGTGTCAGCTGTGGCATTGGTTTGGGGATTCAGAAACCTCTTTAGTGGGAAGTAGATTCAGGTGATCCATTTACTTGGCCACTGAACAGCCAACAGAGAGTAACAACGTGTGCTGTTAAGAACATGAGCGGCATTTGAACCTGGAACAGAGTGTTGAAAGATGGAGGATTTCACTCAGTCCTCTGAGACATAGTTCCATCCCATTAAGAGCCAGAGTCTGATACCCTTATTCATTTACTACATTCCATTTATTTTGATAGAACCATTCCCAGAGGGAGGCACTTCTTCAGTATGATCAAGGGTGCCAAAATCTGACTTTAAATACATGCAGTGTAGAGACCCAGATTGTGCCTGCAGGAAAAGAAGCTATGTCAAGTAGATTAGCAATGAAGCTAATAAGTAACCAGTTAACAAATCCTGCATACATCTGCTGCCTTTCCCTCTGGGAATCTCCCCGTATGCCAACAGATGAAAATAAATACATCTTTATCAGGTTTGTCAAAATATGGGCATGCAATGGAGCAGACTGCTACCTAATGCAAAAAAATTGTTCTGATTAAAATTAAATTAAATATAAATTTCCCTGTCTGAAGCAAAAAGTTAAGCACATGTTGTCATATCCATCATTAGAAAGGAGAGCAGGGCTCTCGCTAGCTACAACTGATTAGTGAAAACTCATTTATGACTCAAGTGATGAAGCTGAAATTAAAGTGGAGGGAAGGAAAACATATTTTCCATAAATTATTAAGTTTAGCCAGCTAGTGACTTTCTAGCAAAAGGACATGAGGCTTGAAGGTGCTGAGCATCCGAAACTCCAATCTACTTCAAATGGGACTGAGGGCTGCCAGTGGTTGGGAGGATCAAACCCAATGTTCACAAGCTCCAGTCAGTTTGGTAGGATTACTCACATGTAGGTTTTTCAGCAGCAGAAATTTTGGAATTCAGAAATGCAGCAACCCTTTACTTGTGTTTTCTCATTTTAAAAGATCAGTCACTGTCATGTGACAATGATACAGGTAAAATATGCAATTTTGGGGCAAATGTTCATATAAACCAGTACTTCAGATATAAGGATTTTGGTACATTCATGTAGGAAAATAAAGAAGAAAGCTCTCAAAAGCAGATCTCTTAGAAGTATCTGTAGAGAGTGACATGTGCTCCCAGACCTTTACACATCTAGATGTATTTAATATATAAAAGATTTCTTTGGAATTAAGATTATTTTAACTTAAACTTAACTTTAACTTTTAACTTAACCACCATCATGCCAACAGACTACATCCCCCCATCACTAAGATGGTCCCTGAAATTCACATCTGCAGAGCAATGGACTCTCTGTTGATCAAGTACTTTTTTTGTGTACTACAGGCATTTTGGAAATAGCTTTTGGATCAAACTAAATGAGTTTCTGTATAAATAAAGAACCTGAGAAATTGCAGCAGGCACTCAGCAAGATAATGGTGTGACAGCGAGACAAATGCAGCATGACCCACTGCAATTGATGTTTCATATCGAGTGCAGGGTCTAATAAAATGAGTTCCACCATGGAACTCATATGCCCACTGAAATCTGTATTAAACCTCCAATATGAGTTCTGACTGTTGCTATTTGGAAGGAAAAGGGGGAAAGAGGGAAACAAAAATGCCTGGAATGGTCATCTGAGTAATATCTGAACTTCAAACAATCATGTTAAATACATATTTTCTATTCTAATCAAGTTTAGGAGGTAAAATATTATTTCTATGGCATATGTTGTCTGTCTCTGAAAATTATTTCAGAATCCACTGAAACATTCCTATTGAAACCTCAGCTCCCTTCTACTTACCTCACAAATCTAACTAAATTGGGGCTATATGAGATCTCTGCAATCCATTTTTCTAAACAAGTGCATTATTTATATCCACAGAGGCAACACTTGTTTTGTTAGTCAGGAATATGCTAACAGAATCACAAAGGCAGCAAAATTTTCTTTGTGAATTTTTAACATGGTGATGTGTGGGGTGTTCAGTGGATTCTGTGATGAGCAGGCCTTCACCTCACGTCTGCCTCCAGAGAAAAGACAGATGGAATCGATAGCTGGAAAATTTCTTTCTCTCTCTCATTCGCTACACATTCACAATTCAAACTGCCAAATAGTTCAATGCCGCAAATAAGCCTTCCACACATTTACAGTATATATTTTTCATCTCTGTCTCTGGCTGGTATTTCCCACGGTGAAGGATCTCATAACTGCCTACTGTATCTTTACAAGAACACTTCTTCAGGGATGCACTTAGGTTGTTAGCTGGCTTAATCTACCCAAGCAGGATTCTCTGAGCATGCTCCCCAATTGATGCAAAATTGTTACTGTCTGTGTTGAAGTTTTGCTTGGTTCATAAACAGGATAAAGTGAGAAATTAATCACATTTAATTAAACAAGCTTAAAATGACATGAGATAAGATTATAGTCTTACAAATTATAACCCTGCTAGTTATAATTATAGTAATAAGAATAAGTACTTTGAACTTGAATAGAATCTTTCATGTGAGGATCTCAAATTCCCGTCCTCACAGGGCTTACTGTGTGCCTCCCTTTTCGTCTTTCCCACTCCTTCAAGTTTGCTCCAGACTCTATTATTCCTCCTCCAGCCATGTAGCTGTCCCCTAACACTCCTCAAAATCCTCCCTCTCACACTCTGACACCTCATACACTTGTCACCAGTTTGCTCAACCTCAAGTTCAAGTTTATATTTGCTTTCAAGATCTTGTGCAAATTCTCTCCTTCCCTATTTACCCGATCGTGTCCCTCTCTCCATGTCAGCCCTCATTTTACAATTCTGCCTACAGTGCCAGCCTCGACATACAGTTTGTCCCTTACCAACAAATGTCTTCCCACTTTCTCCCGTGCTGCCCCCTCTAACACAGTGCCTATTAGAGAGTGGTACACAGCCAGGGGCTGCTGTTGGGGCCCCCACCCCAACTCTTAACATGGCCCCGCTCTGGCTTCTAACTTGACCATGGGCGGGCCTTCAGCAGAAGAGGATAGGTAGGATTTGGGGGGGAAAGGAAAGGAGGGGTGGGGCCATGAAGGGGGTGGGATCCTGCATGCAGTGCTGTTCCATGGGGGGAGTGGGCCTGGGGCCAAGTGGCCAAAGTGGGGCCCCCGCCTGGGGGGGGGGGGGTTGAGCCTGCCCCAGCCCTAGCCCCGGCCCCAGCCCGGGAGCCAGCTCCGGGGCCCCCTGTGTGGGTTGGTGGAGCTGGAGCCGGCTGCAGGGGAGGGAGCTGGCCGTGTGGGGCAGGCCGGCCTCACGTGGTCTGCCCTTGGGCCTGCCTGCTCTGCTCTGGGGGCAGGGAGGGCCAGCCCAGAGGCCGGACATAGCCCTCCCGCCCTGCCCCGCTGCCTTCAGTTGGGTGCCGAAGGCAGCAGGGCGACCATGGGAGGAGGGGCTGCGACGCGCGTGCGGACCCCGCACTGCCCTGCTGGGAACGGGACAGCGCGGGGCCCACGTACCCGTGGGGCCCGGGGCAATTGCCCCGTTCACCCCCCCAGGGATGGCCCTGCCTGCATGTGTCCCACTTCTGCCTTTTGAAATGATGCTCACTCAGCTGTTTGAGTCACAAGGCAGTTAACACACCAGCCCTGGCTCAGCTTTGTCTAAAAGTAGAACCCTTTGCATAATAAATTAGTGCCAAGAAACAGCTCATCAGTATTATTTGTTTTATTTTGTGCATTAATAAATAATAAGGTATGGAAAAGTGGATGGTGCAGGGTAAGAGATATTTGCCCCATACACAGAGTATCTTCTAAGGTTTGAACCAATGATAGTTTGTGTTCATATTGACATTTGTGGTGAAGAAAGAATTTTGCACAGCTTGCATGAGCTTTTGAGAGGTCAACCTGATGAGTAGCTAATTATCTAAAAACCAGGTTCCTCCTCTTAAAGCAAAAGGCTTGTATTGTCCTTGCCCAAATGGGCCTGGCAGGAAGGCTACAAAACAACAGTAAAAAGAAAGTTAAGGCAGAGACTTGAAGGTCAAGACACTTTTCTGTTCAATATGTGTGTTTTCCCAGCATAGGAACCCTGGTGCAGATCATAGATTTCTTTTACATTGAGGAAGTTTTAGAATAGCTGCAGTTTGCAGTTAGTTCTACATAAAATAGCATTCAAATTGCAGACATGTAATATTTTCATTTAAAACAGAACTAACAGTAAAAAGAGGGGGCTAAAGAAAGAAAAGGGCTTGGCAGTGGAAAAAATACTCATTAAAGGCCCTGATGGAACTTGGGAAAGGACTAAGAAATAACCAAGGAATTAAGTCTTCCAAGTCTTTTGAGTCAAGAGGCTTTAATTCATCGGCCAGATTTTCAAAACAGCTCAGAATGTTGGATGCTGATTTCTTTCTGGGAGCTTCCTTAACATTAAGGAGACAATGGTTGTAATGTTAAGGAAGCTCCCACCTACAATGGGCCAATGGGAGAAACCTGATGAGCCATTAAGGAAACAATGGTTGTTGACAGCCTCCTGTCTAGGGCATTTCTCCAGAATGACACAAGTTAAAGTATAGATATAACACCAAATTCCTAACTAACTAACTTCTAATATAAATACAATTCCTAGACATAAACTATATAATCATTCCCAGAAAATTACTACCTTTCTATTGATACCAAACATGACATAGTTCCTATGGATTATAGCATATATGAGATATCCATAGAAAATAATATCATAAATGCTTCCCTAAATCCAGACAGTGTCACACTCTGCCCACATGCCCTGCCAGGATCCCTGTCCCCCTTTGCCCCATTGTACAAAAGGGGTGCCCCCCGCCACCGCGGACCTGCCCAAGGTCCCCCTAGCCCCACAAAGTCGACCTAGAGCATCCAGTGTGGACGCTCTAGGTCAACTTTGTAAGTTCCCCTTTAAGTTGACTTTAATTTTAAGTGTAGACCCACTAAGTCGACTTAAATTAACAAGTGTAGACATAGCCTGGGTGTCTAACATCTGAAAATCTGACTTACCATAGTTCCCCACAAGGTCTGTGGCTAAGCTAAGAATTGGACCTAGATCTCTTGATTCTCACTCTGGTCCTGAGCCATAACACCATCCTTCCATGCCACATCATATTTGTCCAAGAGGAGCAGCAAAATGTCCTTTTGCAAATGCAACTTGTCACTGCAACGTTAAAAAAAGGAACTAAGTATGAACAGAATATAGTTGGTCAAATTCATCCTTAACATAATTCCACTGAAGGATGAATTTGTCCAAATACAGCAATTAAAGCATAAATCAAATAATTTGATTTTTAAAAAGATGTGACAAAACACTGAAAAGAATATGCAATGATCTTTAAATAATTGCTGTGCAATAGATTGTGGAATATGATAGCATTTTCATTTAAGGAATGTGTTTCTAAGTGGCCACTTCAGACATTATTTTGTTATGTAAAGTCTTCTCCAATTTCAAACACTTCCTTCATTTCATGCCTGTAAAAATGAGTTAAACTTTGCCTGACCTTGGACTTGTGTTGATATTCATGAAAAGCCTTCATGTAATAAGGATTTCATTTGCACCTATAATAGTGCTTTATAATCATTAGTCTTTTTACTATCAATAAGCACACTGATCTGAATGAAAGAGAGAAGAGTGAGCTGGGAACATTTAATCAGTAAACATTCTAATTAGCTATTCTGTACTATTTATCCTAATGTAAATACATGCTATCAGTTTGGTAACCGGGATTTCATTTTAACTCTGTCTTAAGCTTCCTGAAGGAAAAGAGCTTTTCTTTTCTTTTCTTTTCTTTTCTTTTCTTTTCTTTTCTTGAACTCTCATGTGAAAATGTATTGAATTCTACACATCGTTAGATTTCTCCACGCCTTAGAGATCATTCCTCTGGAGTTGTTCCAACAGGAAATAACACTGAGATTTCCACTTACTTGTTTTCTCCCCTTTCTATCTGCATTTACCAAACAGTTGACAGTTTTTAGTTTTTCTGTAACATCTTTCTCTCCTTTTATGGGCACAATTCTGCAATCTCAATCCACACTGAGAAATTACTACTCATAGAAATAATTCCTTGGGGCCAGATTCTTGTTTACATTTAGGCCTCATCGCCTATTTTGACAGATAAAAGGGGCCTTTGGGGTGTCAAGTCTTTAGACTGTCCTCATGGTGCTTCTTTTAACTGTCAGAATAGTGTAAAATTAGAATCTGACTTATTTGCAGTAGAAGTGATATGTAAATACCACTTAGCATGAGTGGAGATTACAGAATCTGGCCCTATATCATTAGGTCACTGTCCTTCTATCTCCCACTACTCACAAAAGGGAAGAGATGGAATTACAAATGATCAGTCTCTAAAAAGGGGATTTTTTTCTTCTTCAGATCTCTGTGTTATCTGTGTGCTTTTCTTCAAAGTCACTGTCACATTCTGAAATACACAAGACCCAGAGTCTGATATCCTCATGTATACTCAATGGCATCTTTAACTCCAAGACCAGGCCCATTTAAGTCAATGGGTGGACTACCAGGATAGGGTATGGCCCATAGAAGTTAGGTAATAATTAGTTTTGTGTTCAGCTAGTGCTCAGTGAATGTTTTTCCTTTAGTTCTGGTACCATTACTGTCTTGTCCTTCTGGAAGCTATACTTATATTTTAGACCACTGTATTTACAAGTTGAATTAGGCAATGTTCTTCAGATAAATAATTTATTCACCAAAGTGGCACTTGCAGGTGACACGTGGCTATTCATAAATTCATCAACTAGCTCTGGCTGGGGGGTGGAAATCCAGCTGGAGTCAGAAAATGAAGGATGTGGTGGTGCTGGTGTTACCCCACAATAGTTTTTAGCCCAGTGGTTAGAGTATCCACCTAGGATGTAGGAGAACCAGGTACAAATCCCACTCTGGAGCCAGGATTTAACCTCAGCTTATATTTTGCTGATGGGTCCATCTGAATCTCTCCTTTTGAAGCAGTTCCTCTTTGAATAAATCATGTGAACGTTCATTCGGCTGGAGAGAAAGTGGGAATGATTCTATAGCCTGGGGTTTGGGTGCTTACCCGGAGGAGGGCAACCTTGGTTCAGATCCAGGTTCCAGAGGGGTCTGGGCTATTGGGTAAAGGGTGGGGGTAGGGCACAGTCGCCACCATCTCCTCCATATCTGTCCATTTTGTGAATCTAGTCCTTTAAAAATGCCCAGAAACTAAACTTCTTGGATTGAAAAACATGTTTAGTGCAACAAAATGGACTCTTTGATTTGCTTGACTTTTTCGGAGCTTTTGAAACTGGCTTGATGCGAATCCATTCTGCTTCTAGTTTTGTTTTGTTTTTTTCAAAACTCCCAGGGAACTGAAAAATCAGTTACTTGCCCAGCTCTGCTTATAAATATCTTGACATGTTTTGCAGAGTTTTGAGGAATAAATCATGATCCAATACTCTGCTTGTGTAAATCCATGTAGTTACCCTGTCTGCAACAGAGCTATGCAAACTCACGGCAGCTGGGGTCCAGTCCAGTGTCATTGGCAAAAAAGTAAAATCAGGGAATACTCTGATTTATGTGATACTTCATTGCATATCTCACATTTTCCAGTCTCCCTGCCAGCTCCCATTGTCTTGTACAAACACTGCCTCAGGTGAGGGTTGCCTCTTCCAGGTTTTGAATCATTCCTTCAGCAGAGGAAGTGGTGTAAAACAGTGGTGCTGAATGGCAAGGACAGCTGTTCTCTGATCTGCTACTTAAAAATGGGATGAAGAAGCATCGGAGCAGCAATGAGAATGTAATTTTAAGTTTCAACACGAACAGTATGGCTGGGCAGTGGAGGAGGCATAAAAGATGCAGGAAAAAAACCTGAGAGTTCAGAAAGGAAGGTTGAGACTTGCAAAGGGGCAGGAATGGAAAAGAGAAGGTAAACTGGGAGGAGAAAAGAGAGAGGAGACAGGCATGAGCCAAGCTGAGGGGATGAAAGTTGTGAGTGTGAAAACTGAAGTTTAAGTAAAGGGGGGGGACTCGTTCGTTGAAATGTTTTGTGTCCGAAGTAGTGATGTTGGAAAGACCTGATTTTTTCCAAATAGCATAAATTTACCTGCAGTATCTAGAGATCACAGATAATTGTGTCCTTTTGTAGGTCCTTTCTGCTATCCCATTCTACTGACTTTTTGTTCTGACACTTTATTGTGGCTCTCTCAGTTCCATCTGCAGTTGCTTCTTAAGATCAGTGAGACTTTCTTCTCTATCTAGCTGAAGAGAGTAAATTCCCCAGTTCAGACATACACTTTGTGTTGATCAAATGTCTAAATCTTACACATGTCTATGGAGGGTTTAAAGCTGTGTTTGGAGTATTGTACATCTCCTTTAAATTATATTTGTATTGAGCTGTGTTTGTGGAAGATATCACTCAAGCATGAGATATTGGCTTTTTCTTCATTTTGGACCCCTTTCTTCTTCCCTCCACTTCATCTTTGCCACATACATTTATGGTAAGCTAGAGCTTTCTTGCTCTTTAAAAAACACCTTTTTGTCAGAGCCTTAGGATTTGCCTTATGGCAATACAGCAGTAAGATATGTACGTGGTCGTGTCCAGACCTGGCCCAAATTCAACAGAACACTTAATCACCTACTTCGGTTTTACCATGTCGTTAAGTCCAGCCATATTCAGCAAAACACTTCAAAGTGTATTTAACTTGCAGTGCGTCTTGTGCTGACTTGGAGCCCTAGTCTTCAGCTGGCCCAGAGTACAGAATTCTCAGCTTTGCTCCTCCTCTACGAATATTAACTCTTTGCCAGGTGTGGAGCTGCATTTTTAACTCTCATGTGATGGAAAAAGAGACTTCCCCAAAACAGAGAGATCGACTCTGATTTATCTCTACTCTTTGTTTTACTGCTACAAGTCCTCTGGTAGATTCTTTCCTACTCTCTAGAAACATAAGATGTGACACTCTTCACTAGCCCTTTGAGTCATCTGATTGGGTGTGAGCTGTCCTCAGCAGCAACACAACTAAATATTAATATACAGCAAAACGGTTCTTCCTGACCACTAAAGAAATTAGCTTATGTCCAGAAGCATGAGAATGTTGACATCCTTTGGGATATTAATGTACCTCTTCAGTAACTATGTTTTGTTGATGGTCATGTTTTGTATTTTAGAGCTGCTATTGTTTAATCGCGTGTTCATAATTACATTTACCTTCCAACTCTCTTTGTAAATTAAAAAGACATTCCATTATCAACTTTTACTGGGAGAATATGACTTAGATTTTAAATAATATCTAACTTGTGGTACAGAAATCTTTGTCCAGATCTCTTTTTAAAGAAAGGAAGAGAGAGACCTTTTTTATCATAAACTATAAGCACGCATGAGACATCTGACATGTGGTGCACATGCTGTGAACCAAGACTGAAGGGGTGATTCACTGTTCATCTATCAGAGAAGCAGGCTGAACAGTTCATAAATTTCTAGAGAGCCAATTTTCCCAACGGAGTTCTCCCTACCTACAGAAAAACCTGAAAAACATTGTTCAAAATTGATAATTATAGTCTCCTTTATAATTTGCCTTGTAAAGTATTCTCATTGAAATGCACTTTGTGATGCCGTGCCTGGGTTGCTAATTCTTTTCAAAGAGAATATTTAGCTGAGTTATGTTACTAATCCAAATTTATGCCTCCAGCAACCCTTCTTACAAAAAAAAAAAAAAAAAAAATGGTGCAGAAATGGTGCAAGAGAAAAGGAATCTATGAATGTGAAATATGTGCACCATGCTGATCCTTTTTATAACACCTGACAAAGTTTTATTCTTAGAACTGATGCATAAATTAGCTCTTTCTTGATGGCACAATGGCAATATTGACAGCGATAGTTAAGATTTAAGCTTGCAATGTATAATTTAACACCCCTAATTTATCAACAGGCTGAGGTTATCATTCAGTATTTCAGTGTATTAATCCTTTTATTTTTAATTAAAGTAAACCTCTAATAAGCTTCTTTGTGCTTTGTCATTTGGGGTTGGCGTTAGGTGCAGTGGAAGAAAAAACGTCTTTCTGAACCTGTGATATTGTCTGATCTGTAGGGAAGATATTTTTCTCACCTGTGGGAAATACTAGACTTTTGGACATTCCTTTAAGCACAGCCTTCAGAACCAATATTCTGGATAATTAGGTTACTTTAGGGAATGATACTACATCAGAATGTAGCATTTTTGGCTCTAGAAGTCATTATTTCTCTTCTGTTAAATATGAGAGAAAAGGAAACAAAAGGATAGTATTTGTTTCCCTAGACCCTGTTCCCCCCTCTTCACTGCCATCCTTGGACAGGGGAGTGGGTCAACCATGCCCGGCGCCCCCCACTGCCATACTCCGTCCTCCTCCTCCCCCCTGCCCAACTGCCTTTGGCAACAAGCTGAAGGCAAGGGGTGGGGCAGGAACACAGAGCCCCACCTCTGGGCCAGCCCGCTCCACCCACCGCCAGCATGGAGGGGGCCTCACAGGCCGATTGGCCCTGAGCCCCACCCCCCCAATCTAATAGTCATAGTAAAACACATCATAACTTTTCTCCATCTTTCTCCAAAGTATTTTTTTTTCTCCCCTTCACTTTCCTATTCTGACAGTGTGGTTCTTGGATCAAGAACTAAACTGAGAGCCTTACTGTACTTGAAGACTACAACAGAGTAACCCAGCCAGTTCCATTTTGCAGCAGAAGGGGGATCTGAAGTCCGCAGGAGATTGCCTGAATGATGAGGGCTGGCCTTTACCTAAAGAGCGTATATAAATACAAAAGAATTTACAGGCACATATAGACATCTCTTATTGTGCTTTTTTGGTTTTGTTTTGTTTTGTTAATTCTCAGTCAGGTTCCTTTCTTCCCTGAATTTTCCCCGTAACCTTTCATTTACCTTTTTTAATGGTTTTCCATAGATTTTCTTAGCAGATCAACCTGTTCTCCTGCAAACCCACCTTCTCTTCTCACTGAACCCTGCCATGCACTCAGAATGGCAAGTTTCTTACATCCTGGGGATCAGATTGATGCCATAAACACAGGATTATGAATACACTATAGGATCAGGCAGATAATGGATCATTGCAATTGGACACACTGCAATAGATATTTAACATATAAGCCCAATTAATTTATTCTTGTATCCTTTCAAGTTTGTCCCTATGTTATAGTCCTAGTTTAAGGATATGTGGCTATTGTCAGAATAGTGCCATGAAAATGAAATTTACATCTTGCCAACCAAGATGCAGCAAAAATGTCCAGCAATAAATGTACATAATCTACTTTTTGGAGAGGAAACAAATAATAATACAATTAAAATATGTAGTGGAAATAATTTACTACTAATTTACTACTTCAATCTCTCCTGTTCCTATGTGCTTGAACATATATTCTCCCCCAATGTACTAGAGGGCTTCCTGGGCAAAAGAAAGCAGAGGCCACTTCCAATCTCTGGCTATGTCTACACTTGAAAAGTTAGGTCGACTTTCTGAAGTCAACTTAATAAGGTCGACTTTAAGTTGACTTAAAGTGGACCTTATTAAGTCAACTTAACAAAAGTCGACTTAACTTTTCAAGTCGACTTAAAAAGGTCCACCTAGGCACTACTCCGCATCTCCACAGCTTAAGTCGACTTAATAAAGTCAATTTAAGGGCTAGTTTGAATTAAAACGAGGTGTTATTAATTCAAACTATTTTTTCCTTAATTCATGTTAAGGAGCTGCTTAAGTCAAATTAAGAAAAGCCCAGTGTAGACGTGGAGTAAATTAAATCGACTTAAGCCTCCTTAAATCGACTTAATTTCTAAGTGTAGATGCACCCTCTGTTGCATTAGGAAAAATTAGAAACATTTGATTGGGGTGGTGTTAATCCTTATTTCATGCAAAGTATCTGATAAATCACTGGTAATGGAAAGTGTCATATGAGATTCAATCCCTTATATATTTCTAACAGTGCCTCCCTTCCCTCTCCTAAACTAGTTGGTATTATTGACTGATAATAGCAATAATAATTGATCAGGTAATTTTACATGTTCTGAATGGGTGAATTGGGAAAATATTATCAAACCTCTCCATCCTCATCTGTGTAAGAAGAGAGGGAAAGAAAATAATCCCTTCCTGGTAATTACTGAACCATATGTAGATGGTTTCAACTGATTAATTTTTGGATCTGGTCCAAACATTTCTGCTGCTCTATAGCTTCTCATTTTGGAGTCACTGCTGAGACTAATGAGATTGTTCTGTGTTCCTGTGCCCTTTTGGGAGATTCAGGGTGGCTTTACTCCCTTTTAGGATTTTGGTTTTCCTGTCTTTCACCTCATAACTTCCGGTATAATACATATCTGCATCTACGTCTGCCTCTCCATATAGCTAGGGATATTTTAATTAAGTATTTATATCCACCCTTAAGGCAATTTTAAGTTGGAAAAGTCAAGCACTGAAAAGTTAGAAACATAAACTTTTGGAATTTCCCACTGGGGTGCTAACTCAGCCGTGTTGCAGAGGATCTGTGATATGGTAAGGCCCAGTCCAACACAGTTCCAGGCCCCAGGACAGTACAGTGAGTGTCCCTCTAGAAAGGGATGGCTTCCACAAGAAGTTTTTATTGATTTATTATGTGTCGTGCAGGTTCCTGAGCAGCTGGTGAGGCAGTATGTGCTACTCAGCTTGCTTGGTCCTGTGGACTCCAAAGAGAGATTACAGAGAGATTACTGATGGTGAACCTGGGCAGCTGAGTAGCAGATACTGCCTAGTCAGCCATCCAGGAACCCACGTGGTGCATAATAAATAAGCTTGGCTCAGGGGAGGGGCAGGGAGTGTGAGCGGCGGGAGCTTCAGAGGAAGAGGGTCTGCACTGGAGAGAAGGCTATGCATCTATCCTCCCATCCTCCTGTACCCTAGACAGTTGCCCTACCCTAACCCCCTGGTCGACAGGTTCGTGTATAGGTAAAATGCATTGGGCACTTAAAATGTTCTTTACAGATTTCGGTGCACTCCCCACAGTAAGGATATGGAGGGTTTGTAAAAGCTCAGCTAGCTTAAAAATCAGAATGAACCCGTTAAGGGCTGATCCTGCAAGTCTTGTGCATGTGATTAACTTCATTCATGTGAAAAGTCTCCATGTCACTACCTACATGCCTGAATTTGTGCCAGGATCAGTGCCTACATGCACCCATTGTACACGGAGAGATAAGGGCCATGCCTACACTGCAGGCGGCAAATTCGCCACCATCAGACAAATCTTTCCAGATCAATCTAGCAGTCAGTTAAGACCTGCTAAATCAATCTGGAGATTGACTTAATAACACCGCCCTCTCAGGTGGCGTAACGCTGCATCAACAGAAACACTTTTCCTGTTGACCCAAAACAGTGAAGACACCGCTCTGAAGGGGAATTAGGATGTTGACAGGAGTTATTCGATCGGGGAAGGTCCCAGATGATTTGGAAAAGGCAAATGTAATACCTGTCTTTAAGAAAGGAGGATCCAGGGAACTACAGACCAGTGAGACTCACTTCAGTCCCTGGAAAAATCATGGAGAAGGTCCTCAAAGAATCCATTCTGAAACACTTGGAGGAAAATAGAGTGATCAGGAACAGTCAGCATGGATTCAACAAGGGCAAATCATGCCTGACCAACCTGATTGCCTTCTATGATGAGATGGCTGGTTTTGAGGATGCGGAAATAGCTGTTGACGTGTTATACCTTGACTTTAGCAAAGCTTTTGATATGGTTTCCCACAGCATTCTTGTCAGCAAGTTAAGGAAGTATGGGTTTGATGAATGCACAGTAAGATGGATAGAAGGCTGGCTAGATCGTTGGGCTCAGCGAGTAGGGATCAATGGCTCAATGTCTAGTTGGCAACCAGTAACAAGCAGCGTACCCCAGGGGTCAATCTGGGGCCGGTTTTTTTCAACATCTTCATTAATGATCTGGATAATGGGATAGATTGTACACTCAGTAAGTTTTCGGGTGACACGAAGCTGGGGGGAATGGTAAACACGCTGGAGGGCAGGGACAGGATTCAGGGAGACCTAGACAAATTGGTGCATTGGGCCAAAAGAAATCTCATGAGGTTCAACAAGCACAACTGTAAAGTCCTGCGCTTAGGATTGAAAAATCCCGTGTACTGCTACAAGCTGGGGACCGATCGGCTAAGTAGAAGCTCTATAGAAAAGGACCTGGGGCTTATGGTGGATGGGAAGCTGGATATGAGTCAACAGTGTGTCCTTGTTGCCAAAAAGGCCAAAGACATATTGAGCTGCATCAGTAGGAACATTGTCAGCAGATTGAGGGATGTGACTATTCCCCTCTATTCGGCACTGGTGAGACCACATCTGGAATAATGTGTCCAGTTTTGCTCCCCAAGACAGAAAGGATGGGGAGAAATTAGAAGGAGTTCAACGGAGGGCAATGAAAATGATTAGTGGTCTGGGGCACATGATTTACAAGGAGAGAGTGAAGGTATTAGGCTTATTTAGTCTGCAGAAAAGAAGACTGGGCGAGGAGCGGGGATTTGATAGCAACGTTCAACTACTTAAAGGGGTGCTCAAAAGAGGAGGGAGTGAGGCTTTTCTCGATAGTAACAGAGGACAGAACAAGGAGCAATGGCTTCAAGTTACAGCGGGGGTGTTTGAGATTGGATATTAGGAAAAACTTTCTCACTAGGGCTATGTCTATACTGGTAAATTAGTTCGAATTAAGGAAGCTTAATTCGAACTAACTAAAGCCATGGCTACACTAGGCTTTAATTAGTTCGAATTAAGGGCTTCCTTAATTCGAACTAATAAATTTGAACATGCTATTCGAACTAATGGTTAATTCAAACTAGTTAGTTTAAATTAACCAGTGTGGCCATGTTAGTTCGAACTAATTGCTTAGTTCAAACTAACTGGCCCATTGAACTCAATGCAATTTGCTAATTTGAACTAAGCAAGTGCCATGAATGGCCTTGCTCAGTTCTAAGTAAATTTTTCTAGTTCAAATTAAGTTAATTCGAACTAACTAAAATTAGTTTGAATTAGTTAGTTCGAATTAACTAATTCGAAGTAACTTTAGTAAGTGTACACATAGCTTAGGAGGGTGGTGAGGCACTGGAACGGGTTATCTAGGGAGGTGGTGGAATTTGCATCTTTTGAAACTTTTAAGACCCAGTTAGACAAAACCCTGGCTGGAATGATTTAGTGGGCATGGTCCTGCTTTTGGCAGGGGGTTGGACTAGATGACGTCATGAGGTCCCTTCCAGCCCTAATATTCTATGATTCTATGCAGCTTCATCAACTTCACTGCCAGTGTAGTCCTGGCCAAAGTGAATGAGGTAATATCAACCACCTTGTGTGTCTAATATTCTGGAACTGACTAAGCTACAATAACATTGCCAACAGTGTACGCATACATTAATAAGACAGTGACATTTACATCTCTAGAGTTGCAAACATTCGATACGCGTAATGTCTGTTAATATTGGAATCAGAGCTTCCCCGGGGACCCACGTGGTCCCGGCCAGGAGGAAGAGCAGGAGACCCATGCTCCAGCTGCCGGTTCTGAGCCGTCCTGGTGAGAAGGAAGCCCTACGGTCCCTTCTTACTGGGACCTGAGTGGTCCCAGCAAGAAGGGAGCCCCGCGGTCCCTTCTTGCCAGGACTTGAGTGGTCCCGGCGAGAAGGAAGCTCCCTTCCCCCATGCACTATGTCGACTAAGTTGACTTAGGGCATTCACACCGCTTAAGTCGACTTAAAAAGTCAACTTAAGTTTCAAACTTAAGTTTATATGAGGGTTTATAAAGTCAACTTTGAATTTCCTTAAGTCGACTTAAGCAGCAGCTTAAGTCAACTTAAGGAAATGCCAGGGTGGACGCAGAGTAAATTAAGTTGACTTAAGCATGCTTAAGTCGACTTAATTTACTAGTGTAGATGCACCACAGGTGGGCTAATGCACTGCACAACAACTCCCTGGTGCACTCCCAGCCTGCCCCAGAGATGGAAGGGTAACGGATAGTGATAAGGCTGTGAGGACTCCCTGGCCAGAATTTTTCTGTGATCAGGGAATTGTGAGCTGTTGTCGTAAGTCAATGTCTCGGTTTTTGCACCAATGTATCCATTCGAAAGGTATCAAGAAACTGTATTTTGGAACTGAAAACTCAGTGCTTGATTTCAAAAGTTAACATTACATGAATCCCAATTTTTATATTTAATTTCCTTCTTTGCTTTTTAAAAAATTGAGAGGAATAAGAAGGCTAATGAAAAATAAGATCAAAACAGAACTGTTTAGCTCCAGGAGACAATAAACTCTGCGAGTTTCACCTTCACAGCTTGTATGTTGCTTTAATTGGAACATTAAAAAATCTGCATCTGTCCTGCAGATCATAGGTGCTTGAGACCTGCTTGGCTTCTGGAGTTAACAAACACAGAATTTAGTGGAGCATGCGGTGCAGTGTGCTCATGCTTGTTTTGGGTGTGGGGTACTGCTGACAGAGCTGAGGTGCAGGCATAAAAAAGGACTCTATAGTTCTGTGAATGCCAAAATAGGCTCTGCAATATCTCAGCACGAGAAAATGTATGGAATGGTTTTGTGTGCCAGCATGGGCAAGCTGGGGCCTGATTAATCCACAATTAGGAAACTCCATTGACTGAAACAAATAACTTGCTATTAGGTGTATTTTAAAATAATGTTTCCCTCAGGGAATCCTGAGCTCCTTTGAGCTTGTTGGCATAAAGGGTGGGCTGTAGCGCTGTAACGTGATCTTTCTCTTATCATACCATGAAAATAGTTTGTATCACCATAGATTCCAAGGTAAGAAAGGTCCATTGTGATCACCTAGGTGGACCTCTTGTGTAATGGATGCCATAAAACTTCCTGAACTAGCACTACTAACCCCTTATTGCTTACTGGGTCCCTATAACTTTACTAACCTTCCAAGTTTGAGAACCATAGTCATATTTGAATGCCAGAAGGAACCATGTAGATTGACGTCCTGCACAATACAGATCAGAGAATGTCACCCAGCAATTCTTGCATCAGGCCAATGACTTGAACATAAAACAGATCAAAACATTTCCACCAAAACAGTCTCCCATTGGAAAAGGCTAATGTGACAAAATCAAAATGTTCTGCAGCAATGCACTGATCTCATCAAAATTTTAGATGGGAAATTAATCAAAACAGGTCAATTTTTACTATATGCTAGAAGGTGTTAATGACTGCCATCAGCTACAGACCACGGTATAATCCTATTGGTGTACTGAGCATCTTTCATTCGAGCTATGTGAAGGAGCAAATAAATGTCCCTTTGTATAGTGATTGCTGAAAGAATAGAACTCACTACCCAAGGCAATGGCCACAGGAGGAGACCTGAGCAGAACCTAGTTCAGGGAGAATAAGAAGGATTTCTCTTGTACTCATTGCAAATGCAGGTCCTGGAAATCCAGAGGGAGAAAAGTGGCAGAAAAGCAACTAGAGAGGAAAAAAAAGCAGCAGACCAAGGAAACAGTGGTGAGCATGGCCTTGGGAAAAAGTCAAGAACCAGAGAGTCTCTATCACCAGAAGTCACTTCCGACAATGCTGAAATATCCAGTTTTGACATGTTTAGAAAGCATTTCTGCTATGGGTTTTGTAAACAGCTTTTTGTTTAAAACATTTTTAATAATGTACCATCCAATCAAAATTGAAATGAAGCATTTAGATTTTGTCAAAATGAAACAATTCCAGATGACTTCCCTCCTCCCCTTGTGAACTTTCCTTTGTAGAGAATTTTGAAATGTTGGGGTTTTGCTGTTTTTGCAATGGAGCCAAATTTTGAAAACCTTCATGAAATGGAACTCCTGTTCTTCACACATCTCTGGTCACTAGTGCATTTTTCATAACGGTAATGAATAAATTATTCTTTTTCAGGTCCAAGTTTATGCTTATAATATGTAAAGTCACCATCTGTGTGGTAATTCTTGGTAAATGCTGATTTTTGGAGATGACTGCTGAACAGTTTGTCTCAGAATGCTGTGTGGTTTTTGTGCCGTTGTAGTGCCTGCAAGCTGTTTGATGAGGGGTATGAAGGGAATGCATGCTCAAAAGCCAACCAGTGGAGTCTACTGCCAACATTCCCACAGTAAAAGAGCTAAATTATATATTTTTATCCATATTTAGGAACCTAAATTAAGTAATCAGATTTTCAGAATTGTTAATTAAGCACAACTCACACGGAAGATAAGAATTCTAGAAATGTAGGACTGGAAAGGACTTTGAGAAGTAATCTAATCTGTTCCCTATGCTAAGGCAGGAGCAAGTAACCTTAGACCATCGCTGACAGGTATTGTGTCTAACTTGTTCCTAAAAACTTCCAATGATGGAGATCCAACCTTCCTTGGTAACCTATTCCAAATCTTAACTATCTTCATCATTAGAAAGTTTCCCCTAATAACTAACATAAATCTCCCTTGCTGCAGATTAAACCCATTACTTTTTGTACTCCCGTAAGTAGGTGTAGAGAAAAACTGTTCTGTCTTCCCTGTACTAGCCCATAACATATTTGAAGACTCTTATCAGACACTCCCTTGTCATCTTTTCTCAAGGATTAACATGCTCAGGTTTATTAGGTCAGATTTTCTAAACCTTTTATTATTTTATTGCTCTCCACTGGATTCTCTACAACCTGCCCACATCTTTCCTAAAATGCATTGCACAAAAGTGGACACATTAGTCCACATGAGGCTTCAGCAGTGCCAAATAGAGCAGAATAATCATCTCATGTGTTTTACATATGGCAGTCATGGTATATAACCAAGAATATTTCCTTTTTTCTTAACGCCATCACATTATTGCATCATATTCATCATATTCATTCATATCATATTCATCCTATTGTGATCCACTTTCAGCCTTTTAATAATTATTACAATTATTCCTTTTTTATATTTATGCATTTGATTATTCTTGTCTTCTGAAATGCAGTGTTTTATTTTTGTTATTGAATTTCATCTTGACTTCAGACCAATTCTTACATTTGTCGAAGTCCTCTTGAATTCTCAAGATGTTCTTGAAAAGGCTATCAACCCCTCCCAGCTTGGTGTCCTCAACAAATTTTATAAGCGTACTTTCCACTCCATTATCCAAATCACTAATGAAAATATTGAATAGTACCAAATAGTAGAATGTGGCTGATCATCACCTTTGGAATTGGGTTACTTATTTTGGTGCCTAAATATTGATTTTTTCATGTGGCTAGTTAGACAATTTGAAAAATCTTGCCCCAGAATCTTTGAGTGCGTCCATACTGGCAACTTAGGTTGACTTAAGGATGCTTAAGTCGACCTACACAAAGCCACATCCACACTGGGCTTTTATTAAGTCGACTTACTCACTTCCTTAAGCCAACTTAATAACACCACCTCTGAAGGTTGACTTAAGCCTTAAGTCGACTTTTTAAGTTGACTTAAAGCCAGTGTGGATGGGGAATAGCGCTAAGTCAACCTTATTAAGTTGACTTAAAGCCAGTGTGGAAGGCTATGTCTACTGTTAACTTGACTTAACAAGGTCGACTTAAGTCAACTTAAAGTGTAGCCACTCTATTAAGCTGGCTTAACAAGGTCGACTTTAAGTCAACTTAAAGTCGAACTTGTTAAGTCGACTTAACAGAGTCGACTTAACTTTACAGGTATAGACATAGCCCTGGTGTGTAAATATGCTCCTGCTAATAATGGTGTAAATTCACCTAAGGACTAAATTCCCTTCTCATTTGTGCTTCTCCTTTGCCTTTCACTCCCTTGTAACAAAGTATATTCAAGGTTTATCCCATTTTTCATGTTGACCTTCTTAACAAAGCTGTGACCATTTACTATACCTGCTACATTCTTCTTTCATTCTAGCATACTCAGAGTCCAGCTTCACAACCACAGTATATGCCAATTGTGCTTGAAATGCCTTGGCACTAGTTGAAAACCCTGTTTTCTGAGTGCAGCAGCTATCCCTTGTTGTATTTCATGCAGAATTACAGTTCCTTTAAGCAGTGGTTAAAGTATAATTTGATGAGCCCCAGAATCCTCTTAGTCTCTGGGCCCCCTTCCCATATTGTCTGGGCCCCCTTCATGCATGTGCGGGCCCAGCCCAGGTAGGCATTTGCAATCACTTCTCAGTACCACATGCATTGGTTTATCACTCCACAAAAATATTTATAATTTTATATGGCATTTATATCTATTGCAATTATTGTCACAAACTAGCAAACACTGCATAACACAAGACCATCAGATCACCTCCTTTCCTGCCTTATTAACTCAAGTATGCTGATGAAAACTCATGAGATTAATAAATTTATTAGTCTTTAAAAGTGCCACAGGACTCCTTGGGTGCGTCTACACTTGTAAATAAAGTTGACTTAAGCCTGCTTAAATTGACTTAATTTACTCTGCGTCTACACTACAATTTCCTTAAGTCGACTTAAGCTACTGCTTAAGTTGACATAAGAAAATTTTAAATCAACTTTATTACACTTAGTATAAAGTCGACTTTACTGGCTAAGTCGAGTTGATTAAGTTGACTTAGCCAATGTAGACGCGGATTAGCCCTAAGTCAACTTTAAGTCAACTTAAAGAGCCCCCAGGGCTCCCCCACTGACCTCCCAGCCAGGATGCCTGGCACAGCCAGAGCCTGGTGTGCCCACCCACAGGGCAGGACACGGCCCGGCCCACCCCACTCCTATACCCTGCCCCTGTCCCTGTCCTGCTCAGCCCCCATTGTACTCTGGTACAATGGGGCAAATGTTGAGCCCCCTGGCACTTTGAAAGGGGTGCCCTCCTGCCACCATGGACCAGTCCCAGATCCACCTAGCCCCTACAAGTTGACTTAGACATCTAGTGTGGACGCTCTATGTCAATTTGGAAAGGTCCATTTTAAATCGACCTAATTTTATAGTATGGACATGCTAAGTCCACCACAGGCAGGCAGCATGGCCGGATCAGGCCTTGGGCCCCTTCCCGGTTCCTCTGCTCCCCCTCCTCCCCGCAGCCCCTTTCTGACTCCTGTGTCCCCCCGCGGCCCCTTCCCAGCTCCTCTGCTCCCCTCCTCCCCCGCAGCCCTTTTCCCGGCTCCTCTGCCCCCCTCCCCTGTGGCCCCTTCCCAGCCCCCTTACATGCTCAGGGCAGGAGATTTGAAACTCCTCAGCCTGATTTCAAGTGTTCTACCCGAGTCTACGGCATTGCTGGGCCCCATAGATCCATGGATAGAACGCACCAGAACGCAGCATTCCACCTGGGTTTTCTATTTTTAGGGTTCCCGGAACGCTGGCCCCTGAAAATTGTGGGACCTGGAATGGCGTTCCTGTGCGTTCCCCCTTACTTTAACCCCTGCCTTTAAGGCTATGCTGATGCATGTGTCACATTTTTGGGTAGAGTCTGGAATATCCTTCAGTTTCCTTTTTTTAGCTTTTTTTCATTTTTGCTGGCTGTGGTTTAGACGTTTTCCTGTTTGGTTGGTATTTTTACCATCTGCTGCCTTAATGACATTTCAGTGGGGAGCAAATGTTTGAGTTGCTTGACTGGTGAAAAGATTCCTTGCACATTATCTAGCAGCAGGCCTTTACTTCTCCATGTTGATATATTCCATCTCGGTTTCTCCCATCAGCCTTTGCATCATGGTGCCTTTCATTCTTACAGAAAAAAAAAAAACCAAATCACAACCTACCTACTGCCATTTGACTGCAGAGCAGGGGCACTTAAACTGTGATGGGTACTTTTTCTCCCCTGGAACTTCACTCAACTGTTCTTCCTAAGAATAAAGTTCTGAAACTGTTTTTCCTGTGCTGAACTCTCAGTCAGCCCTGCGATCTTTTATAATAGAGGGGGAAAATAGCTTAGAACTGCAGTTTTCCATCAACGAAACTCAGATTAATCTGCAGTACATTTAATCTATAATAAATGGTAAATGTAGTTGAGTTGAAGTTAGTCTCTTTTATCTGCAGTGTTCCATTATGGAAATGGAATTAACCTGAATTAAATACAAGCATCACAATCCCTGCATTTTAAAAGTGCAATTAATGCTTAAAATGTGCCTCATAACAACATTCTTCTATTGTGCACCCATGATTAATGTGACTATAAATGTGGTGAAAATAAATACAAACTGAAGTTCCAAAAGCATTTAAACTACCTTTCATTAGTTTTGAAGCTGCAATCATATTAGCATATGTAAACTTATGTATTGTTTGTGGATTTGAACTGTCATCAATCAGTCATGGTTAATATCAACTGGAAAAGATTATAATTGCCTCTCTTGAGCATGGACAGCAAAAGTTGCATTTCATGATTTTCCAAATTGAGGAGTCCCCTGTTTTGAAATCTATGACATGCTGGATTAAGGTACAATTAGGTTGCATGGAACGTACACCAGAGCTGGGACAACTCTGAGCATGTTGCTAAGAATATATATTTTTTCTACTTAATGGTTTCTTTGGCATAGTTCAGTGTAATAGCCTGGAATGGTCTTTCCGGTTAGCATCACATCCATTCAGGGATTGTTTGTTTGTTCTCTACTAGCTTCTAGAGAAGGTGGAAGATTTGGGGGCAACATTTTCTTCGTCATATAATCGTGCTGTAATGTAATGCTGATTAACCTCAGATAACACCATTTTCAAGGTGAAAAGTTCTGAAATGGCTTTTATTTAGAGGAGAATAACATTGTCATTCTTGTTATATGGCCTTTTCCAAAATCCACTGATGTCAATTTCACAGGCTCCCATTGACATTGATGGCCATTGGATTCAACCTGAAGTGAAGTAATAGATGTTTAATTCACTATAATTAATAGCTAGCTATAAACAGGATCTCCATACAAGAGGGCAAGGAATTTCAGAAGACTCTAAGGCAAAGAAGCACCTAAATCTCATGGATATTCAGGCTATGTCTACACTTGTAAGTTAAGTCGACTCTGTTAAATCGACTTAACAAGGTCGACTTTAAGTAGACTTAAAGTTGACCTTGTTAAGTCAACTTAACAGAGTGGCTACATTTTAAGTCAACTTAAGAAGTCAACTTAAGGCTTAAGTTGGCCTTCAGAGGTGGTGTTATTAAGTTTATTTAATAAAAGCCCAGTGTGGACGCAGCTTTGTGTAGGTCGACTTAAGCCTCCTTAAATTGATCTAAGTTGCCAGTGTAGACGCACCCTCAGAGAGCATCTATTCCCAGTTTAAAGTGATTTGGGGCACTGTTAGTATATAGTAGCTACTCAGTGTTGTGGTACACCAAATCTCTTAAAGGTGTACCATGACTCAGTGCTGCAGGTGAGTGCGGAAGTTACTTCAGCTCCTAGGCCTTCCATGTGGATCACAGGTAAATTGTAAGACAGGCCTTATTAACCCTATAAAATATTGAACTCCTCTGACCTTAATCCACAAGAACTCACTGATCCAATGCCTACTGAAGTCAATAGAACTATTTACCTACTTAAGTTAAGCAGATGATTATGTGGTTTGCTGGGTTGGAGTTAGAGTTAGAGCTGTGTGACTAAAGGATTTTTCAGTTCATTGGGGATTCCTAATAAATTATTATAATTACTTTTTAGTCAAATGGAACATTGTGTTTGACCCTGAGTAGAATCTGTCATTTTGATTTTGAGTGTGTTTTCCTTTTATGAAATTTTTAAACAAAATCAAAGCTAACTTTGAATCAAAAAAATCATTTCAAATTGAAAAGTGAAAACATTTCATTTTGAAAATATTGAAACAAAATGCTTTGACTTTTGGGGAATTTTTGTTAGATTTTCTCAATCGAAACAATATGCTGAAATCAACACGAATTGGCAAAAGTTTCAGTCACTACAAATCTCCATTTTTAAAAATTAAAAAAAATGTTTTTTGGTTTAAAAATTTTGCCCAGCTCTAATCAGGGTGATCAGCACTTTACAGAATCATGGTTTCCTGAGCACACATCCATTTAAAAAGCCTTCTCTCTATCCTGGCTTTAATTGTGGAAATATCTGATGGTAGACCACATTTCTCAGAGCCAACATGAAGTACAAAAATGTATGATGGTAAAAAATGCACAATTCTTTTTCTTTTTTTAAACGAAGGAGAATATATCATGCTGCTTACTGTTATTGAAAATATGGTATTAGAACAACAAGAATTTGTTCTACTTACAGAAGAAAATATTATTAGAGATTGAAACTGAAACTCACCATGAATTCAGTGTTCAGCTTTGTTCTTTCCTTTTACCTCTGACTGTTCTGAAGCAACTTTCAGAGTACAATTTGAAATGAGGAACTCCATGAGCTGTCTTTCAGTCCTATTTTATAGCAATGGGATGAGTTATTCCCACCACTAAAAAACATCAGTCATTAAAGCTAGCAAAGAAAACAGTGTAAAAGGTAAAAGAAAAAAGAAAAGATGAAAAAAAATCCACAGTTCCATGTTTGAGTTACTGTTTTCAACCCAAATTCCTATAACTTCCAGTGTTTAGGATCACAATGGACTCTGAGCAACAGCATATTTCTTTGCTGGTTAATAAAGATGGGATTTACAGACAACGGGAGGATGTGTTTTGCTTCATTTGCAGCTGCAGCTTTTGCAGCCCCTGTGAATCACTAGTTCTGTGCCAGCTAATTGATCCACCAAATGGTCTTGTGTGCTAATTATATCTGTTTTTGTTTTACATTTAGCTCTAGGAAAAATCAATGATTAGTAGAATAGGATTTCTGGGAGGTGTTGCGAAGATTCCAGCTATCCATGTTTGAAAGAACATATTGTACTATATTGGCTAATACAACAGAGTCTTGTGGCACTTTTAAAGACTAACAGATTTATTAATCGCATGAGCTTTCGTGGGAGAAAATCCCACTTCGTCAGACGCTTTGAAGATAGGAAAGTTACAGAGTGGGAGGAAATTAAATGCAGGGGAGTGTATGACATAGCATCAAGTCAGGCTGTAACAGCAAATCAAAGTAGGTGTTAGGATTCAAAACACTGGGGAACAGCACATAGAGGAGGGGGGAGGTCAATTCACTTGATGTAATGCGAGAAAAATCCATAGTCCCTGTTCAACCCCAAGGCAACTGAGTCAAATTTGCATATAAGTTCGAGCTCTGCAGACTCTCTCTGAAGCTGTGATTTGTTATTCATCTGTGTCAACACAGCTATTAACAAGTCGTTAAGGGAGTGAGCAGGGAGGTTGAAGTGTTCCCCTACAGGTTTTGCAGTATTGCAATTTCTGATGTCAGATTTGTGTCCATTGATTCTTTGGCGCAGAGACTGTCCTGTCTGTCCAATATATAAGGCAGAGGGGCATTTCCGGCACATGATGGCATAAATCACATTGGTGGATGAGCAGGTGAACGAGCCCTTGATGGAGTAGGTGGCTTGATTAGGCCCTGTGATGGTGTCATCAGTGTAGATATGAGGGCAAAGTTGGCAGCGTGGTCTGCTGCAGGGCTGTGTTCCTGCTTTAGTGTTTCTG
>ML685886.1:495526-535566 GCA_007922175.1 Pelusios castaneus | reverse complement strand
CAGAAACACTAAAGCAGGAACACAGCCCTGCAGCAGACCACGCTGCCAACTTTGCCCTCATATCTACACTGATGACACCATCACAGGGCCTAATCATGCCACCTACTCCATCAAGGGTTCGTTCACCTGCTCATCCACCAATGTGATTTATGCCATCATGTGCCGGAAATGCCCCTCTGCCTTATATATTGGACAGACAGGACAGTCTCTGCGCCAAAGAATCAATGGACACAAATCTGACATCAGAAATTGCAATACTGCAAAACCTGTAGGGGAACACTTCAACCTCCCTGCTCACTCCCTTAACGACTTGTTAATAGCTGTGTTGACACAGATGAATAACAAATCACAGCTTCAGAGAGGGTCTGCAGAGCTGGAACTTATATGCAAATTTGACTCAGTTGCCTTGGGGTTGAACAGGGACTATGGATTTTTCTCGCATTACATCAAGTGAATTGACCTCCCCCCTCCTCTATGTGCTGTTCCCCAGTGTTTTGAATCCTAACACCTACTTTGATTTGCTGTTACAGCCTGACTTGATGCTATGTCATACACTCCCCTGCATTTAATTTCCTCCCACTCTGTAACTTTCCTATCTTCAAAGCGTCTGACGAAGTGGGATTTTCTCCCACGAAAGCTCATGCGATTAATAAATCTGTTAGTCTTTAAAAGTGCCACAAGACTCTGTTGTCTTTCTACAATAGACTAACACGGCTACCCCTTTGGAATTTGACTATATTGGCTAATGTTGGCCTGGGCCCTCTAATATATGGAAAGTCAAGGATATATCAACCTTTTATAGCTTAGAATCATAGACTATTAGGGCTGGAAGGGAGCTCATGAGGTCTAGTCCAACCCCCTGCTAAAAGCAGGACTACTCCCACTAAATCATCCCAGACAGGGTTTCATCTAACCGGGCCTTAAAAGTTTCCAAAGATGGAGATTCCATCACCTCCCCAGGTAACCCTTTCCAGTGCTTCACAACCCTCCTAGTGAGAAAGTTTTTCCTAATATCCAACCTAGACTTCCCCAGCTGCAACTTGAAACCACTCCTCCTTATTCTGTCCGCTATCACCACTGAGAATAGCCTAACTCCCTCCTCTCTGGAGCACCCCTTCAAGTAGTTGAAGGTTGCTATCAAATGCCCCCTCGGTCTTCTCTTCTGCTGATTAAATAAGCCTAGTTCCTTTACTTTCCCCTTGTAAGTCATGTGCCCCAGACCACTAATCGTTTTTGTTCCCCTCCTCTAGACTCCATCTAATTTGTCCACATCCTTTCTGTAGTGGGGAGCCCAAAACTGAACACAGTATTCTAAATGAGGCCTCACCAATGCCAAATAGAGGGAAATAATCAAATCCCTCAATCTGCCGACAATGCTCCAACATAGGAGCCCAATATGCTGTTGGCCTTTTGGCAACAAGGACACACTGTTGACTCATATCCAGCTTCCCATCCACCATAAACTCCGGATCCTTTTCTACACCGCTGCTACTTAGCCGATCAGTCCCCCGCCTGTAGCAGGGCGTGGGATTTTTCCATCCTAAATGCAAGACTTTACACTGCTCCTTGTTGAACCTCATGAGATTTCTTTTGGCCCAATACACCAATTTCTCTAGGTCTCCCTGTATCCTAACCCTACCCCCAAGATTGTCTACCATTCCCCCCAGCTTGGTGTCATCCACAAACTTACTGAATGTGCAATCTATCCCATTGTCCAGATCATTAATGAAGATGTTGGAAAAAAATGGCTCCAGGACTGACCCTTGGGGTCTGCTGCTTGTTACCAGTTGCCAACTAGACATTGAGCCATTGATCCCTATTCGCTGAGCCCGGTGATCTAGCCAGCTTTCTATCCACCTTACTGTGCATTCATCCAACTCATACTTCCTTAACTTGCTGACAAGAATGCTGTCGGAAGCCGTATCAAAAGCCTTGCTAAAGTCGAGGTATATAATGTCAATTCCTGCATCCACAAATCCAGTCATCTCATCACAGAAGCCAATCAGGTTGGTCAGGCATGATTTGCCCTTGGTGAATCCATGATGACTGTTCCTGATCATTCTGTTTTCCTCCAAGTATTTCAGAATGGATTCTTTGAGGAACTGCTCCATAATTTTTCCAGGGATTGAGGTGAGGCTGATTGGTCTATAGTTCCCCAGAGCCTCCTTTTTTCCGTTGGTCATTAAAGACTAGATCCTGTGCTATCAAACTCAGTGGGAATTCTAATAAGGGCTTCAATGAATACAGAATTAAGCCCAGAAGAGGATATAAGATACATAAGTTTTAAAACCAGAAGGGATCTTAATGTCCATTTAATCTGCCCTTTAGTAGAACACATGCCACAAACCCACATAAATCTGCAGAATTTGGCAATTTCTCTTTTTTGGGAGATCATGTAAACATTATTCCTTTTGTATTGAACAAAGCTGTGACTTCATGAATTTTTGAGTTTGTACAGTGATGTGTTGGGGGGGGGGGGTTATTCTGTTGTCTGCTTATCATGCTCTTTGCAATCACGAAGAGAGATTTTCCCTGAATTCATCTGGTAGTGGAAAACTGTGTTTTGTAGAAATGAATTCTCCCTGGTTTCTGAACGTGTGCCGAAGAGCTCATGGCTATGGTGGTCTGTGTGGTTACTGTGCGTAGATCTCTTATCATGATGTAACAACAACTCTAACAGGCTTCCATCTTTTCCTTTCTATTTTACGCATATTTCTTTTCCTAGTGAGTGTATTAAATTATTGTAGGAAATGGATAAAGGGCCCTGAGAATTGTCACATTAAACTTAATTTTAATTTAATTTAATTTAATTTAATTTCACGCATATAGCAGTGTCTAAGTAAGGGAAATTGCAAATTGCATTGAGGACAAAGAAATAACAGAGCTCTAGAGGAAATGAAAATTCAGCCCGAAAAGCAACAATATTATTCCATGGAAGGGGGGAGATATAAAAAGATGCAGTAATGCTGGCAGAGAGCTAGAGCAGTTAGCAGACAGCAAATGAGACAAAATGAAGTGGTAGTAAAGGGGCCAGTACAAAAAGATCATATCATGGAACAATAGTCCTTTGTTGTATGGCCTTGTAGTAATTGCACTTCTATTAAGTTTCTTATGATCTTCCCATCACCATGGTATCAAAGCATGGCACCGTGTTACTAGAAGGATATTAATAAAGTAAGGAACATTAGAGAACATCAATGCAAGTAATTTAGGGTCAGAAGGGATTGATGTGCAAGGAAACAGTAAAAGAACTAACTATGCTGAGCTTGGCCAAAAGTCAGTGAAATTGTAGAGGTTGGAGATCCTTGAATGGTGTAACCTCCAGTGAGGGGTCATTAAATCTGTTATGAGGGGTTATAAAGAGGAGTAACTGGAGAGAATTAATAAAAGGCAAATACAGGTTAGATATCAGGAAAGTCTTCATGATGGTTAGATTTCTAAGGCTGTGGATTCAACAGCCTCCAAAAGTGAGTGCTGGAAAATCACTGGTTTGAGACATTTAAAACAAGAGTGGACAACGCTGCAAAATATGCAGTAGGAAACAATCCTACATTTATTCTCATACACGTAGATTGACTAACTCAGTTGTTCCTTCCCACATGTAGCTTTCTGTGTTACCCAGCTCTGGAAGGAACACAAACTAAAGAAGAGCCACTGTTGTGATGTCCTCACAGGAACAAGTTGATGCTTGACACCACAGCTGTCTTAGAACAGCAGGAGCAGGGACTACTGCTGCTGAAGCCAGCACCACCAGAAAACAGGGACAGGCACTACTACACTGAGGTCCTGGTAAATGAGGGCTAGCTGGGACACCTCACAATCCTTGACATGAAGTTGCTGGGGAGCTGCAGTGGTGCTTTTTGGCAGTGTTAGTATAGGAGCTGGATGGAACTGGAACTGGAGTGTTTCTTGATTTCTCTGGCATCCCCAGAACCGTCAGTGAGGAGCAGATGAACAGTTTCAATGTCCCAGGCCTTCCCATCCCCACCCAGATGACATTAAAATTGAGGGCTCCTGAGTCTTGGAGAAGAAGAGGGATTGGTAATTCTGATTGTACAAACTGTCAGTTGAAGCCATGGATTTTTATGGACAGTGGTTGTTGACTGGAACCCAACCCTGTTTATTAAAAAAAGACTGAAATAAAGATTTTATAGTTTGAGAGGAGACTGAGGCTTATTAGATTGCAGAAGAGAAGACTGAAGGGAGATTTGATAGCAACTTTCAACTATTTGAAGGGCTGCTCCAAAGAGGAAGGAGCTAGGCTATTCTGAGTGGTGACAGAGGACAGAATATGGAGCGATGGTTTCAAGTTGCAGCTGGGGAGAGTGAGGTTGGATATTAGGAAAAGCTTTCTCACTAGGAGGGTGGTGAAGCACTGGAATGGGTTACCTAGGGAGGTGATGGAATATCTTTGGAAACTTCTAAGGCCCGGTTAGACAAACTCCTAGGTGGGATGATTTAGTGGGAGTGGTCCTGCTTTTAGCAGGGAGTTGGACTAGATGACTTCATGAGGTCCCTTCCAACACTAATATTCTATGATTCTATGAAATATTCAAGGACCAGATCATCAGCTGCTGTAAATTTGCATAGCTCATTGAAGTAAATGAAGCTACCCTGATTTACTGCAGTTAAGGATCTGTTATGTTATGTGCATAAAAATTAAATAGGCATAAGAGAGATGTGTGTTTAATCTTCCAATCCAGCACTTTATATACAATTTCAAATTTGACATGCAGATCAGACATTAAGGGTCTGTCTGTAATGTAGGATTAACACACCTCAGATTAGCACACCCTGGGTTTGTGCACCTAATGCTTGAGCATCTACACTTATTTGTACTCCAGGGTTTGGAATTGGTGAACCCTGGTTCCCAACCTGTGTCTTCAGTTTTTACAATGCATTATGAAGGCTTGAATCCAATCATCCATATCTCAGACTTCCTATCACCCTCTCCATATGTTGCTGCCCTTTGTTGTCCAGTGGACAAAGAAAGTTGACCCAAGGAATTGTGGGATACTTTTGGCACACCTCCCAGAGGGGCTGCTTCTGTACTACAAAGCAATAGGGCTAGAACCTTGGTTCTAAGCTGATGCAGGCTTCTACTCCATGCCCATGGGATCCTAGGCTATGTCTACACTTGAAATTTAGGTCGACTTTAGCTAGGTCGACTTAACTAAGTCGACTTAGCATGTCTACACCTAAATTTAAAGTCGACTTAGGGGGCAACTTACAAAGTCAACCTAGAGTGTCCACACTGGATGCCTAGGTCGACTTCTAGAGGCTAAGGGGACCTAGGGCAGGTCCACGGTGGCAGGGGGGCACCCCTTGCCCAGTGCCAGGGGGCTCAGCCTTTGCCCCATTGTACATGGGTACAATGGGGCAAAAGGGGACAGGGACCCTGGCAGGGCATAGGGGCATGCCAGGCTCCCTCTGTGCCCCTCCCCCCACTAGGGAGGGCAGTGGGGGAGTCCTGGTGTAGCCCTAAGTTGACTTAGGGCTACTGCAGGTCTACACTGGCTTAAGTCGACTTGAAAAAGTCGACTTAAGCCTAAAGTCAACCTAAAAGTAGGTTTAATAAAGTCGACTTAATTTTCATTAAGTCAACTTTATTTGCCTTAAGTCGACTTAAGAAAACTGTAGTGTAGACGCAGGGTAAATTAAGTCGACTTAAGCAAGCTTAAGTCGATTTAATTTACAAGTGTAGATGCACTCTTAGGGCCCTGCCTTGGGTCTAAGCCTTGAGTTAGTATGATTTGTGTGAAGACGGAAGGGAGATTAGGCTTGAGTTCAAAGCTGGGCTTACACTGAAGTGTAGACATAGCCAAGTAGTATAATGGAAAGGACAATAGAAGCTTCGTGGAAGAACTACGTGGCATTCATTCAGTGGTCCTGTTCACCTAATATGATCTTGGCAGTCAAGATTCCACACAGATGAGTTACTCCTGAGAACACTTCTTGTTGATCTGTCCACTGTAGTACATTGGAACTGGAGACTTGTATGATGTTCTGATACTTTCAGTTTCAGAGGAAAATATAAATGTCCAGTGTAAGATAACCATGAAAACATTAAGGTCATATTAAAACAGTGACGCAAACTGATAAAAGATAAGAAAGCAAGGCTGACATGTCATTTTTAACTGATGCCACTGTATGAAGAAGGCCCTAATACATGAGCTGGGAATTACTGACCAGCCTTAGTGGTGTGCTGTTGAGCTTATTAGTGGATTTTTAAAAATAATTCCTTATTTGTGGTGTTATACTGCTGGTGATTGTTGAAACCAAGAATGGTGAAAAAATTCTTTAAAATGTTGTTTTTCTCCATGAATTCCATCTACTTTCCACACTGCAGTTTACTTCAACAATCAAACTGGACTGCTCAACTTCAGTTTTGCTTCTAATTAGTTTCATGGTTTTGTTTGTTTGTTCGTTCATATGCCCCTGGCAAACAACAGTTACTCCCTGTAGGCTATAATTGTTTAAACCCTTACTCCTATGTCTACATTTGAAAAGTTAAGTTGACTTTATAAAGTCGAGTTAATAAGGTCGAATTTAAGTCTACTTAAAGTGAACCTTATTAAGTCGAGTTAACAGCAGTGGACTTAACTTTTCAAGTGTAGATGTGTCCCCTTTTTGACCTTATTAAGTCGATTTAATGTTTTAAGTCGACTTAAAAAGGTCCACCTAGGCACTACTCTGCATCTCCGCTGGCTTAAGTCAACTTAATAAGGTCAACTTAAGTTTATTAATTTGAACTAACTTTTCCTTAATTCGACTTAAGGAGCAGCTTAAGTCGAATTAAGGAAAGCCCAGTGTAGATGCGGAGTAAATTAAGTTGATTTAAGCCTCCTTAAATCAATTTAATTTGTAAGTGTAGACGCACCCAATATGCTGCTATGATAGTGCTTGCTTTAGAAACTTAAAGTACTCATGATGCAGATTCCTATATAAGATTATCTCCATGATTATCACTTGTGAATTTTATTCCCTGTAAAATTTGCAAAATGCCAGACTGGATTGAACCAAACAAAATAAAGTTACCTACTTGGCTATGTCTACACTGGCAAGTTAGTTCGAATTAAGCCTCCTTAATTCGAACTAACTAAAGCCATGGTTACACTAGGCTTTAATTAGTTCGAATTAAGGACTTCCTTAATTCGAACTAATCACTTAGAATTGGCTATTCGAAGTAAGGGTTAATTTGAACTAGTTAGTTCTAATTAACCAATGTGGCCATGTTAGTTCGAACTAATTGCTTAGTTCGAACTAACCGGCCCATTGAAGTCAATGGAAATCACTAATTCGAACGAAGCACGTGCCATGAATGGCACGTGCTTAGTTCGAACTGATTTTTTCTAGTTCAAATTAAGTTAATTCGAACTAACTAAAATTAGTTTGAATTAATTAGTTCGAACTAACTAATTCAAACTAATTTTAGTAAGTGTAGACATAGCCCTTGATTTCAACGTGAAAGTATTCTAATAATGTTGTTGAAGAGTTTTTTATTTCAGTAAAAGCTTTTTATGCAAAATACTTGTGGTTTTATTTACTTTTTATTTCAGAATATTGACCAATGTACTCTTTGCTCTATAAGACTTTTTCCACATGTCTCACTGAGCTTTTAACAATTTCAACAGCTTCTTCCAAATGCAATTTAAAAGGTAGCATATCTAGACTTGAAGCTTTAAGATTGATCTGATTTTTTGGGAGGATTTGCAGTCCCTTAGAATAGGCATCATTTTCTGAGGTACGTTAGTGTCAAGATTTTGAAAGACTGATGAGATTGATATTAGACTAAGAATTCTTAAAGAGTTTTGTTTTTGTTATTGTCTTCTGTTACCAGGAATTAGATGTTTGCAATAATCTTGCAAGGTCTGCATAATTTTTCTCCCTAATCATGGTTTTGCAGAATGAGTACTTCATGCTTTTAAAAGACTCCCACCATCAAATTAGATTTGTGGCTCCACTGCAAACAAAGAAACCAAAAGAATTGTGGATTTCAGTGTTGCCAAACCCAAGAGTTATGACTCAGCTTCCACCCCCAAAATAATGAGAAAAGCTTAAAGATCATCACTCTTTTTCCCCCCATTCTTTTTAATTTTCCTTCTTTTCTGAGTCTAAAAGGTGCATACATCTCCTGTTTTCAAGCCTTTCTCTGTCTTTTCTTTTCTTTTAACATGAAAACAGAGGTTCTCATATATTCATTGACTCCAGGAAAAGAGGGCCTAAGAAAATAAATAATGTTTTGAAAACTCACAATATGAGTTCATGATGTAGAATTACTAAGTTATGGATGA
The DNA here is from genome assembly GCA_007922175.1 of Pelusios castaneus. Lineage (NCBI taxonomy): Eukaryota > Metazoa > Chordata > Testudines > Pelomedusidae > Pelusios > Pelusios castaneus. The sequence continues at coordinate 527,272 of ML685886.1, read as the reverse complement.
CTAAATACTACAGCTGCAAAAACATGAGCACATGGCCTCATCTGTGTCTCTGACTGAGTATGAACCAGGTATAGGTTGAAAAGGTAGTTCTCTCTAGAAGCATTTTGACCCATTTGAGCACCAGTTGTGGTGCTGGTTTTGATGGTCTTGTTTTTGTCATATGTACAACACCTGTACACTGGGAACTTGAATCCACCATGCTACTTTACATGAACCATCAAAGAATATTGGGCAGTAACAACTTTCAATCACTAGAGCCTTGTCTCCACTGGCTGCGGCAAATTCTCCACCGTGAGTTTGCTCTTCTGGGTTCGATTGAGCAGTCAATCAAGACGTTCTCAATCGATCTCACTTGGAGGGTGGTGAAGCACTGGAATGGGTTACCTAGGGAGGTGGTGGAATCTCCGTCTTTGGAGATATTTAAGGTCCAGTTAGACAACAACCTGGCTAGGATGATTTAGTGGGAGTGGTTCTGCTTTTAGCAGGGGGTTGGACTAGATGACCTCATGAGGTCCCTTCCAACCCTAAGATTCTACGATTCTATGATCTGGAGTTTGATGCAATAACTCCAGCGCTGTAAGAGAAATAGCGCTAAGTCAAACTGATGGCACTTCTGTTTGACTTAGCGCAATGTGGACGGGCGGTAAGTGGGAGTTACTAAGTCGAAGGGAAATACACAAAATATTTTACCAAGAGATGGTAGTACAAGCCTGCCTTGTTTTTCAATAAGGGAGTAATTTTTAAAATCCCAGAAAACTCTAGAAGGATATCTCTTGGGAAAGAAAATGCTCTTTTACTTGCTTCACTAATTAGGTGGGAGGAGGAGTATTGCAATACCTATGAATTTGAGCAGTGGTCAAATATTGTTTGTTTTTAAAACAGGTAGAGAGGTCACTCTGTGTGGTTAACTCTGTGCGGTGTGATAGTATGATGTGAAATTTAGTATTAAATGAACTTAAGAGCATGAATTAAAATAAAAAGTAAGAAGAGCCCAGTTCTCATCACTGTCTTTCTCCTACTGAACTCAATTTCATTTTTTAATGTTACATGGGGCCAGGATTTCCCCGCACCTTTTGCAGGTCTCTTCCATTTCCTCCTTGCCTTTTCTGTTGTTTATTAATATTATTTTAACTTTACAGCCATAATATTTAACAATGGAAAGCCTGGTAGACTATGTAGTATTCAGAGCAACTCTCTGAGTAAAGTTAAGCACAAGTGTTTGCAGGATTAGGACCATCATATGTCAGGTTATTGTTGTGAATAAGGTTGAATATGAGAGCATATTAATGAGGCATTTACTTTATAGTCTATAAATTTATATTAAGCCTCAATCCAGCAAGGATTTATACCCAAGTGTAAGCAAGATCTGAAGAAGTGGAGCCCTGCAAATCCCCAGCTGTCTGCTTTATATCTTTTTATTTATATCCATTTTTTGCAGCTAGGGGATCAGATGTGTATCTCAGAGATGGGGAAGCAGCTCTCTGCAGCTCATAGCCTTTGATGCTGCTTCCCTGCCTTTGAGATCCAGGGTGGGGGGCTCCCCTGCCACCTTCTTGTGAGGCTGTCTGGATTTACGGGACTATTTATGATACTATTTCTTATCAATATTTCATAATTGCAATAATCCATAGGAACCATGCTGTGTTTGGTATCAATAGAAAGGCAATAATTTGCTGGGAATGATTATATGGTTTATGTGTAGGAATTGCATCTGTATTAGAAGTTAGGAATATGTTTGTTATTTATATTTCAACCTGTGTGATTCTGGGATGCTCCCCAGACTGGATGTCTACAGCCATTGTTTCCTTAATGGCCCATTAAGGAAGCTTCCGGGTACAATGGGCTCAGGGAGAAACCTGTTGAGCCACTTGGACTTGAACATGTGACTCAACTCCATTTTGATTGGAAAGAACACCACACAGCAAGGAGAAGGCCAGAAGTGTTAAAAGGCAACAGCCTTGACTCCATCTTGTCTCAAATCCCCAATCTACAGCCAACACCCACCTCTGGAACTATTGCTCTGCGACTGGACAAAGGATTGAGGCCCACCTGGGTGCTCGGTGTTTACCAGAGGAATAAGCCTGCAAAGTGCTTTACTTGGACTATGAAGCATTTGTATGTATGAGAGTCATTTTGACCCTTTAACATCTCTCATACTTTGCTTCTTTTCTTTTTATATTAAACCTTTAGTTGTAGTTACTAAAGGATTGGCTATCAGTGTGGTATTTTGGGTAAGATCCAAACCTATATTGTTCTGTGTAATGTGGCTGGCCATTTGGGGTCAGAAAAACCTATATCTTTAAGAGACTGTGTGGTGAGGTGGGAGCCAGAGGAGCTGGAGTGCCATAAAGGGAGCTGTTCCTATTTTGGGCAGACTTCTTGGTACCTGGTGTAGGGAACCAGAAGCGTGGTTGTGACTGATAGGGAGATTGGTTTAAGTACCACCCATCAGTATTTGGGGAGTTTGGTTCACGGTTTTGGAGCTTGCCCTGATTTTTGCACATTCAGGAGGTCATCCCAGGAGGCCCCGGTCATACTGCGGATCAGCTGTTCAACAGTGCTTGGAGAGGCTGGCCTCTAACAGCTGGTCAGTGGAAGCAGTGGTGCTATGGGGCTTGCCCCTGAACAGCTGATGAGGGGCCCAGAGTTGTGGATGCATGCAGGTGCGGATGACCTAGAAGACAGAAACTGTGGATGGCGGCTCAACTGTCACTTGATTCTGGCAGATCCACATTTTTGTAGATGAGCAGGGCTCTAGAAATGAGCTCTCTAGCAATGAGTGCTGGGCTAGGGGAGAAGACTTCAGTGGTAGACTACATTCGTATAGACCTACTCTGCCTAGGTGCATAGCAGAGGGAACTGCTCTGCCCAGATGATCCATTTTGGCTGGCATTAGGTTAAAAATCCCACTAGAATTGGAGTGCAAGGGAAATGGAATGTTGTTATCCTGATTGTGTGAGAACAGGGCACCAGAGGTGTGCTTAGCATGCCCTGATGGTGGGAGGAGTCACCCTCAGTTAATTTCAGTCACTGCCACCATTCACTCTGCGGCCACTTTATGAGGTTCAGAAGTTGGTGAGGAACCATATAGCAGGCTGCAGCCTCTTTCACTGCAACATTGTCCCACGCCAGCTCAAAGGCTCAGCAGCTAGACCTCGTTATCAGTGATTTTGGCTCCAGACATCACCAAGATGCTTAGTTGAACCCACTGAGCTCTCTGGAGAGAAGGCAGGTCAATTGGTGTCTAAGACTCTTTAGACAAAGCCAGCACCAGCAGCTGCTAACCCCTATCCTTATCCTCTCTCCCTTTCACTGGGATTTGTCATCACTACCAGTGATGCCAAAGTGAATGGCAGCAACTGTGAGCTAGTTGCAGAGCTGCCGGCAGCTATTGAGGCATTGCTCAATGCTTAACTTTATTCCTGCCCCTTGGGTGGGAGGTGAACTCATGTGAACGCACCTGGAAAGTCTGGGCCTCGCTGCCCAAGGACAGCAACTGTGAGTGGGGTGCAGGAGAAGAAGGCAATGGCACATTTAAGGCACATGTATTGGACTTTCAAACCACAAGGGGAAAAACTGAGGCAAAGGATACTGCTCCACGTACTCTGGAGGGGGTGTTTGCTCATGGGCACATGCTTGAATCGGTGTGGTGTTTTCCCAAATTAAGGCTGGGTTCCTTTTCCCTTCTATTAAAAGCTCTCTTTTGTTATACACAGGTTCAATGCTTTCAACAAAGGGAAATATTGCCTCCCAGCAGCACCTAGGGTGATGGCTCAAGCCAGTTCTGTTTTTTATTATTAAGAAGTACCATGAGATGTTGAACCTGACCCTCGTTGCTGCCGCCTCCACCTGAAAGAAGGGTTAAATTTTTTTAGGTGGGTGTACTCCTTTTAAATCCCCAATCTTTTTAACTGTAATGGCTGTAGCTATTTATACTTGCAGCTGAAAACAGAGATAACTGTCTATTTCTGATAGCTATGAGACTTAGATATGTAGTGACACAAACAGGTGTTTCTTTTTCCATTTAGAGGTAGCTCTCTAGCAGTGAGTTTTTACTCTGCTTTCCAGAACACCGGTTGAAATTCCAATAGCAGTGGTCAGAAAAGAGCAGTTCCTGGAGATTTGCAATCAGTGGCGATTACTGTAATAGATTTCAATTCACACAATAGTGATTCAGCCCAAAGAGCTGCAGAGTTTGGTAGGGGTTTTTACCTATGTTTAAATGAAGTAAGACTTTCAGTGGGTTTGGAAAATGCATTGGAATTTTGCAAGAAGAGAAAATGTTGACTGTAAAACCTGATCACTTTCCTTTTGATGTATCATTCTGTGATGAATTCACCCAAAAATGTTTCTTTTTTTAAAAATTATATTTTTCAATTTTTTTCTAGTTTGACTGAAATTAGAAGGGAAAGTTTAAAATTAAGCACTTATTTTAGATTGCTTTTTGAAAAAAAACATCCTGGAGCTGTTCTTGTTATCAGATTTAGATTGATTCTAAATGAGCGCTAGCACTGAAATACCTAATCATATGCCAAAAATATTGGACATTGCCATTGGGTCGATACGATGCAAAAATGACATTGATACATGGTGAAATGTTTAAGCAAACAAACAATTCTTCATCATGCAGTATTGTTTGAAGGTCATCTCTTTGGCAATACTTTATTTTTAAGCTGCTGTAAAATATAATGGATTTTCATAACATGAAGATGCTGTTGCATTGCAAGCCCATCAGATTATCTTATTGTCTGGTTGTTAGTGAGCAGAATTGTCTCATGTCTGACCATAAATTGTTTCACAGGAAATTTGTATGCTAAGCTGAAGCAGAAATGTTATATTTGTAATGATGACTTGTTAATACTATTAAATGTACGATTGGAATTCTTGTGCCTGTCATAGACTGACAAGTCTTAGAACAACAATACTCACGGAAGGATTCTCGAACTCCATCATGTTTAAATTTAATGCTGTAAAACTTTTTAAAGTCACAGGAAGACAATTGCAAACTAATTGGGGAAAAACACACTGTTGTACAGTGTAATTTATGGAAATGGGTATCAGCTGATTACTCTGATATTAACTATCCCCCTAAAACAGAAATGGTCTCTTACGTCTACTTTCTCTCCCACACTAGCAGTGATTTCACACTTTCAAGCTCATAGTGCCATGTGCTGCAAACTAATAGGCATTAGTAGGTTCAAATGCAGGTGTTGGCAACAGCTCATCAATCTCCATTAATTTTAGCAGTAGACTTGAAGTCCCACAAAAGAGCTATAGACACAATTTTCTCTTCTCTTCACCAGACAGAGTTGTCACCATAGGCAACAGGTTGCTGCTGTACCAGGTAGGGGGGAAGTTTTAGAATTGACATATCTTTATTTTAATGAGGCTTTTCATACAGTCCCACAGGATAGTCTCATAAACTAGGAAAATGTGATTTAGATGAAATTACTATAAGGAGGTCGAGCAACTGGTTAAAAGACCATTCTCAAAGAGTAGATATGAATGGTTTGCTTGTCAAAGTGGGAGAAAGAGTCTAATGGGGTGCTGCATGGTTAGTCCTGAGTCTGGTACTAGTAAATATTTTCATTAATGACACGTTCCAAAGGGGTAGCCGTGTTAGTCTAGGTCAGCCAAATAAACAAGAAGTCTTGTGGCACTTTTAAAGACTAACACATTTATTTATTGCATGAGCTTTCGGGGGAGAAAATTCCTCTTCAAAGCGTCTGACGTCTTTTGGCTGAATTGACCAGACAAATGAAACAGAAATAGAACTCTCAGCTGTGTCCTCTTTCTGCAATATCTAGTAGAACAGGAATTTTGTGATGGATAGTTTCAGAAAGCAAGAAACAAAACCTCATGTGTTAAGATTCAAAGGGAATATTGCCTCTTTAGGACTGAAGAAATGAGGGAGAGAGAAGGAAAGGGGGAGCAGAGGAAAGAATGAGGGTTCACTGGGGACAAAACAAACATTATTCATAGTTGGAGAGACAGAGAAGGTGGGGGGGAGAAGTTGAGGCAAGACATAGTAGAAGAAAGATGGTCTTGAAGATGAAGTCATGGGCTGGAGAGAAAGGAATTGCTGAGAGATGTTCCCATGAGAGACTGGAAGACAGATAAATTTAGCAGAATTTGATTTTTATTTTATATATATATATATATATATATATATATTGATTTTCAATTTTTACTGTTGTGGGAAGTTATAGGGGCAAGTTCAACAATTCTTAATTAGTTTTTGAGATTCAAAGAGTTAAAGATCTATAACTATTAAAACACCAATTGTCAACATCCTATATCAAATTTTACAAAGTAAATAGCCTTAAATCAAACTTTCTCAAGCACCATTTTTCTTTCTTTGCCTATCTGGACATTTTTATTGTTGATGGAAACTTTTTTTTCCAATCATTTGTATATGTACAGAGAAATTGCTATTTATTGATTTTAAAAATATCTAATGCTTCCAAAACTAATCATAGAGTAAGACAGTTTGAGGAACTAAAACCAGTACATGCCCAATGTCCAGGCTTGTCATACAGTTTTTTTCACTAGCTTGGTGTGATCTAATTTTCTTTAATTGGCTAGCAACTTGCCTCCATCCCCATAAAATGGAAGAAAACAGAATATCTTTCTTTAAAATTCTCTTTATCTAAGTTTACCGCGAAAGCAGATTGATTTGAGATTACTGTAGGCAATTCCAAATTATCCAGTGTTAACTGGATAACCCAGCCATCCTGCTATACCAGGAAGTCCTTATTAGTGGTTCAGTAACTCAAAACTACCGTTCAGGGCTGGAAAGAGGGCTGTCACACAAGCCGCTAAAAACTATTACTGTAAGATAACAGAGAAAAGAAATCTTAACTCCTGTGTTCTCTCCATTGGACCCTCCTGAATTCTCCTGAGACTCGAGAGCACATATCGAATGTTTGGGGGATGGATCACCAGTGATAGATGTGTTTATTGCACAGGGATTTTCACTGTAGGGTGACCAGATGTCCCAGTTTTGTAGCGACAAACCCTGTATCTAAGGCTTTGTCTTATATAGGTTTCTATTACCTCCCACACCCCGTCCCAATTTTTCATGCTTTCTATCTGGTCACCCTGTTCTTCTGACAGCGGGTAACTATTCAATACCAAGATATTAACCAATTCCCAAGGGAGGACAGCTGCTTTGCACATGGGATTGACCCCCCTGGTGAATAAATATAATCCTCCTCACTGCTAAACTGGGTGTCTTGCTCCACTGAGATGTAAGTTAGCAGGCTACCAGTAGATGCTCTCACCAGGAAGTTGTCCAGATTCATTTTTTTAATTGATGCATAGAGCACAAGGCCTTGTCTAGTCTGACAGTTTATCTGAGGTGCATATCTCTATTTGCAGATTACTGGTGATAATGGTATATCAGCACCAAACCCTGATCCAGCAAAGCACTTAAATGTATGTTTTACTTTAAACTCCAATTGACTTCAGGGCGACTACTCATGTTAAAAGTTGCGCAGCTAGTAAATGCTTAGGTCAGGGCCCAATAGTGTTGCTAAGCATGGCCTGGTCCATCTGAAACTTTGCAATTAGTGGCACTTGGAATAGTTAGCCCAGAACGTTCCAGCTAAACTTAAAGGGTAGGATCTAAAACTAATTTTAAGTTATTATTTTCAATTGCTGTATGATTCCATAAAAAATGTAGAAGCCAACCCATTCTTTGTAGACTGAAATTGACAATCTGGTAGTTGAAAAGTACAGCAACAAAACAAGTGATTAAACTGTGGTGCTATGTGGGGTGTTAGGTTTTGGAGTGTGGTAAAGAAAATAAAACAAGCCAAGATAATAGTTGAAAGCAAAGATTTCTTTTTACCATCTCTTTCTGTAGCTAAATGTGGCATCTGCAGCATATACTCCTTAATATGCAGCCTCTAGTTGTTCCACATTGTGAAGAATCAGTTCAAAGGCATTTTAGGTTCCCCTGATTCTGCTGCAACCAGCTGTGAAATAGAAATGAAAATAAAATCCTTGGTAAACCAATTGGGAAATATAAGTACTTGCCCCAACCCCTGAACCCTCTGTTCCAGTGCTAGAATCAGAAGTATATAGAACTTATTGAGAGGTTCTGAAATAATCACTTAAGATTTCTGGTTTTGTTTAATTTTGCTTAGTTTAATTTCCAGTTTCTGGCTATACTAGGAATTAGCATTTTTTTAAGCAGAAGTTGGATCCGAGCCAAAATTCAGGACAGCGGATAGCAAAACTGGCAATTGTGGCCTGTTCTCCATAAGAAACACTTTTGTGTTTTTAGCTATAGGTGGAAGCAGAAGTGATGAAAGTCATGGCAAACCCCCTGATTTTACAAGTGTGTAAGGCCCATTTTGCAGATAAGATCTTGAGTAACTGACAAGCTGCCAAGGTTCAGATGCTCTTCCAAATTCAATCTAAACTTTTTGAGGACCCCAGGTTGCTTCCTTTTAGTGCACAGTGTTCATGGGAACCATTCTTATTTTCAATAGAGCACCCACACTAAACAAAATGGTGTTACTTCCTTCATTTAATATTGCAATACCCAAAATAATAATCTGTACTGGATGCAGAAGTGCGGTTTATGGAATGGGAATCAGATGCAGCCTCTGGTTAAGTAATAGGCCTTAGTCCTAGCTCCTGAAGTTACATGTTGACATAAACATCTCAGATTTCATTTGAAATTGTTTCACATCCTCACTGTTGGAAAGAAAAGCTTTAAAATATACTAAAAATGACCAGACTGTAACTGATGGCAGAGTCCGCAGGCCATCTAAGATAATAGCTTCAAGAAATGTGAACTGCCCTATTCATCTTATCTCTGAAACCCGTTACGTTACCATGAGGTGGGTGGGGTGCCAGCTCTGTGCATAGAGCCATGTGCTTTATGCCTAGGGTCTCAGGTTGTGCCTATCTTACTATCTGAACTTGGACAAGGTTCTTCATGTGTGAAACCAGGATAGTTATAGTATTAATAAATAAATAAATAAATTCTGCTAATATTCAGGATGACTTTTTAACATGCTAAGGACCAGGTCCATACTATAAACTTGACATAATTACATAGGTTGGGGGTGTGAAAAATCCACGCTCCAAAGTGAAGTATTTCTACTGACCTAATTCCCAGGGTAGACTGGGAGTAGCTCTGTTGCTGGGAGGACTTTTCCGATTGACATAGATACCACTTCTTGCGAAGATAGATTAACAATGCCAGTGGAAGGCGCGCTCTCACCTGCGCAGTAGCATCTTCACTAAACTGTACAGCGGTGCAGCTGCACCAGTGGTTTAAGATCTACCCTTGCACTGTATTTTTCCCTCTCCCTTTTTATTCTTCCTCAAATATTCTAGTAAACAACTTTGCCAGCAGGAACATTTACGAAGATGGTGAATTGAAAACCAAAGGTTGGAGAATAGTTGTGGAAAGCAAACTTTGTATTTGTAAACTCAAGTATTCATACTGGAGAACAGGGTTCTATAAGAGTCAGGGAACAGAACTTCTTAGAGGATTGATCCCGCCAAAAGGGATCAAATTTCAAGCATTGAAGAGTTACAGGGAGCGCACCGCACAGAATTCTTCACAGGCGTTATTTGGAGAATAAATTTCAACTAATGAATTACAGAAAATTGTACTCTGCTGACAGAAAATTTGTGGGTGGGGGCAGACGTGAAAATTGTCAGTTGAGCTACTCATCGATAATTTGCTCAGCTTTGCCCCTTATTTATCTCACAAGAGGAAGTGAATGAGGGGTAGTCTATGCTTAAACTTTAGAGTGGCACAGCTGTATCAGTATAGCCGTGTTGTTGTAAGAGCTCATGTGTGACTGCATTGTGTCAACAGGAAAGACCTCTCCCACACACGTAGGCTATGTCTACACTTGTATATTTAAGTCGTCGTAGTGTGTCCACACTGAAAATTAAAGTCGACTTAAAGGGGAACTTACAAAGTGGACCTAGAGTGTCCACACTGGACACTCTAGGTCGACTTTGTGGGGCCAGGGGGGGCACCCCTTGCCAAGTGCAAGGGGGCTCAGCCTTTGCCCCATTGTACCTAGGTACAATGGGGAAAAGGGGGACAGGGTGCCTGGCAGGGCATAGGGGCAGGGTGGGCAGTGCTCTGCCCTGCCCTGTGGGGGGGCATGCCAGGTCCCCCCACCCCCAGCAGGGAGGGCATTGGTGTAGCCCTGGGGTAGCCCTAAGTTGACTTAGGGCTACCCCACGGCTACAATGGCTTAACTCGACTCTCGGGAGTCGACTTAAGCCTTAGGTGTAGTGGAAAGGAGGTTTTATAAAGTCGACTTAATTTTAATTAAGTCAACTTTATTTTCCTTAAGTCGACTTAAGCAAGCTGCTTAAGTCGACTTAAGAAAACTGTAGTGTAGACGCAGGGTAAATTAAGTCGACTTAAGCAAGCTTAAGTCAACTTAATTTACCAGTGTAGACACAGCCATAGTGCTGTCCACACAAGTGCTTATGCTAGCAAAACATGTTGTTGGAGGGGGTTCACACCGCTGAGCGCCAAAAGTTTTGTTGGCATAGGTGCTAGAGTAGACAAGGTCTGAGGCTCAACTTATCTTTTGTATTCCTTTCCTCCTCTGCTTGTTTACAAATGTTTCCCTACCACAATGACCTCTTGCTTTTCTATGGTTGTGTTGGCCAATTACCTGTTCCTCCTTCTGTTGCTCCCTGCCCACTGAGAAGCCTTCTTGAGGAAACTCTTTTAAATCTGTCTAGATCAGGGTTGTCAGACATAAGCAGCTGAAAACAAGGAAGAGCAGCATCATATTAACCCCTAGTAAATGCTCCACAATTCACAGTGTTAGACTCATTCTATGAACAAGCTTGTATCCTTGTGGGGTATGAAACAAGCTGTATTTTGTCTTTGTCTCACTGCTAGTCTCTTTGGCTATGTCTACACTTGAAAAGTTAAGTCGACTCTGTTAAGTTGACTTAACTTTTCAAGTGTAGATGCAGCAGAAGTGGCTCCCTGCTGAGAAGGACCCGTGAGTCCCTTCCCCAGGAAGCTGCAGTCCCTCCAAGAAGGGAGCAAAGGCTTCCTTCTTGCCGAGACCCCCGCAGGTCCCTGCAAGAAGGGAGCTGCGGCTTTTTCTCCCCAGGACCCCCTCGGGTCCGGCAAGAAGGGATCCGGGCTCTTCTGTGTGGCAAAAAGGGAGCCACAGCTTCTCTCTGCCCGGGACCCAAGAAGGAAGCCAGGCTCCTCTCTGCCTTGGACCCATGCGGGTCCTGGCAAAAAGGGAGCCATGGCTTCTTTCTTGCTGGGACCTGTGGCTTCCCGGCAGAAGGGAGCTGCGGATCGGAACCGGGGCTCCCTTCTTGCCGGGACCCCCATGTGTGTCCCAGGGAGAGGGGAGCACAGGCTCCCTTCTTGCCAGTAACTCTGCTCCTCTTCTCCCCAGACCCTCTTGGGTCCAGGCAAGAAGGAAGCCGCTGATGCTCCAGCCGACAGGGCTCCCCGGTGGTTCGCCTGTCAGCTGGAGCACCGGGGCCGGCAGTTGCCGGTGCTCCAGCTGACCGGCGATCCAGCTGACAGGGGACCCTCTGGGTATCCCCTGTCCAGGGAGCGCCACTCACTTTTTACCCGGACCCCTACGGGTCCCCGGGAGAAGAGAGTGCAGGGCTCCCTTTTGGCTGGGACCCGCTCAGGTCCCCGAGAAAAGGGAGCACAGGGCTCCCTCCTGGCCAGGACCTGCTTGGGTCCCCGAGAGAAGAGAGCGCGGGGCTCCCTTCTGACCAGGATCCGAGTGGGTCCCGGGGAGAAAGGAGCTGCGGATCCCATCTTGCCGGGACCTGCTGGTCCCAGGTAGAAAGGAGCCGCAGCTCCCTTCTCGCCAGGACTCGCAAGGTCCCAGGGTGCCCTAGGTCGACTTATAGAATAAGTCAACCCAGGGCAGTCACACCGTCTTTAGGTCAACTTAAAAAATCGACTTAATTGTTAAGTCAACCTAAAGACCGGTAGTTACTAAGTCGACTTAAGGAACTGCTTAAGTCGACTTAATGAAACCTAGGTGTGGACGTGGCTTTCTTTAAGTTGACTTAAACCTCCTTAAGTTGACTTAATTTGCAGGTGTAGACGTAGTCTTTCAGCTTTATATTAATCAGGCTTTGGGTATTTCTTCAGAACATTCAAAAAGAGCTTGATTTCCCCTGAATTTCTATAATATGAGGAAATATTCATTTGAATGTACAGCCTCTCTTTTGCAAAATCTGCATTTGTGTCCTCTTACTGACAATCTACTAATGCTACTAAGGATCGTTCGTCTGAATCAATACTGATTAACTGAAATGGAAATATCTGAGAGCTCGATGTAAAAATCCAGAGCCATAAAAGGACATTTCAACACCACTTCACTGAATACATTTTATCTCTTAGATAGGTTTGCCATTCAAGGAGCTTGTTTTCAAATGAATTTTAACATTTAGTGGTAATTGATTGTGTAGTTACTGTGGTGTCTGGCATGATTGGTCATGAACGCAGAGTATGTGGGGGAATGAGATAGAGAGTGAATCAGGGACTTCTGTACTGTGTGTGAATATGATGCAGACTTGAAAGTTTTAATAATCATCAGAGTTTGATTTCTGAGCTGAATCTCATCAGAGCCTCGTCAGCTGGAAAAATTGTTAAGGAAATCTCAAGTGAATTATCTTCTTCTGTAGGTTTCAGGTATGTGCTATCTGGGATCATACTGTAAATAGTATAAGAACAGTCTTTTAAATTGTGTTTTATCCCCTCTGCTTCTGTCCATAAACCAGGAATTGCAGGTGAAGGTGTTAAGGCAGGCAGGCAGGCAGGCAGGCAGAAGAATAGAGGAAAAGTTAAGCAAACTTTTTTGAACCCCATTACAACTTCTGTTTGGGTCTAGAGTGTACGTTCAGAGCAGTTGTTTAATCTTTATGTACTATTTAAGTGGCAATGGAGTACTCAGCATTGTGCAAGGCAGAGTTTTGTAAATAAACTAGGTGTTATTAGGTTGAATTAAGCTTTCCGTAAGTCGACTTAAGGAACAGTTTAAGTCGACTTAAGGAAAGCCCAGTGTGGATGTGGAGTAAGTTAGGTCGACTTAAGCCTTCTCAAGTCGATTGAACTTGTAAGTGTAGACGCACCCTAGATGTGGCCGCCAGCATTCCAGATGTGGCATAAAATTTTCCTTTTCATTAAATCATGGATTTTCTTAATGGGTTACAGCTAGAAATCTCCTAGAATGTATTAAAGTATTTATTCTGATGGAAATGTACAAAGGTTGATTTGCTTCTAGCAAAGCCAAGGCTAGACAAGATAACTAGCAAGATTTTCTTTAAGTACATTGTTAAGAAAAAAAAACCGACCATGAATTGTGTGAAAAAGTATTGTCCTTCATCAGTTCTGAATTTGCCTTTTTTTTTTTTTTTTTTTTTAATTTCAGTGAGTGCCCCCTTGTTTTTGAGTGGAAAGAACAAAAACTGAGCATTATTCATATAACTAAGGCAAACACTTCCAAAAGCTGGTGGTGAGTTTTTGGTGCCTAAATTGAGACTTCTGACAGGGGCATTGTTTTAAACATTCTAACCACCGACCCTCTGGAGACCAGACCTCTTCAAGATGTCTCAAATTAGCCATGAAAAAATTGAGGCCCCCAATATGACTAGTGACTTTTGAAAATCTTGGCTTTGAATACTTTATGTTAAGTTAAATGCTGTTGATTTGAGAATGTACAATGTAACTCTTGAAGATGGCCAACATATGTAAATAAGTGATTTCCAGAATAATGTTATATCCTGTTTCTTATTAGCTAAAGAACCTGTTCCTGCTTCTGTCCTGTGTATCTGTGTTCTGTTATTTTTATGGTTTAAAGTAGTAGTTGCTTTTTAGGAGAAGTGTTTTTAGGACTTAGTATAATGATAGAGAAATCTACATAAATCAAAAATTCTCCCCCCTCCCCCTCGCCCTTTAGAGTTAAACAGTCCTGCTTTGGGAGCAGGAGATTAGATAGTAAAAACAGAGAGTACAGAAAGGAGAAAAGAGGAAAAAGAAGGAAAAAAACCTGGAAACCAAATAAATATCAAGGCTGAAATAGGAAAAATTTCCTGTGGAAGTCTTAGTTTCGTATCTTGTGCTTAGATACCTCAGTGATTGGGATACCCTTTGTAATACCTCAGTAGAAAAGACCAGCTGGCTCTTTCTGTGAGCCATATTAGATAAAGCTCAAATCTGTACATTGAGCAATTGAACAAAGAAACAAAAATCTAAGAATTTAGTTTATGCACCTGGACTAAGTCACTTTAAAATACTCTTCATTACATTCTGAAGTAGCAGATGTGGGAGGTTTGTTTTGGTTTGGTTTTGTGGCCTATTTTTTTGAACAGCGTGAGATAGTGAGAATTTATGGTATGTTTTTTTTCAAGATATGGGTTAACTGCCAAGGTGAGGTAATGAGCCAGCCTGAGGCTTGGTCAACAGGTTTTTATTTTTAAACCATATCTAAAATGTATCGTTCAGATGAATTGGAATGAGGCATAGAAAGACCAACAATACTACTTGAGATAAGAACTTTAATACGTCTCTTTCACTGTCTAGAATGTTTGACCGTCATAGCCAGATTTGATCTATGTGTTTTTAGGAATGGTAACTATTAAATGCATGTCTTTGGAAGTGCAGAGTGGTTTGAAGATCAGAGTTTATGAAACCAGTCATTCCCTCCCAAGATTGTATCATCACATCACAAATAGCTTGCTACAGATTGAGAATACATTTTAAAGTTTTCTGAAGTATACTCAGTGGTATACTGAGTAATCTACCATTTCTGGGACCTGGTCCAATCAAATGTGATGCATACTATACTTAAAAACAATACACTGGACTCCATAAATATGTTTGGGAGAGGTGAGGATTTATACAAGTAGAAAAGAGTCGAATTTACAAAGCTTCCAAAAGATAGCATCTCAGCAGCACTTAGGGTATGTCTACACTAGCAATTTAGGTCGACTTCAGGACCCTTAAGTTGACCTAAATTACTCCATGTCTACACCAAACTTTTGTCAAGTCGACTTAAGAAATTTCTTAAGTCGACTTAATGAAAGCTTAAGTTGACTTAATAAGAGCCACCATTAGGTCGACTTAAGCCTTAAGTTGACTCCTTAAGTCAATTTAAGGACAGTGTGGATGTGGAGTAACCCTTAAGTCAACTTTATTAAGTCAACTTAAGGGTTGTTAGGTCTACTTAACAAAGTGGACTAAGTTGACTTAAAGTTAAGTGAACTTAGTCCACTTTGTTAAGTCGACTTAATAAAGTCGGATTTAAGTCAACTTTAAGTCGACCTTATGAAGTCAATTTAACAAAGTTGACTTTCTCTCGTGTAGACATATCCTTAGAGACTAAACAATTAACAACAAATCTACATCCAGCCAGAATTTCACAGATGTCTGCACACTGTGGCCAGTGAAAGCTTTATAGAAGCTGTGAAAATAAGACTTCACTTCCTTCTGCTTCTAAAACACAGGCCTCACCCTGTGAGGTAAAGAAGAAATGTGATTAGCTATAAACTGTGTAGGACTGTGACACAATGGGGAGCAATTCTAATTCCATCCAATATGAAGCAGTGGTTCACATACACTCCTGGTGATTCACAAGAAACTGGTTTTAGCTGTGATTTAGGTTAATATTGTTTTAAATACTTTGTCTATGGCTATACAGTCTAGACCAAACATAAACATTTTGCAGCAGAGGTTTTAAAAAAGCATGTCTAAACTAGAATATAATTGTCCAGAGTTGTAAAAAAGTTATATATAGTCTAATAACCATGTTCTAGGTTAGCAATGCTGTAAAATGGTCTACACTGCCCAGGCAAAACATGTAATCTTGACCTGTATATAAATACAGGTTAACTAGCATAATCTTAACCCTAGGATATGGAAAGTGGCACTGATTGTCCATATGCTAAGCTAGGCTAAAGCTAACGTTTTTAGGGTGCCAACCAGGAAGACGGCAAAACCCTCACAAAGGAGGATTGGAGGACTGAATCTCTCTAGACGTATGGGAAGGCAGATAGGTAAACACATACCTAAATCTTTGACTGATGTAAATCAATGTACTTTCAATGACATCAATGAAGCTATGCCAGTTAGGGGCCTGGTCTATAATCTGAAAGAACATTCTTTTACCCTGGTTAAAAAAAGACAGTAGATGCTTCATGTGACCACATCTGCAGACATCAGAAAGATAAAACTTGTAGTTGTATTGACCATCTTTCCATTGCTGTATCATAACGTTGATATTGATACAATTCAGATAGAGGGGGAGAATACATACTTATGAAGAAAGCACATTAGAGAAGTCATTTTATCTTAATATGTAATCTGTAAATATCAGGTTCTTCATTCTGAATCAAAATAAGCCTGTTTAATTGTGTGAATATATAACTGATGAAGTGAATATAAATTCATTTCTGTCAAAGGATCTAAGAACCAAGTTTTAAATTCTAGAAGGCACATATATGCAAAGTAGTGTGATTAAACACACACATACACAAATGCTCTCTCACTCTGTCTAAATTCTTCTTGACATAATAGGTTCAAAGTTCAACCACAGGGTTGTTTAAGCAGTGAATGATAATGCAAAGGTTCATCACACAGTAAATGATCGGTTAAGAATGTGCCTATAATAAAGTTGTAGAAACTATGGTCTGGATCCAGAACTAGAGTAAATTGGCATTAAAGTCAATGAAGCACTTTGATTCATGGTAATTGAGGCTCTGGCTTGATGATCTTTCTACCCCGCTATCTCCAGTTCCTCAAAACTAAATGAACTGAAAGTACCAAAGGGGCGAGATGTAAGGTTGTTCTGTCGGAATGTTTTTAATATTGTGGGGGTGGCATTAGACTAGTGGTTCTGAACCTTTTTGGCTCAAGGGTCACAAATATAATTTTTACAATCCCGAAGGGCCACTGGTCTATTTAATTAATCAAAAAATAATCAATCAATTAATCAATTCAATTAATTGAATTTTAATTAATTTTTAATTAAACAGACTGGTGGCCCTTCAGGGTTGTAAAAATTGTATTTGTGGCCCTTGAGCCAAGAGGTTTTTTTTAAAAAACTGTTTTAAAAAACTTAAGAAGATGTTGAGGCTTGTTTGTTTGTTTGTTTGTTTTGTTTTTAAAAAGGGGCTGGATGCCCATGAACAGGCCCCAAGCCTGGAGGGCAGAAGAGCAGCAGCAGCCCTGAAGTGCCCAAGTTCATGTGTGGGCAGATTTTGTTACCGTCAGAACAACCAAGGTAACAAAATCTGCCTGCACATGGTTTTGTGAACGGCCGCAGCCTGGCTCCTAGCCAGTGGCAGGGGAGCACGGCCAATTTAAAAAGCCCCGTGGGCCACTTTTAGCCCATGGGCCACAGGTTGGAAACCCCTGCATTAGACCATCCCTCCCAGCTGTCTCTTGAGAGGCTCTGCAAGGAGATCCCAGGTTACTGAGCTCCAACAGAACAAACAGGGCCAGTGAATCTGACCTTGATGACTGCTGAATATTTTTAGACAAATAGTTTGCATCTATTACCAAGATTCAATGTCAAACCTAGTGACATTGTGGAAAACATTTCATGCAGCATTAGCTGCCTCCTGAGCATTGTAGGAATCAGACTGTCAGGTCTTTGTATGGGTTTGGCTTAAAAAAAAAAATGGAAAATACCATTTCTTGAGGTACTTTGTTTCATTAAGTTAAAGAATTAATGTGCACCTTTCCTTTTTTGTTGAACTTTTCCCAAAAGGGTTCTGTCCTGAAAGGAGCTGAGTGCCTTCAGTTCCCTTGGAAAACAGTGACAGTTGAGGGTGTTTAATGCCTTGCAGGATGGGCTCTTCAAGTATACAAGCTCTGTTGTAATATTTTGTCTTCCCACATTGTTTGTTTATTGCAGCTGAGCAATTTTATGAACAGGGCACTTTCTTTGGCCTTAGCTCAGTCATAAAAAAACAGAGTGTTTTCCCCAGAAGTTTGTCTGTCTGCATATCACCCAATTGGAATCATTTGCTCATGAAGACCACAAGGAGCGAGTCAATTAATGGATTGACTCCCTGATGCTCTCACGAGACCACTAAAAGTGTTAATAATATAATTCTTTACAAGGGACTAGAAGACTGAGCAGAGCAAAAAAGGAAGGGGGGGGGGGAAGAGGGAGAAGGGGCAGATTAAGCCTGTTACCTGTACAATGCCAAGTTGTGAGCAGTTTACTTGTGCTCAGCAAATATAATGCGTGATCTGACATTTGACTCATGCCAAATAGAAAGGAGAAGAACAAAAGGGTTTGGGTACATTTAGTTCTACTAATTCAGTAATGAAGCATTACTGCCTCTATAGAGACACCCAAATGCAGCAGATGTCAATTGATGTAGTGGGCTCGGTAAGAACCCTGTTGCTGATTGGTTTTTGTTCTTTCTTCCCTTTTAGGTGCATGCAACTGAATAATGAAATAATAATTTCTTTCCCGTGCAATAGTATTTCCTAGCTGAATGAAATCCTACAGAAACATGCAAGCTGAGAGCAAAATGAAACACAGGTACAAATATGACAGACTGCTGTGGTAAAAATGTTAAATGATGAAGCACAGGATTCAGACTCGGGGTGGGCCAACTATCAGTAGTTCATTTAAAACAGGAATCCTCAGCTTGGGTCTTTTTCCAATTCTTTGAGGTTCTGTTTCAACCTTTCAACCTTTTTTTGAGGTTTAGGGAACTTTGTTTAAGGATCTTTAATGTGTAATGTATATATACCCTAAGCTCAAGCTCTGGTTCAAGTTTGACCCAAGACCGCCCTCCAGCCACACACATGTTGGTCTGACACAGGTTAACAAGCCCTGAGAACCTTGGCTATAGGACCCTGAAAGAGACGCGAGCAAGTCAGAGCCCAAGTCCTGCTGAAAATCTGGCCAAGTGCTGTCCTTTTGCAGTGTGGTTGTAAGTCAAGTCACACACCCAAATCACAAGGTCTCTGTAGCGCAGTATGCACATATCAGCATGGCTGTCAGACCTGGATCCAGCAATTGGAAACACAGGTTTACAATGCCGTGTGAACCAACTGTGGGCTTGAAAACATCAAATCCACTAGGCCATGTACCACAGACCCAGATTTAGTTTACAGTATAGCCATACCCTTAAAAAGCAAGAGGGATGATCCTCTCCTGGTCCCTGCCTCTATTCTCCTGTCTTCTTCCCTCCCCCTGTTCCTGTGAAATGATTAGCTCTCATGAGGCACAGAGGGGAGGATTTCACACCACTGCAGTGCACTCTATACAGGCAAGAAGGAACACACCTGTATCTTCCCCCCTTGATATTTTTACAATAACACTTCTGCTCTCTACTGCAGCAAAGCCTGCTGTTACATTGTGTATATATTACCATGTCTTAATTTTTTTGAATGGGTTAAACTAGATTGTAATGGTTCCTCAGAAACAGTTTGTAAGAGGCGTATTAGTTACCGTGCCTATTATATAAATGTGTACTGTATAACACATTCAAACATTTCTTTAAAAAGCATATCATTTACTGCCAAAACCACTCCATTAGCACAATTGTATTCTATCATGTAAACACAAAAGCAGAGGGCTGGGGTTTTCGTTGTAAGTTGGTAAATGCTCGTTATAGCCTTGATAGGCCATAATGGTTTCTGAAGAGCCATAATGTTCTGTTGAGTACAGTAAATACATGCTCTGTCATGTGCACTGTATAGAGCATGTGCAGTGAGGGCTCTATATAGTAAAGATCATCAATAAAACTGAGATATTTATCATGCTCCTTTGGAAGGAACGGTGAACGGCGCTTCCCTACTCTTTTTCTCTCTATAGCAAAAAAAGATCACAGCACTTGATAATCTAGTAATAGCACTTTAAAACTAGATTCTGATTTGCAGTACATATCCACTTGAGGGAGAAAGCACTATCTCACACTATACTGGTGCAAAGCTGAACGGTCCCAATGAAATTGTCCCTACTGCTTCATCCAGTTAAGATTATTGCTCAGCTCTTCCTAGGCCTTTTCATGATGGTTGACAGTGTTAGCCAGGAGCACAAGGACTCCAACTGTGGCCCATCCCTTTTCAAGAAAGCACAAGTTTAGCTGATTCTGTAGGTGATTTCAGCTTTCACAGTTCAGAGCAGGACTGGGTGTTCTCCAACAAGAATCAGTGTCCTGTTTCAGCGAAAAGATTTAGACATGGAAATGGTTGTTGATCCAAACTTTCCCAAAGATGGTTTGGGAATCTCTGAGCCATCCCCACTCAGTGAATTAATCAATTGCCACATCTCAGTAGGGAGCTCAAAGTTTGTTTGGGTGCATCTACACTTACAAGATAGGTTAACTTAAGGAGGCTTAAGTCGACCTAAACTACTCCACATCCACACTGGGCTTTCCTTAAGTCGATTTAAGCATTTCCTTAAGTCAACTTAATAACACCTGATTTTAGGTCGACTTAAAGCTTACGTCGACCTTATTAGGTCAACTTAAGACAGTGTGGACGGGAATTAGCGTCTAAGTCGACCTTATTAAGTCGACTTAAAATGTTAAGTCAACTTAATAAGGTCGAAAAGGGGCTATGTCTACACTAGAAAAGTTAAGTTGACTTTTGTTAAGATGACTTAATAAGTTCGACTTTAAGTCGACTTAAAGTCAACCTTATTAAGTCAACTTTATAAAGTCGACTTAAGTTTTCTAGTGTAGACATAGCCTTTGAGAAAAGAGCACAAAAAGCACCAGAAACTAAAATACTTGTTTTTCCTTCCATTTTATTTAAATCAGGACAACTTACTCTTTTTGCAAAAAGTGAAAATGTATTTCTTAACAAATCCCCAAATTGCATCACACAGAGGTATCTAATAGAACAAGTCAGCCTGGAACAAATTCTACATTCAGCCTACGCCTCTGAAAATAAGGGCTTATAATAGAAATGCTCATACGCCCCATAAGGCACTGTTATGTCAATTGAGGCTGACCAGCTATAATTGCTTTGTTCAAAAAGCCTATTAAATTGTCCACTATTTGTATTGGTTTTAGAAATTATGGTAATTTTTAGACAGCCTGAGTGCAGATTTTTCTTTTCTGTATTCTGAATCTCATTGAAGATAGAGGAATATGCTATAAAGAAATGTCCTTATGGCAGGTTTAAAACTGTTCATTGTATTTTATGTCTGCCCCTTAAGTAGCTCTTCCTTTGTGATTATTCTGGTTATCTGTTACAGGACAATAAGCTTTTTTTCCTCTTGATTTGATGAGCGAAGTGATATACTTTTTTGATCCATCTCTGTCCATAAACACATCAGTGCCTACTGAAGCACAGAGCTTCAGCGGGATAAAATTCAGAAACTTGTGATCTCTATCAGTGAATTGTGTTTTATTTGCCTTTAGAGGAGTAAGAAAGATAACAAAGATATTATCATGTATGCTGTCTAAGAGGGGATCCTTAGATGGTCAGAACACACTAGGTAAACAATGCCCTTGCACTGTGGAGCTTTGGAATTCTATAGACACAACTTGTTTGATTGGAAGAAAGATGCTGCAACTTCTCCAAGGCTGTTTGTTTTTCTCTCCCAAGCAATTATCTGTTGCTATCTGGCTTCGGTTCCCAGAAGGGCCAGTGCAGCAGTATTTTATTAATGATGCTCTGCAGTAAAATGTATATCAAATTGTGCTGTTTCATTAAATACACTCTGGGAGCGGGTTTTGTAAGTTTCTGTAGTAACTTTCCACTGAGGGTAACAGCCTTCTCCAATAGCCCCCTCTTCTTTTTGCCAAGCCTGACTGTGGCAAATGTGTGCATGCATGTTTGGCTATGTCTACACTGGCAAGTTAGTTCAAATTAAGGAAGCTTAATTCAAACTAACTAAAGCCATGGCTACACTAGGCGTTATTTAGTTTGAATTAAGAGCTTCCTTAATTCGAACTAATAAGTTTGAATAGCCTATTCGAACTAAGGGTTAATTTGAACTCGTTAGTTCGAATTAACCAATGTGGCCATCTTAGTTCGGACTAATTACTTAGTTCAAACTAACCGGCCCATTGAAATCAATGTAAATCGCTAATTCCAACTAAGCAAGTGCCATTTATGGCACTTGCTTAGTTCGAACTAATTTTTTCTAGTTCAATTGAAGTTAATTCGAACTAACTAAAATTAGTTCAAATTAGTTAGTTCAAATTAACTAATTCGAACTAATTTTAGTAAGTGTAGATATAGCCTTTGTGCATCTCACTGAAGCTAGTGTTGTTGAAACGTAAATGCCTAGGCTTTCAAGCCATCCATATTTAATTGCTGGCTTTATGAAAACAAACTCATATGTTCAGATTATATTTGGTGCATTCAGGAATTCCAGCAGTGACACTTGTAGAAGAATGTATGCATATTTCATCTGCAGTTTCCTTGATGTTGCTTTCCCCAAAGGAACTCCAAATTGCCCCCTGCATTGCTCCACACCATGGTGAATCAGCCCCAGCCAAATATATCAAGTATAAGAACAAGAGGGAGTTCACCCTTCAGGCCCATTCATCCCTGGGCCTCTGTTGAAACTTTTTGTATTCTACTGTCAAGGATTTTGAAGGCAAGGTAGTTTGTAAGTCACTTATTTCCATTGAAATACCTAGCTATTATTTATCTATAGATTATGTTTAAATGCCGCAAGGACATCAAGTAATTGCTCCATAAATCACAGGAAAGCATTGAGCATTGTGTCTACAACATGGCACTTTCCATAATGAGGACACACAATACAAAAATAGGTTCTTTATGCAATAAAGTGGTAAAACTTGATTCCTCTCTGTAGAGCAGCTGAGGCCCCGGATCAAGTAGAACGCTAATGTGCAGGTGAGAGGAGGCAAGATTTGGGAAGGTCAGTCAGTCATTCTATGGGACTTTCCTCCACATCCAGTGCAGTGATGGTAGGGGGCATGGCAGAGCTTAGCCAAGAATAGGGTTACCAGACGTTGGCAAAAGGAGGACATGTTCTCCTTTTTACCTTCACGTCCTCCGCCTGGCAGGCATTTTAAAAATACGTGATTTTGTCTGACATTTACTTATGATTAAAATTTCAGTTTTTTATATGAAGCTACCGTATATGCTCGCATATAAGCCAAGAATTTTAGGGTCCAAAATATGCCTGAAAAGCTGGGTTCAGCTAATCCGCGGATCACAGCCAAAACCGGGGTGGAACGCTGCATTCCAGTGCGTTCCATCCAGGGGCCCAGCAAAGCGGCAGACTCGGGCAGAACACTTGTTCTGCTCTGTCCTGCTGCGGCCAGGCTAGGGAGTTTCAAACCTCCCGCTCTGAGCACGCTCAAACAGAACGTGCTCAGGGCAGAAGGGGACTGGCCCAGGAGCTTTCCTAGCCAAGAAGGAATGAGGAAAGAGCCAGAGAATCAAGATAGTGCTATACACTGAATAGGACATTGACCTGAGACAAAAGAGACATGAATTCTGTTTTCTGCTCTCCTTCATGACTTTGAACATATAATTTCCCTGCTCTGTCCCCTCTCTTTTCCCACATTCTGTTGAGCTTCTCTTTTTT
This sequence comes from Pelusios castaneus, assembly GCA_007922175.1. NCBI lineage: Eukaryota > Metazoa > Chordata > Testudines > Pelomedusidae > Pelusios > Pelusios castaneus. Next base: position 503,735 of record ML685886.1, on the reverse strand, counting down.
AAATTGCCAAGAGCTTCTTTTCTCACTATAAGAAGTATCTTTTTTAGGGAGCTTTTCATCACTAAATTACAAAGCATTTCATTCTATAGGCCAATGAGAGAGCCAGGAATAGAACCCAGATCGCTTGAATCCCATTGCCAAGTCTACTCTGTGTCCGTATGGTTTGCTCTGTTGACAGTCAGTTGTTAATCAGGCAGACCACTGATGGGCTGTTAATCAGTAGCTGCATGCATGAGCTCCCCCTGCGTAGGTCTGTATAATTAACCGAAACACCCTTCATGATCAAATGTATCTATACGATGGCAGATCCGTTGAGAACAAAAGCACTTGGCTAGATTTCTTGCAGAGAAGCGCAATGGAAAGCATGACTTACAACTTGTGAGTATAATTCTCATATGTGTGCCCTGGTGGAATGGAATGGTACAATTTGACAGCTGGATGGCTGCCATCCCTAGGTTGAACAAAGCTATTCCCTCTGACCTCCAGTTTTGTACACTCTCATGGGCAGGTTTTGCCCTGCGTCTGTTACTTAGGTAGTTTCCAATCTCTGACAGCATCTAGTCCTACCCATCTTCATGCATGGGTGATTGGACCAAAACATCTCAGTCCATCATACTGTTATGACATTGACAAGGTCAAATGGTCCCTGTTATCTAGTGCTACTGCCCTGATGTCTCAGTACTTTCTATTTATAACTTCTTGAAGTAGCAAAATACCATGTGCATCTGAATCTTAGCCAGTTACTGTTAATTTACATGACTCCTTACATGCTACTGTGATTTGCCACATCTTTGACCATAATTTGGCTTTGTATCCTGGCCTAGTTTTCCAGGCCTCAGGCCTCATTTTTGGCCTGTTATATAAGCCTTATGTCTTAGGTTCTTACTTTCTATTATAGTCTATATTGACAGAAGCACTGTTTGAGCTGCCAGATCGATTCTGTGAAGTTGATTGAGTGACAGTGGAGACTCACTCAATTGATCTGGAAGTCAACACCATTAATCCACCCCCGCAAAAAGAGTAATACTGTATCAGTTGGAGGGCATGTTCCATTGGTGCAGTGTAGTGAGGACACTGCAGTAGGTAGAAGTTAGGAAGTCGACAAGAGACATGCAAGCTGCATAGAGTATTTGAATGTTTCTCGTTGACTGCTGCTGAAATTCACTTGGGCAAAGGGGCTTTTAGGTACCACCATTATACAAATAATAGAGAATATGAGTGTTCTCCCCTTCCTTCATCCAACAGAATTAGTTGCCAGGAACTTGGGAAAAAGTCATTATGTCCATGGAGTGGGGTAGATTCCTTCCTCCCATTAGCTCCTACTAAGCTTCCAAGCACTTGCCTAGCTTTGAGGGTTTGTGGAGAGAACAGTGTTTACTTTCAGAGGAATACTGAGATCTGCAGTGACTATTCATGACTTGACTGCAGTAACTGAGTGGTGGTGTTTTAGTAATGAAGTGGAGATACACTGCCGCTTCTATTGTGTGTAAAGACTTTTTAGGCCAATGTTTGCTGTTCTCACAGCTACAAATCTTTGTCTAAATGAAATTTTGAAATTGATAAATATGCCACTGTAGCCACTTGCTTCGACTGAAAGGCAAATGTCTCCTATTCTGATTAATCATTCAAAAATGCATGTATTTTTATTTCCACTGGCCAATCTGTTGAGCTGCTTAGAGGTTAGAGCTTTTGCTATGTAGGCTAAAGAACGCTAGGGAACATGGGTATGGTGTGATGTACTGTATAGAAAAGAAACCAGGAGATAAATGCAAGACAAGTGCAGTATAAGAAATGTACTGAGGATACAAACACATCTGGGAACAGTCTAATTAGCTGGCTAAAGATGTTGCTATTAGTTGTATGCTTAGCATGTTCTCTGTACAGTGGGGATGTTACGTCAGCAGTACAACTGGAGAACAATCACCCTCGGTGACTGTTTAAGTTGTCTGTAAATGCCAGGTAAAACCTGCCTTTTTGCTTGAGAATTGCTTATTGTAGACCAGAGGTGTAGGCAGAAGTTATTTGATAGATAGATAGATAGATAGATAGATAGATAGATAGATAGATAGATAGATAGATAGATTAGGGTGATTACACTTTCTTCCTTCTGGTGATGTGACCAGAAACAGGAAATTTGGAAGTTGTGGGTATTTCAATTACCTTGGTAACTGGAGCATCCAGAAGTTTAATGATTCTCAGCCGGTCACTTTCCCAAACTTCCTGCTTCCAGTCATGTGGCTGTAACTATGGTACTGTTGTAGACATACTGAATTGGAACATCTGGGGTCTTTAGATCAGCCTAAAAGAAAGGATGTAAAAACTTTAATTGTATTCATTTATCACAGCTGCAATATAGAAGGCACAATATGTGCAGTCTGCAAGGCCACTAGGCAATGGGCACACAACCACACAAAATAGAAGATGGGCCTATTTCTACCGTTAGAATCATAGAACAATAGGGTTGGAAGGGACCTCACGAGGTCATCTAGTTCAACCCCCTGCTAAAAAGCAGGACCACTTGTGCCAAAGCTTTATGAAAATCTCCATACAACAGTGATTTTTTGTGCCTTTAACTATAATAATTTCCTTTTTTTAGTTTTCACATGATCTAAATGTATCCAGTACATGAGGAGGATGATTACCTATTTGAACTTCAGTGTAGCATATAAAGGCGAGAGCCCCATTGTGTTAGGCATTGTACAAATATAGCAAAAAGTACTTAAGCATCTTTATACCACTATAAGTAGGCCCATGCTAGGACATTTTCTGGGTGTAATTACATCTGTTCCCAAAATAATATAGTTAAATCAATAGAAAAACTATTTGTAGGCAGGCCCTTAGTGATTATGCTCTGTGGATAGTGGATATAAAATGTAATGGGTCAAATACAGCCTGGTCAATTCCAATGTACTGTTTGAATTTAGTAAGCTTTCTCCAGGAATAAATTTGGCCCAATATGCTTGTTCTTTTACACAACATATTTAGCCTTGTTCAGGTAAACACTATGCTAACTAGATTTTTTTAATGAGAAAAATAGAGTACTGTTATAGTATACACCATCATAATTGCAACTTCCATAGGGGAATTATATATTTTTTTAAACAACTATACAATCAGTATTTCCATGAGGGTATGGGAACAAACCCTAATCAACAATCTGGAGCATCAGATAGCAGATGGTTTCTAGGCTCCAGAGCCTTACACATACTTACTTAGAATTCTAACCACAGTCTTATAAAGAAAGAAACACTCAGCTTCTTAATTCTTAAGTTTCTTAATTCATGAGCAGACGGGGGCCCTTGAACTGGGATTCAGGAGATCTGGGATCATTCCCTGGTCAGTCTGTCTGTTAAAGATTTAGGAGTAACTTTGGGCAAGTCACTTAAGCTTTCTCTACATGAGAATGTTGCACAGTTTTAATTATGCTGCTACAAATTCCAAAGGTGTAGCCGTGTTAGTCTAGTTCAACAAAACAAACAAGTAGTCTGGTGGCACTTTTAAAGACTGACCAATTTATTTACTGCATGAGCTTTCATGGGAGAAAATCCCACATTGTCAGATCCTTGAAGATGGGGAACTTACAGAATGGGAGCAAAATAAATGCAGGGAAGTGTAAGTCATAAGAAGAGGTCAGACTGTTACAGCAAACCAGAGCAGTTGTTTAGATTCAAACAGTGGAGAACAGCATATAGAGGGAGGTGAGGTCAAATCACCTGTTGTAATAAGAAAAAAACCTGAGATCCCTATTTAATCCTAAAGCAACAGTGTCAAAGCTGCATATTAATTCCAATTCTGCAGTTTCTCTTTGAAGCTTTGACTTGTAATCCATTTGTCTAATCACGGCTATTAACAAATCATCAATGGAGTGAGCAATGAGATTAAAGTGTTCCCCTGTTGGTTTTTGAATGTTATTTCTGATGTCAGATTTGTTTCCATTTATTCTTTTTCACAGAGACAGTCAAGTTTGTCCAATATAAAAGGCAGAGGAGCATTGCTGGCACATGTTAGCATAAATCACATTGATCGATGAGCAGGTGAATGAGCCCTTGATGGAATAGCTGGTCTGATTAGGTCCTATGATGGAGTCTTTTGTGCAGATATGAGGGCAAAGTTGGCAACATGGTTTGTTGCAGCAATATGTGCCTGCTTTAATGTTTCTGTTGTTTGGTTCGTAGTTGCTGGTGAGTAACTGTTTAAAGTTGGGGTGCTGTCTGTAAGCAAAGAGAGGTCTACCGCCAAGGCCTGAGAGAGTGAGGGATCATCTTGTAGAATAGGCAGTAGATCCTTGATGATGTGCTGTTGGGTTTTGACTTGGGGGATGTAGGTATGACTAGTGGCGTTCTGTTGTTTTCCTTGTTGACTTGTCCTGTGGGAGTTGACTTCTGGGTATCTGTCTGGCTCTGTCAATCTGTTTCTCCACTACAGCCCATAGGATAGTGATCTCACTTCATAGCATGGCATTTGTACACCATCCAGCTCTTTCATGTGTACATCTAATTTGGCAACACGATGGCTTTGTAGATCTTCAGTTTTGTTTGTTGATAATGCCTCTGTGCTCTTAAACATTGGCATGTAGTCAGCCAAAGGCCACACTTGCTTTGGGAATTTTAACATTGGTTTTATCATTGATGTGAACAGCATGTGACAGTGTAAGTGTACTACCAAGGTACATGAACTTGTCTACTGCCTGAAGGATCTGGTCATTCACTGTGATGGCGGGCCCTTCATAAGGCTTCCCTGGTGCAGGCTGGTATATCACTTCTGTGTTCTTGGCTATGTCTACACTAGCAATTTGGGTCGACTTAAGAATGCTAAATTACTCCATGTTCACACCAGGCTTTCATTAATCTGACTTACGAGCGTCCTTACGTCGACTTAATAACTACCGCCTATTAGGTCAACTTAAGGTCTAAGTTGACCTTATTAAATCAATCTAACACCGTTGTGGATGCCCTAGGTCGACTTAATTCCTGAGAAGACAGCTGCCGGCACTCCACAGACAGGGGAATTGCCGGAGAGCCCCTGCCCACGGAGCACCGGAGAAGACAGCCGCCGACACCCCGCAGACAGGGGAGCCTCCAGGGATCCCCTGTCCACGGAGCACTGGTGACTGTCTTCTCCGGCACTCCACGGACAGGGAAATCTCCAAGGGGGAGCCCCAGCAGCTCCTTTCTTGCCCAGACCCGCACAGGTCCGGGGAGAAGAGAGCGGGGCTCCCTTCTCCTGCGCAGGTCCTGGCAAGAAGGGAGCCCCAGCCTGCGCTCCCTTCTCCGGAACCCGCGTGGGTCCCGGCAAGAAGGGAGCCCCATTCTCTTCTCCCTGGGACCTGCAAGGGTCCCGGCAAGAGACCCTCAGGTCCCGGTGAGAAATGAGCCATGGGGCCCTTCTGCCAGGGACTGCGGCTCCCTTCTCAGCAGGGAATCAAGGCTCTGTCTACACTTGAAAAGTTAAGTCAACTTAACAGAGTCAACTTAACTTTTTCAGTGTAAACATAGTCCTTGATGTTGATTGTGAGACCAAAACTGTCACAAGCTGAAGAGAAATAGTCTGTACTCTGCTACACCATGTCAGACTCAGCTTTGAGCTCCTTGGGTGTAAAGCAGATTTTCTAATCCTTGAATCAGTCTCGTAGCTCTTCTTTGAACCCTCTCCAATTATCAACTTCCTTCTTCAATTTTGGGCACTAGAGGTGGATGATATAAAGGTGTCTCAGTGTTAAATACACTTCAGATTTAAGGTAATGGGAGGGACACACCTAGCTTTGAAGAGACTCTGATTTAGTATTTTTAAACATACGAACTGTTAATGCCAATATATGGAAATGTTTATCTCTTTTTATATTGATTTGCTCAAAAATGAAGCTTTTCATCTTGAGATTTAAAGTTGTTTTAGGAAGGAGGAGCATTCTTATTATTTCCATTTTAGAGGTGGAATAACTGAGTTACTACTAAAGTAACTTGCACAAGGTCACACAATAGGTTGCTGATAAAGCTGAGAATATAAAATAGGTAAACCTAGTTCTCACACTATCTCCCAAAGCTATAGTAATTTAGAACATTGGTCATCTACCCCTGGGCCATTCTTAAATCAGGGATCATGTCAAACTCTGGGCTATACAGATTAAAACTTTCTTTAATTAAAAGTGTAACTGAACCAGTGTTCTTCAAACCTGCCTTGATTTTAAGTCTCAGTATTTAAAGAATCAAGCTAAGTCTGGATTTTGTATGTACTGTACTTAGTGACTGTAATGCTATACATCAAATTCTAGTAATATATTATATATTGTGCTAATATATAATTAGTTTATGATAATATAAAGACAGACGATATTCTAAGTTTGATGTCAAAGGAGATTGAAAGTTGAAACTAACATTTTCTAATTTATTAGTAGAGCTGGTCAGAAAAAATTCAAGGGAACTATTTTTGAATGAAATTAAAACACTTCATAAAATCATTTAATTTTGCATAAATTTAATTTATGAGGGAAAAAAAATCCCACAGTATTAAAACATCCTGTTTCAAAATTTTCAGAATGAACCAGTGTTTCACTTTCATTTCCAAACAGCTTTGCATTTTGAAATGAGTCAAGTTTGAATTAAAAAATAAATCACAAATCAAAAGGAAAGGTTTTGATACAAGATTATTTGAAATTATCCTTCATTTGAAATTATCCTTCACAATGAATTTTGAATTTTTTGGCTTTCGTGGCAATTCAAAATTTAGAAATCCTTCACAAAATAGAATTGTCATCCTCTGATCAGCTCTCCTTCTGTGTGCTTAATTTTTCAGCCTTTATATTGAACTAATGCTACTTTTATACTAAAAATATGTATCATTTGTATGTTACTTCAGTTAAATGCATTTAAAAGCACAGTCCTTATTCTCATTTATTCATTTACTTGGAGCGTACAGGGGGCCTCAAAGTGGGCATACATTACAAGTATGTCCACTATAACCCTTTTATACAGCTAGAATGGTCTAGAGAGGTTTTAGTGTAACTGAACACTTAGGGTGCGTCTACACTTGTAAATTAAGTCGACTTAAGCTTGCTTAAGTGGACTTAATTTACTCTGCGTCTACACAACACTTTCCTTAAGTTGACTTAAGTCGACTTAAGGAAAAATTAAGTCAACTTTGTAAAACCTAGTTTAAAGTCGACTTTGCTGGCTAAGTCGACTTTAGAAAGTCAACTTAGCCAGTGTAGACATGGAGTAGCCCTAAGTCAACTTTAAGTCGACTTAGGGCACTCCAGGGCTTCCCCACTGCCCTCCCTGCCAGGGTGGCTGGCACAGCCACAGCCTGGCATGCCCCCCCAAAGGGCAGGGCTCAGGGACCCTGCCCCTATGCCCTGCCAGGGTCCCTGTCCCCGTCCCCCTTTGCCCCATTGTACCCAGGTAAAATGGGGCAAAGGCTGATTTCCCTGGCACTTGGCAAGGGGTGCCCCCCTGCCACCGTGGACCTGTCCCAGGTCCACCTACCCCTACAAGTCAACCTAGGCATCCAGTGTGGCGATTTTGTAAGGTGCCCTCAAAGTCGACTTAAAATTTAAGTGTGGAGATGCTAAGTCGACTTAAATTAACAAGTGTAAACATAGCCTTAGAACCATGGACCAAAAACATCAACTATCCTCATTTAGCAATCTGAGGGAACTCGGTCTGCCTTGATCACCCTCCATATATTTGCTGTAACCCAACTTTACCAGTCATGTTCATCTTCCTGAGTTGGCTACAGACACTGCTCCTTGGAGACTCACTTCTCTGTCTACTCAACACAAATTGGCTACATAGTTCAGAATACTTCCTGCACTTAATTAGGGCTTTAGTTTTACCTAGGAGCTCATTTGTGCAAATCTAACCTGGGAAACTTTATTACACAACAACACCATAGAATTCCAATCTGACATTCTGAAAATGTTGCCTTTCATCTAAGTCTCCCAAAGTAAATTGGAAATATTTATTAATTAATTAATTTGCAACACACCTATGAAGTACCCAGTGTTGCACTTGTTTTGCAGATCAGTGAGCTGAGCCACAGAGAAGTGATGTAATTTGCTGACAGGCACAAAGTGAGTCAGTCGGAGAACAAGCAAGAGAACCCAGGAGTCCAGTTGTAACAATGAGGCTATTTTCACAGGCTGCTTGAAATGAGTCATTCTTTAGATAGATAGATAGATAGATAGATAGATAGATAGATAGATAGATAGATAGAT
>ML685886.1:479952-495516 GCA_007922175.1 Pelusios castaneus | reverse complement strand
GATAGATAGATAGATAGATAGATAGATAGATAGATAGATAGATAGATTATGCCATTTTAGATTAAATGTTTAATAAAAACAGAGATAATGTAATTTCTCCCATGAGACTCCTGTGCTGCGTGCACATAGTGATCATCATTCAACATGTATCTGTCATTTGGAAGCCTGTAGTATTAGAAGTGTCAGGTGGCTGCTGTAACAGAATTACCCCATTGGGGGGAGAGAGTGAATCACCAGGATTTTGCATTGACATGGGCAATGAAGGAAATTCTTAACTTCCTTAGTTCACCAAACTTTGGTGGATGACAAGTGCAATGAATGAGGGGTTGGATTGGAGGAGAGGGGAATAGTGGGAATACATTTCCCTGCTGTGTGCGCAAAGCAAGCACCACCCATGTGACTGAATCATTTTATTTGCAGGGGATACCAGTATTGTGATTTTACTTTTTGCAAGTAACCAGCTGTCAGATTTGCTTTGATCACTCCTGTAGTTAATGTGCCATGTTCCAATTGTATGGTCTTGTCAGGTTTTGTTTCTCTCTCTCTTTTTTAATCCCATGTTTAGTTTAAAAAAACCCCTCCAGTTATCAGGATTTCTCTGAGTTTCTTCCATTTTAGCTCCCACAGAGGGCATTTGCTTTTCTTGAATGACAATGTTTCTCTGATGGAAGTTTTAACAGAGGTAAGAAATCGACTTTGTAAAACCTAGTTTAAAGTCGACTTTGCTGGCTAAGTTGACTTTAGAAAGTCGACTTAGCCAGTGTAGACATGGAGTAGCCCTAAGTCAACTTTAAGTCGACTTAGGGGACTCCAGGGCTTCCCCACTAAAGATCTAAAGATACTAGTTCATTAGATGCATGGTATGAAAAAAGGCGTCAGTAAATGTCAATATTTATTTTTGTACTTGTACCATTAGGAGATGCCAAGGGGAAGGAAATAATCTCAGGAAGGTTAGTAACAGGTTTATCCTAAAGCGTGATTATAGACCCACACTTTAAACTAATATATGTAGCTCTATTTTATGTAAGTGTTTCAAACAGGTGACTGAGGTCTTTTTTTTTTTTTGTAGACTCACTTTTCATAATGTATTGTTGCTTATGTGAACTTAGTCCTAGAAAGTACTAAATTATAAATGTTGCCAGTAGTTTAAGTAAACCACAAGGATAAAGTTTTAGATGACTGTTTGAGTTTTCAGAACAATTGTGATTCATGGATCACCTGAAAATATTTTAGTGCTATGCTGAGAATGCTGTAGTTTTGCGGCAGGTTAGTATACTGCCTTTTAACTTGGAATCCAAAGAAATAGCGACTTGTGTTTTAGCCTATCTATACCTTTAGTTTAGCTGTTTCTTGTTACCTTTGTATTTATACAGGGTCAATAAAGTAGTTTTAAACCACCCTATAGTAAAAGTTGGCACATCCTTTCATAGTGAGAATTTTCACAGAGAGAACCTCCCTTACAGACCTTGTTCTTCCTGTCCTATTCATGTCCCTGTGGTAAGTATTGCAGTTGTGTATGTGGGAAAGGGATATTAACAAAATATGTGCACATTTTTGGTTGTTATTGCACTTAGAGTTTTGTCCTTTTGGGGGTGGAGTGGTGAAAGGGGGCAGGGGCATGGGAATCTTCACATCTTTTCCTTTTGCTCTTTATTTCATCATCCAGTCCCATTTGTTTTGTTTTCCCCTTGCTTCCTCTCACATGCTTATCTGTAGAGCCATGTGGATACAAAAATGTGGATATGCATCTGTGAGAATCAATTTATATTCAACAAGCCATCCGCTGTCTATCTTTTCTAAGGCATCCTCACTCAGACGGCACTTTCAACCCTGGCCATCCCAATCAGCTGTTCTGAAGCCAGCCCCTCCAGACTCCTGAAGAGCAGCTGATTTTACATGGATCCAGGTTTTCCTGGGCCATAAACACCCGTTAAAGCAGCTGGATACAAAGGGGAAGAAGCCATAATCTTGTGGCCTGCTAGCTTTCTGTGACCATGAGAACCAACTGTCCTTTCTCATGTTTCTACATAGCATGTTTCAGAGCAATGTGCAAGCGAATTATTCAGATAACTCCCAACAACTGAGAGAGTGGTGCTTCTCTATGAGCTATGCTTTACCCATGGGGAGTATACCAGTCTATGAGTGGGAGTGGCTCTAAGTCCACAGAAGAGAATTTTACCAGTAAAACACATCTCATTGGCACAGACTTTGTCTGAATACAACAGGAGACCGTAATGGTTCTTTTGGCCTTTAAAGACAATATTTTGGTCAGACCTGCCGTATTTCTGGTACTAGGTATATGGAAAACCTTCTGAGTTTCAGTAGCGTCTAGCTTTTTGGATGACATTTTAAAAGAAACTACTGAAATATGTTCACTGTATGTATGGCAAACCTGGACTTCACATCAGTAGATCTTCTTGAATTAACATACCCCTTTTATGACTGCGTAACTGAGGATTTATATTTACTTTTAAATAGAAGAATATAGAGGGCTGTTATAAATCAGAGCTGCTCCTTTGAAGTCAATGGATCTATGCTGATTTATGTCAGCCAAGGATCTGGCTCAAACCCTAGAGCTTAGAAGTACAATATGAGTGCACCATGGCACAACACCGACAAACATGTCATTCAGTTTGGAAACCTATTACTTTATCAGTCTTAATTTTTCCAAGTTCAGTCTTGATGACCAGCACAAGACATGCCTCCACAAACCAAACAGTCTTGTAGGAGACTACATATCCTGAGTGTATTCACAAGGAGAATACCAAAAGCAAGAACCTGTTCAGAACAGGCTGATGGGAGTTGGATTCATTCTGTTGCTTTCATAGGTAATCTGGTTGTCTATTGCAGGATCAATATCTCTTCACAAACACTGAAAGTGACTGAATGCCTAACTAAATGCTACAAATGCTTTTGTAATTTTCTGGGTTCCTGCTCGCTATTTGTCCAATAATCACCATGTTCATGTTAATAGTCATCTGCCGACCCTAATTTACTATGATTGCAAAGCTGCATTGTCATCCACGTGTGATGTATACAGGTGATTATGTTCACTTCAGTAAATTAAAAATGGGATGATGGATTTTTCTCCCTCAGCATCACACTTGCCTAATGTAAATCAAGTCCGTGTTTCTGCTGTACAGCACAGTTTGAATCCAGTCTCTTTCTGAACTGATACGTATTGATTCTCTAAACTGCATAGATGTAAACAGGTATTTGGGGCCAATCTCTTCCCTCAGCTTCACCTATGCAAATCTGTTGTCGCTTCCTGGACTTCAGTGAACCTATGCTGATGTGAAGATGGGGTAAACGAGGACAGAATTTGGCCAACTGATCTGTACTTAAATGTTTCAAGGAGCTGATTTCAAGGAGTTGGTTTGTGAACATCTTACTCTTGTTGGTGAGCAGCTGCTCATGTGTGTAGGCCCATTGCAGTCAGCGTGTACTCTTGTGAGTGCCTGTTCACTGATGTGAGTAATGGATTCAGCTTGCCCAAATGAAATAAATGAAGGTCCCTGAAGTCCTTAGTCCTTGCTTGCAAGCTTCATCTCTGAGTTTCTTTCATCTTTCTAACTGTCAGGGTGATTAACCACTGGAATAAGTTGCCTAGGCCAGTGGTTTCCAAACTTTTTTTCTTGGGATCCAGTTTAAAAAAATCATTTATGCCCACCACCCAACAATGGCATCTTTGAGCAATGCATTCCAGTCTTGTGGCAGCAGCAACAGAGGACACCGCAATTCAGTACCTGAGGGTCTGCGACCCAATACTGGGTTCCAACCCATAGTGGAATCTCTATGATTGGAAGTTTTTAAGAGCAGGTTAGACATACCCCTGTCAGGGATGGCTTAAGGTGGTACTTGGTCATGCCATGAGTGCAGGGCACTGGATTTGATGATCTCTCATGGTCCTTTCTAGTTTCTATGGCTATGTCTACAGTAGAAAAAGTTAGGTCGACTTTAAGTCGACTTAAAGTCGACCTTATTAAGTCAACTTAACAAAGTGGTTTCCATGGATGTGGACGTAGTCCACTTTGTTAAATCAACCTAACTGCCCTTAGGTCAACTTAACAAAGTGGACTTAAGCATCCACACTGTGCTTAGGTCGACCTAAAGAAGTGTTAGGTCGACCTACCCGGCAGGTCTTATTAAGTTGACTTAAGCTTTCATTAAGTCAATTTAAGGGATTTCTCAAGTTGACTTAATGAAAGCCTGGTGTGGACGGGGTCTAAGTTAGGTTGACTTAAGCCTCCTTAAGTCAACCTAACTTGCCAGTGTAGACATAGCCTATGATTCTATGAGTTGTGTGGGCTCCATCCTCACCTTTACTGACAGCTTGACAGGCAAGCAAAGTATTGTGTCAGCTGTAACCTGGCCTGTTTGGACAATATAAAATGCCATTTAGTGGTTCATATTCTGTTTCAGCGTGACATCAGAAATTTCTGTGGCATATATGCTTCCTGTTTTACATTGATATATGTGATTTATGTCCAATTAGGATTTCTTAAGGATATTGGTACACTCAATTCACTTTACATCAGGGTGACATCAAGTGGGGGAGATCCAGCAGGATCTGGATTCAGTACAATTCTGCTACCATCTGCCATTGTCCCATTTAATTATGTCCATCATTGCAACATAGATAGCACAGTGAAATGCTTGAATTTCTTTCTTTCACCATCTGTTAGAATTTTTTTCTAATTTTGTTGCTGATGCAAGACAGAAAATGTTCAGTATTTCCTTATCATGCACATCCAAAGTCTTAAACTGATAAAAGACTGATCTGTGGCCCATTGAATTCTTTCTGCTCTGTTAATGAGCCAAATCCTGAAGTCCTTACTTAATTTATACATAGGCAAAAATCAGTCCTATTGAGCTTACTGAGAGCTTTTAGGATAAAAACCAAGTTAGGACTTGAGGATTTAGGCCACTGTGTAGACATAGATGATATGGCACACTTAAAATTAAATGTAAATAAAAAATCAAATTGAAACACTTTGGAGTGTGTTTAAGGACTGAAGAGATACATATAAAAAAGGAATTCATCCCAACCTTTGCCCTCATTCAAGCCAAGTCTGAATCTGTTTTTAAATGTCAGTGTGGATGATATTTTATTTCCTTTTTCCTCCCTCTCCCCTACATATCCACATACAATTGTCATTCTTCTATAATTCCTGCCTGTGACCAGAGGTTGATGTGTTGTTCTTGTAATATAGCTGGCCTGATAGGAACCAGGCAGTATTAGTTTCATTCCCTGTTGTGCACAGACAATACATTTGAACAAGGGTAGATAATCTTAAAATAAACTTCCATGCCTTTGGTACTCATCCAAAGTGAATCTTTGATCCTTTAGGGGTTGTCCATAGCTAATTTTATTATTCTTTTCGAATGATTTATATTTTTTCTGTTGAAATCTAACTGACAAGCAGAGAGAGCAAAGCTCATTAATATTGACAGCTTCCTGTATCTTCATTTATACCAAATCTAGTTTAAAACATCTCCATGCCAATAATAAAAGGTTTGGACTGCAGCTTTCTTTACAAAATACAGTTGTAAGTCATGGACAGCCATTAATTTGTTGACCTTGCCAAGAGGGAGATTTGTCTCTTGTTGAAAATTACATTTTATTGCAAATTTAGGATGACAAATTTTACTGCTCTTCTTGTAGTTTGGCATAACCCCTACATTACAATAACTCATGCTATGGTATAATTCCAACCCTTGATTTAATATCTTTTTCCCATGATTCCAACTAACTTGCCACTCCACAACATTCTTGAAAATAAGCACCAAAACTTTCCTTCTGCCACAGCCATAAACTGTAGTTCCTGATTCGATATTGATGGTGATTGCCACCTATCAGTTGCCCTTGCCTGGAGTTGTTAAAGTGCTCCAATGATACAGTTCAAATTGTTTAAAATTGTTATTGCCATAGTGGAAGTATGTGAAACCACTAAATGGCAGGGCAAAAATGCAGCCTATGAGAGCCACCTTATACACCAAATTGAAATGTCTTTAGGAAGTTGCTTTCCAGAGATATTTTTGTCTTTAGTTACCTAGACTAGCAGAGGTTTGAGATTCTGAAATTGAACCAAAACGATCCAAGATTCCATTGTTCTTAAATCCATTTCTGCATGAAGGATGGCATTTCCTCAAGACTAGAACTATAAATTGACAGGGGCCACCTCTTAAGAGGCTTAGGGCATTGCCTGACCTGTAAAATGTCTACTGTAGTCTTGAACAGAAAAATCGCTGGTAATTTAGACTTCTGTGCATCCCCTAAACATAGTTAATCCTATTGACTAGCGGTCAATTTTTTTTTTAACATCCTATTGAGTGTCCCTCTGAATTCCCTTAACATTATTGAGAATAAATCCAACTCAGTGTTAAACTGCACCTTCAATTGTCTTGTGGGGATTGTTACCTTCTCCTTCCTTAATTTTCTTTTTATGGTCATCTGGAGCTCCAACACTGTGAAGACACTTAAGTTGTGCCTCACACTTCAGATGAAGAATTAGGGCCAATTATTGCATTTCCAGGCAGTGGCATACTGAGAGTCTCTGGTGTAGGGGTCGGCAACATTTGCCGGCCCCCATGCCAACCCCACCCACCGCACCTCCAGCAGGTGCCGGGGGTGGGGCCAGGGACTCCTTCTCCCTGCTGGCCCTGCCCCCATGCATGGGTCTCCTGTCTCCTGCTGACTGCGCTCCCAAGCCGGGGGGGGGAGGGGGCGCCAGCAGGGGCCAGGAGCCCCACGCACTATAGCTCCTTTTCCCTACTGGCTGTGCTCCCCAGCAGGGAAGCACAACCAGCACAGGCCAGGAGGCACGGCATGCATGCCGCTCTTGTGCCCCAGGCCCCACTAGGGAGTGGGGCCAGCAGGGGGAGCTTGAGCGGCGCTGTATGCTGCTCCAGATAGGTGCGCATGCAAAGTTTGGCACACATGCCAGGGGTTGCTGACCCCTGCTCTGGTGCCTGAGGGCCTAGCATACATTTGCACCCCCATGCCTCATCCTCCCCAACACAGGGCAGGAGGTGTTCCAGTGCCACAGCCCAGCTGTCCCAGGAAGGGGGATTATTACCTGTTGGGGGGCGGCTGGAGATTTGGGAGGGAGGGAATGCAAGCTTGGCACCGCTTCCTCCAGTCCCTTCTGTACTTATCTAGTGTGGGTGCCCACCTCTCCCCCTGCAGTCTGGTGTTGTCTCTGATGGGGCAGCCTCACTCCTCCCTCCCCACCAACCCAAAAGCCCTCAGCATCTCCTGTGCCTCCCACCCCTGAGAAGGGCCGGGCCTGGCCATGTGCCACCCTGCCACATTAACCTGCCATTCCAGCCCTGCAGCCTAGCCCCTTGGATGCCAAGGGGTAGCCTTTCTACACACTCACACAGCTGGGAGCTGGGCTGGCTCTTCACCATGCGTGGGGAGGAGGGTGTTGATGGGTGGAATCACAGCAGTTAAGCCAAAATTGTGAACCATTCTGAGAACACATATCAATTGATCAGGGAATCTTTTAAATTCTCAAACTGAGTGACACATAGTTTGGGTGTGTGTGGGGAGAACGGGGGGGTGGGGGGGTGAATGTGAGATGTGTCAAAGAATCTACTCTTCTGTGGCACATGAGTAATACTATCAGATAGAGAGGAGCTGTGGTGTCTGGGCATTGGGATGCCTGTGCCTTTAAGAGCCCAGCCCTGGGAAGCTGCCCCAGGGCAGCTGAGAGGGGAAGTCCCTGAGAAGGGAATCAAAACAGCACTTCGCTCTCCCTGCTCCCTGCCCCACGAGTTTTGGAAACTGAGCAGGTGGCTCATACCCTCAGTGAAACTGTCACCCCCTTTGCCCCTCCCTGTGCCAGGGGTGTCATGGGATGCAAATCCATGGACCTTTAGGGCATGATCTGTGTAGCTTTTCTATCCGCTTTTGGAATGTAATCATGTGATTTGGTGCTAAATGTGTTCATATGGTTCCTCTGTGAATGCTCGTAACATATTCTATGAAATTACCATGGTAATTAGACAAATTGGAACAGTGGGCCAAAAGAAACCGCATGAAGTTCAACAAGGACAAGTGCAAAGTCCTGCAGTTAGGATGGAAAAATCCCATGCACTGCTACAGGCTGGGGACCGATCGGCTAAGTAGCAGCGCTGTAGAAAAGGACCTGGGGCTTATGGTGGACGGGAATATGAGTCAACAGTGTGCTCTTGTTGCCAAAAAAGCCAATGGCACATTGGGCTGCATCAGTAGGAGTGTTGCCAGCAGATCGAGGGATGTGATAATTCCCCTGCATTCGGCACTGCTGAGGCCGCATAGAATCATAGAATAATAGGGTTGGAAGGGACCTCACGAGGTCATCTAGTCCAACCCCCTGCTAAAAAGCAGGACCACTCCCCCTAAATTATCCCAGCCAGGGTTTTGTCTAACCGAGCCTTAAAAATCTCCAAAGATGAAGATTCTACCACCTCCCTAGATAGCCCATTCCAATGCTTCACCACCCTCCTAGTGAGAAAGTTTTTCCTAATATCCAACCTTGACCTCCCCAGCTGTAATTTGAAACCATTGCTCCTTGTTCTGTCCTCTGTTACCCTCGAGAACAGCCTAGCTCCCTCCTCTTTGGAGCAACCCTTCAAGTAGTTGAAGGTTGCTATCAAATCTCCCCTCAGTCTTCTCTTCTGTAGACTAAATAAGCCTAGTTCCTTCAGTCTCTCCTCATAAGTCATGTGCCCCAGCCCCCTAATCATTTTTGTTGCCCTCCGCTGGACTCTTTCTAATTTGTCCACATCCTTTCTGTAGTGGGGAGCCCAAAACTGGACACAGTACTCCAGATGCAGCCTGACCAGTGTCGAATAGAGGGGAATTATGACATCCCTCGATCTGCTGGCAATACTCCTACTGATGCAGCCTAATATGCCATTGGCCTTTTTGGCAACAAGGGCACACTGTTGGCTCATATTCATCTTCCCGTCCACCATAACTCCCAGGTCCTTTTCTACAGCGCTGCTACTTAGCTGATCGGTCCCCAGCCTGTAGCAGTGCATGGGATTTTTCCGTCCTAAGTGCAGGACTTTGCACTTGTCTTTGTTGAACCTCATGAGGTTTCTTTCAGCCCAGTGTTCCAATTTGTCCAAGTCTCTCTGGATCCTGTCCCTGCCCTCCAGAGTATCTACCATTCCCCCCAACTTGGTGTCATCCGCAAACTTACTAAGCACGCAGTCTATTCCATCATCAAGATCATTAATGAAGATGTTGAATAGAACCGGCCCCAGGACCGACCCCTGGGGCACTCCACTCGTTACCGGTTGCCAACCAGACATCGAGCCATTGATTCCTACCCGCTGAGCCCATTGATCTAACCAGTTTTCGATCCACCTTACGGTCCACTCGTCCAACCCATACTTCCTTAACTTGCCAACGAGAATGCTGTGGGAAACCGTATCAAAAGCCTTGCTAAAGTCAAGGTATATCACGTCAACGGCTCTTCCCGCATCCACAAATCCAGTCATCTCATCATAGAAGGAAATCAGGTTGGTCAGGCACGATTTGCCCTTGGTGAATCCATGTTGACTGTTCCTGATCACTCTATTTTCCTCCAAGTGTTTCAGGATGGATTCCTTGAGGACCTGCTCCATGATTTTCCCAGCGATTGAGGTGAGGCTGACCGGTCTGTAGTTCCCCGGATCCTCCTTTTTCCCTTTCTTAAAGATAGGTACTATATTTGCCTTTTTCCAATCCTCCAGGACCACCCCCGTTCGCCACGAGTTCTCAAAGATAATGGCCAGCGGCTCTGCAATCACTTCCCCCAACTCCCTCAGCACCCTCGGATGCAGTTCATCCGGCCCCATGGACTTGTGCACATCCAATTTCATTAAGTGTTCCCATACCTGACTTTCCATCACCGAGGGCCACACTTCTCTCCAGTCCGCATTGCCCCGTGTAGTAGCCTGGGAGCTGGCCCTCCCTGTGAAGACTGAAGTAAAAAAAGCATTGAGTACTTCAGCCTTTTCCGCATCATCCTCCACGAGGATGCCTGCCCCATTCAGTAAGGGACCTACACCACCTCTGATCCTTTTCTTGTTGCTGATATACTTATAGAACCCGTTCTGTTATCCTTCACATCTCTTGCTAGCTGCAACTCCAATTGTCCTTTGGCCTTTCTGATTTGATCCCTGCAGTCCCGAGCAATATCTTTATACGCCTCCCTTGTCATCTGGCCAAGCTTCCACTTCTTGTAAGCTTCCCTTTTATGTTTCAGCTCCCCGCAGAGTTCCCTGCTAAGCCACGCTGGTCGCCGTCCACATTTGCTGTTCTTTCTGCACATCGGAATGTTATCTTCCTGTGCCTTTAACAGGGTTTCTTTAAAATACAGCCAGCTGTCTTGGACACCTTTCCCCTTCAGATCAGCTTCCCATGGGACCCTGCCCATCAGCTCCCTAAGGGAGCCAAAATCTGCTTTTCTGAAGTCCAGGGTGTGTGTTCTGCTTCTTTCCTTCCTTCCATTGATCAGGATCCTGAACTCTACCATCTCATGGTCGCTGCTGCCCAGGTTGCCATTTACTTCTACTTCCCCGATCAATTCTTCTCTATTTGTGAGCAATAGGTCTAGAGGTGCAAGGCCCCTAGTTGGTTCCTCCAGCATTTGTACTAGGAAGTTGTCTTCAATATTCTCCAAAAACTTCCTGGATTGCCTGTGCACTGCTGTATTATCTTCCCAGCAGACATCAGGATAATTGAAGTCCCCCATAAGAACCAGGGCCTGCGACGATCTGGAAAGTTCTGTTAGTTGTCCATAGAATGCCTCATCCACCTCCTCTTTCTGGTCTGGCGGTCTGTAGCAGACACCCACCACAACATCCCCCTTGTTGCATTCTCCCCTAAACTTAACCCACAAGCTTTCAACCATCTTGTTTCCACTTTCATAGTGGAGCTCCGAGCAGTCATACAGCTCTTTTACATATAACGCTACTCCTCCCCCCCTTTTTCCCTGCCTGTCCTTCCTTAACAATTTATATCCATCCATGGCAGTGCTCCAGTCATGCAAGTTATCCCACCACGTTTCTGTTATTCCAATTATATCATAGTTCCTTGTCTGTGCCAGTACTACCAATTCTTCCTGCTTGTTTCCCAGGCTCCTCGCATTTGTGTACAGGCACCTAAGATACCGGGCCCATTGCCCTACTTTGCCCTGTCGATTCTCCCTCCTGTCGCATCTTCCCTCTTGCAATTTCTCCCGGTGTCCTCCTTCCCCACTCGCCTGAGGTATTATGACTTTATCAGGAAAAAAAAAACAATTATTTGACCCCACCCCCCAGTTCCAACTACCCTCTCTTTTATTCCTGCTGTTACAGCCCCAGCAT
Organism: Pelusios castaneus; assembly: GCA_007922175.1. NCBI lineage: Eukaryota > Metazoa > Chordata > Testudines > Pelomedusidae > Pelusios > Pelusios castaneus. Next base: position 484,170 of record ML685886.1, on the reverse strand, counting down.
CCCCCAAGTTCCATTCCTTCCCCCAGGTTTCCCTCAGTTTCACTTACCTGTGGGCCTTGGTCATCTTCCCCCTTCAGACCTAGTTTAAAGCCCTCCTTACCAGGTTAGCCAGTCTGCTTCCAAATATGCTCTTTCCCTTCCTGGATAGGTGGAGTCCGTCTCTGCCTAGCAGTCCTTCTTCCTGAAACAGCACCTCATGGTCGAGGAAGCCAAAGCCCTCCTGGTAACACCATCTCCGCAGCCAGGCATTCACCTCCAGGATGCATCTGTCTCTGCTCGGGCCCCTACCCTTGACCGGGAGGATCGAGGAGAACACCACCTGTGCACCGAACTCCTTCACCCGTGCTCCCAGAGCCCTGTAGTCACCTTTGATCTGCAGAGGGTCACCTCTCGCAGTATCATTGGTTCCCACATGGATGAGTAGAATGGGGTAGTAGTCAGAGGGACGGATGATTCTCGACAATCCCTCCGTAACGTCTCGGATTCGGGCGCCTGGCAGGCAGCATACCTCCCGAGAAGCCTTATCTGGGCGACAGATGGGTGCCTCCGTCCCCCTCAGAAGAGAGTCACCAACCACCACAACCCGACGTTTTCTCCTGGGTGTGATGGTTGTGATCCTCCCAACCTCGGGGGTGCACGGCTTCTCCTCTTCCATATCATCTCCTGTCTGTAGTGCTGCGTAGCGGTTCTTTACCACAACGGAGGGTGGGATGGGAGCAGGGGTGGAGCACTGTCTGCTGCCAGAAGTAACCAGCTGCCAGTGTCCACCCTCTGCTTGAGCCATCCCATCCTTCTCCGAGGGTGTGGCAGCAGTCCTTTGCCTCTGGATAGTTTCCTCATCCTTGCATGTTTCCTCATGGATGCTATCCAGGAACTTCTCCAGGGCATGGATACTCCTGAGCCTGGCCACCTCCTCCTGTAACTCCCCCACCTGCTTCCTGAGAGATTCCACCAGGAGACACCTGTCACATTGAATGATCTCCCCAGCCTGACCGTGTGAGAGTGGGAAATGCAGGCCACAGTCCTTGCAAGTCCACGCCAGGATCTGGGTAGAGATATCCATGGTCAGTATGTCTGTCTGGATACATGCGCAGGTGGAGGAGACAGTAGCAGTGCTGGCATCTGGAATACTGTGTCCAGTTTTGGGCTCCCCACTACAGAAAGGATGTGGACAAATTAGAAAGAGTCCAGCGGAGGACAACGAAAATGATTAGGGGGCTGGGGCACATGACTTATGAGGAGAGACTGAAGGAACTAGGCTTATTTAGTCTACAGAAAAGAAGATTGAGGGGGGATTTGATAGCAACCTTCAACTACTTGAAGGGGTGCTCCAAAGAGGAGGGAGCTAGGCTGTTTTCGGTAGTAACAGAGAACAGAACAAGGAGCAATAGTTTCAAGTTACAGCTGGGGAGGTTGAGGTTGGATATTAGGAAAAACTTTTTCACTAGGAGGGTGGTGAAGCATTGGAATGGGTTACCTAGGAAGGTGGTGGAATCTCTGTCTTTGGAGATATTTTAGGTTCGGTTAGACAAAATCCTGGCTGGGATGATTTGGTGGGAGTGGTCCTGCTTTTATGCCTTTTATTTGATCATCCCTGACTCATTTATACTGTGATTCTGCCTTGATTGGCCATTTCCTCACTTGAAATTGTACTCTGATCAATAAACTAGTATTTATTTTATCTAAAGCTGTGTGGTCTTTAAAGAGTGTGGATGTGGGAGGCTGGGTACAACCCACTTCTTTGTTAAGTGGTCAGATTTGAGACTAGAGTGATTGGGAGTGGGTCCCAATCCCTGTAAGACTGGCTCCTGGTATTGTATCTGGGGATGGGGATGCTCACTTGGGGACCATTCCATAGGTGCTTTGTGGATGCATCCAGACTGCCTGGGATCGATCACACACAGAAGGCCAAGGTGGACTGACTCAGGATTGAGTGCTCATCTGGCTAAGTGGAGTGAATTGGGGTTCAGGAATGGAGTTTGGAGGGTACAGTGGCACACCAGACCAGAGCTGGGGAGCAGCTTGTCACAAGGGATTTTCCCTCTCTCACCAGTTGGTAGTGTCTCATCCCTGGGCTAACCCCAGCTGGCACCTAATTTTAGCCCTCAGCCCCTCTCTTGCCCCTGCCTCCAGCTACTTAACCCCCCAGGCTGGTAAAATCCTGACACCTGCTCAGATCCTGTCCACTCCCCTCTCCAATGTGTCCCCTTTGCCCATTTTTAGCCCCTCTAAGGAATGTGCAGCAGAATGTAACCGTGAGGAAGGGCAGGGTGCAGGCATGGCTTTACCAAATGTTACTGTCCATGCTCAATGAATGTGAGCATGGTCAGTACTACCCAGTCCAAATCCTGGTAAGTCCCACTGGCCAGGAGCTGCACTGCTTCTCCTCTCTCCCCACCTCCCCGCTACATTGGGAGCCCCCCTGCAGTCCAGCACATAGGGTCCTGGCCCTCTCTGCCCTTGGTACACCACTGGTCCAGTTATCACAGGGTGCGTCTACACTTATAAGTTAGGTCAACTTAAAGAGGCTTAAGTCGACTTAACTTACTCCACAGCCACACTGGGCTTTCCTTAAGTTGACGTAAAGACAGCTTAATTCGACATAATAACACCCTGTTTTAGGTCAAATTAAGTCTTAAGTCGATTTCTTAAGTTGACTTAAGCCAGTGTGGAAGCCCTAAGTTGACTTCTTCCTTAAGTCGACCTAGGGCGGGGGGACAAGGGAGCCATGGCTCCCTTGTCCCCTGGGGAGCTCCTGATCCCTTTTCACTGGAACCGCGGCTTCCTGGCAAGAGGAGCCCCGGCTCCCTTTTTGCCCGGAAGCCGGGGGTCCCAGGGAGAAGGGCTCCCCAGTCAAGGGCTGGAGCCCCAGCTGGGGCTGCAGGGATTCCTTCCCCACTGGAGCCCTAGTCCCTGGGAAGCCCGTGGCGGCATGTCCCGGAGAGAGCCGGCTCCATGGACCGGCTCTCCCTGCAGGGACAGGCAAGCCATGAGCGGCTCATCCTGTGGAGAGCCAGACTTGCAGGGGCTGGCTCTCCCTGAGACAGCAAGTCGCCAGCCCCAAGCAGTCCCAGGGAGAAAGGAGCGCGGGGGCTCCCTTCTGGCCGGGACCACTTGGGTCCCATGGAGAATGGAGCCCTGGGACCACCTGGGTCCCAGCCAGAAGGGAGCCGCACCCTGAATTCCCTTCTCCAGGACCCGAGCGGTCCTGTCCAGAAGGGAGCCCTGCTCTCTTCTTCCCAGACCCATGTGGGTCTGGGCAAGAAAGGAGCGCGCTCCAGCTGACGGGATCCCTGGAGGTTCCCCTGTCAGCTGGAGGGCCAGCCGGCAATTGTCGGCGGTCCAGCTGACCCTCCGGGGATCCCCTGTCAGCTGGAGCGTTCCAGAGGAGCCTTGGCTCCTGCTCGACCTAACCAGTCGACTTAGAGAGTCTAGTGTAGACCCTCTAGGTCGACTTAATAAGGTCAACTTTAAGTCGACTTAAGAGTCTTGTGTAGACTCTCTAAGTCAGGGGTCGGGAACCTTTTTGTCTGAGAGAGCCATAAACGCCACATATTTTAAAATGTAATTCCGTGAGAGCCATACAATATGTTTAAAACTAAATACAAGTAAATGTGTGCATTTTATGTAAGACCAACACTTTTAAAGTACAATAAGTCTCTGAATTCTTTTTAATAATGTTGTTATGCTGTTGCTAACCAATGATGAATAAAGTACTTCTTACCATTAATGCGACTTCTGGTACTGCATGGTTTTCCTGATGGCTTTGTAGTCTGGTTGATACATGGTGAGGTTAAGCTTCATGCAGGCGTTTAGACTTGAGAAAGAGAGGAAGAAAGAAAAAAGAAGACAGGCAAAGAAGAGAAAGAAGGAAAGAAAAAGGAAAGCAAAGGAGAGAAAGAAGGAAAGAAAAAGGAAAGCAAAGGAGAGAAAGAAGGAAAGAAAAAGGAAGGGAGAAAGAAAAAAGAGAGAAGGAAGGGAGAGAAAGAAGGAAGAAAAGAAGAAAGAGGAAGGAAAGAAGAGAAAGAAAAAAAGAAAATAAGGAAAAAAGAGAAAGAAGGAAGAGAAAGAGAGGAAGAAAGAAAAAAGAAGGCAGGCAAAGGAGAGAAAGAAGGAAAAAAAGGAAGGGAGAGAAAGAAGGAAGGGAGCAAAAGAAGGAAGAAAAGAAAAGAAGAAAGGGGAAGGAAAGAAGAGAAGGAAGAGAAAGGAAGAAAGCAA
>ML685886.1:458945-479552 GCA_007922175.1 Pelusios castaneus | reverse complement strand
CCGGCCCCGCCAGCCCCAGCCCCGGCCCCCTTACCTGGCCGGAGGCTGGGAGTTGCAGGGACGGCCGGCAGAGCTGCTTCTCTGCCAGGCCGCTCCCGCCCTGAGCACGCTCTCTCTGAGCATGCTCAGGGCGGGAGATTTGAATCTCCCCAGCCCGGCCGCAGAAGGAGTCTGCAGCTGGGAGGGAGCACCGGCGGGGACCCGAACGGGGGCGGGGCGGGGCGGCTTCGGGCGGGGAAGTTGAGGCGGCCGGTGGGTGGGAGACCGGGAGCCTGCCCCGGCCGCGGCCACCCCGCTGCCCCGGTAGATTTGGCAGCGAGCCAGATGCAGCCATGAAAAGAGCCACATCTGGCTCGCGAGCCATAGGTTCCTGACCCCTGCTCTAAGTCAACTTAATAAGGTCGATTTAAGAAAGTCGACTTATCGTTCCAAGTGTAGACATAGCCTCAGAGATGAATAGTAGAAATATCTGGAAGATGGGGAGATACCTGCATGATGTAGTAGTAGCATTGTAAGCAGAGTCTCTACTCTAAGGCCTTGTTTCTGCCTGCTCCTCATGCAGGCACACAGTGTGGAGCAGAAAGGAACACTTGCCGACCTCTGTGGCCATGTAGCCAAGCAGAATTGAAGTCTATGCACTCAAGCACAGAATTAATTTCTCCCTTCACAGGGTACTTGGCACCCCTACATGGACCAGAAAGTAGACAGAACTGCCTACCTCCCCATGTGCCAGACATCCAGGAGGAGGCTGTTGCACTCCATTTAAAAGAGAGTAACAGTTTGCATGCTTGGTCCTAGAGGAGCAGAATTCAGTGTACATAAGCATAAAACTAACTGATTTGTACACAAACTTCAGAAGCAGTCAAATCCTATGCTGCTTGGTTTTTGTACTGTGAAGAATTTGTGACAGATATGGCTATTTCCAGCAATATCCTACTCCTGCCCTTAAAGGTAATGTGTCATTGTGGGCCAGGGATTGTATGAAATTCCATGGGGAGAGTGACTGCAGCCCTTTCAGGAACTAAACACAGTCATGGGTGATTAGGCAAATTCACTCAGGTTATAACATCCCCAGAGAAGCACAACAACATGGCAAGGTTCACATATACTGGTTCAAACTGGATTCTCCAGAAACCAAATAAAGGACTTTTAAGATAAATAGCCCAAGTGTAGCCACTGTTACTGGTCAGCTCAGTTCATCAGTACTTTATTGGCATGACAAGGTATGATGCTGAAGTGTGAAAAAGGAGACAAAATTCTCAGATAACTGTCAGAAGCATCTGAAGACATGATCTCTAAAACATGTAGTGACCATTACGATCATTTAGTCTAATGTCCTGCATAACGCAACTATAGAACCTTCTTCATGATCCATCAAATGAGTAGACCCTTCTGTCCAAGGAGGGGAATGGGGCAATCCTTAGGGGACAGACAAGGCTTCAAAGGACTGACACCTGCCTGCCAGAGCCTGAGTTTGGGTGATCTCTAGAATACCCGTTAGCAAACATGTGGGTTCTTTTATAATTCTTTGTATTTTCCTGTAATGCTTTTACCTAAAGAATAAATGTGCTTGTTCAGAAAAGGGGTGTGTGGAAACTTTTAACTATGGTGAGTTATGCTGTTTTTAGCCTCTGTGGAGAAGGTCTATTTAGACAGTCTAACCGAGTGGTTCCCAACCTTTTTGGCTCGATGGCCACAGTCATCATGTTTACAGCCATGAAGGGCTACCAGCCTCCACCAGCAAGCCTCCACTGAAAAGCAGTCTGCCTCCTCACTGATCTCCCATCTCTCTGGCTGCAGAAGGAAAAACGAAGGTGTCCTGTAGTTCTGTGCACTCCATCTGGGTCCATAGGCATGGCTCCCTTCTGGAGCCAGGGACACGGAAGATCAGTATCCCCCTCCCTCTGGCTCAGTGCCTATGGACCTAGGTGGGGCACTTTGCCGTGCTCCCTACTACAGCCAGGGGGAGAGATGCACTGATCTTCCATCCCCTTGGCAGCAAGGATCCTTTTAGCCCCATAGAAGTGTAGTACATCTGGGTCATTAAGCACTTCTGCAGCCAGTAGGAGAGGAGCCGAGAGCCACTTTGAAAGCCACCACGAGCCACTTTTGGCCGACAAGCAACAGGTTGGGAACCACTAGTTTAACCTGCTGGGGATCTCGCAGTGTATGCAGTAAACTACATAGCCTGGAAAAACACTGGTCAGGAAGGGGGGAGACATGAGAGTCTCCCTAAGGCTATGTCTAATTCTAACTAACTAATTTGAACTAATTTTAGTTAGTTTGAATTAACTTAATTCGAACTAGCATGGCCCCACATGCTTAGTTCGAATTAGTCAGTTGCATTAAGGTCAATGTGCCGGTTAGTTCGAATTAAGGTTAGTTCAAAGTAAAACGAGGTTTTACTAATTCGAACTAACTTTTCCTTAATTCGACTTAAGGAACTCCTTAAGTCGAATTAAGGAAACTCGAGTGTAGACACAGAGTAAATTAAGGCTGCTTAAGTCGACTTGATTTACAAGTGTAGATGCACCTTAAGAGAGGTGATGGCTGACAAGCTGGATGCCTAGAGTCAAAGGCGGTCTTTGGCTATTGGGGGCCCTAGGCAAAGGCCCCTTGTGGGGCCCCCTATAGGCCCACAAGGCCCACTATAGGCCTGCAGGACCCCCTCTGTAACCCTGCCTGCCCCACCACTCCGGCCCCAGCTCCTCCCACACGGCCCTGGCCCCTTGGGCCAGCTTCTCCTCCTGCTGTGGACGAAGACAGACGTAACTTTTGGGGTAGGCGATGGGGCCCCTTGCAGCTCAGGGCCCTAGGTGTGCGCCTGCTTCGCCTACCCCAAAAGCCACCTCTGCCTAGAGTAGTAGACCTTGCTCAGCAATGGAGGGGGAATACAGGTGCAGGTGCCCTGATATGTGACAGTATTTACAACAGGGACAGCTTTGTTTCTCTTTTGAACATTTAATTGCTTAGCATCTCCTTTTGCCCACATTACAGATGCTGGTACATCGTCACCTACGAACAAGATTATTACATGCAGAAAAGGGACAAATCCATTCATCTGCACTAAACCTACAAGCCTTCCACATGCTGATTCTCACTGAAGTTAATGGGAACTTTAGAGCCGCAATTTCTGATGCTATTTATAGAGCCCTGCAGATCCACGGGTATCCACTTCAGATCCGTGGGTATCTGTATCTGTGGATGTGGGTGCAAATATTTGCAGCCCCATTGTTGTGGACTGACCCGCGGATGCGGATTCTATTCTTATGATTGATCCCTGCAGCTGCTATGATTTGCGTTAGCAGCACACAAGGGGAACAAGGAAGCACTCCAGCCAATCCCAGCTGAACTCTGATTGTGGTCTGCCAGCCAATCAGAATCTCAGTCACAATAGGTTGGGGTTTGGAGAGACACCATTCACTGTCAGTCAGTCAGTCAGCATGCTGGCCTTTGATTGGCTCATTCCCCATGCCTTCCCCACCTACTTCTTCCTTTTCTTGTTTATGGTTCGCTTGCCATGCTGTTAATCAGGTTTCATTGGTGGCCAAGGAAATCTGATTAACAGCACAGCATGCAAACCACAAACAAGAAAAGGAAAAAAAATGGGCGGACCCATGTGGAGAATGAGCCAGTCAAAGGCTAAAATGCTGACTGTGAACCGAAGTTCGAATGCGAATGCGGCTATGGATGCACATAAAACATGGCATGTGGATTGCAGATCTGATAGAGACTGACATTGGGCAGATGCAGATCGGATCTAGATTCACATTTTTGTATCCACACAAGACTCTAGCTATTTAGATGATTAAGGATACAGATGTGCAATTAAATACCTTAAAAACTAGGGCCCTAGCTGACTCCAGCTCGCAGGATTGGCCAGTAGTGAGTTTCTTCTGAATTCATCCAAATTTTAATGTTCAGAAACTCCCAGCTTCCCTTCCACTGAACGATTTTGAGTTACTCAGTTGATAAACTGTAACTGCAGGTTTTCGTCTTACTTCCTGACAGCCCGGTAGCCCCCTCTTTCCCTTCCCTTTTTTTTAAAATTTTTAGTCCACTCTCACTTATGCTCCTGCAGTACCCACTGATGCACAGTTGTTACAAGCCCAGAGCAATTTGGTAAAGACTACTTTTTAAAATATTAATTATGACTCACAAAATATATTTGGGAAGTGGGGAGAAAATATGCTTTTGTCCTATTTTTAGTAGTATTGAAACAGATTCTTCCCACCTCTGTTAATTGGGCCATTGTAAACACTCTACACACTTGAATCAGCTAGTCTGTGTTAGCTGAACTGTATAAGTGAGAGCTGTTCCTGCAGATTGTTTGTGCAGTAGGCACCAAGTCACCTGGCATTTCAGTTAAACTCTGAATCCAATCTCAGTTATAAAGCTTCCAGCTATGATATGATCTTAGAATTTATCTACACTGGGAACTTGGGGGTGGGATTCCCAGTTTGTGTAGATAAACAAACTAGCACTCATCAAGCAAGGTGGCTAAAAACGATAGTGCAGTTTCATGTGTGGTGGCCTAATCTCATTGGCTATGTCTACACTTGTTAATTTAAGTCGATTTAGCTAAGTCAACTTTAGGTTTGTTAAGTCGACTTTGTTAAGTCGACTTAGCATGTCCCCACTCAAAAATTAAGTTAACTTAGAAGGGACGCTGCCAAATCGACCTAGAGCGTCCACACTGGACACCTAAGTCAACTTGTAGGGGCTAGGTGGACCTGGGACAGGTCCACGGTGGCAGGGGGGCATCCCTTGCCAAGTGCCAGGGGGCTCAGTCTTTGCCCCATTGTACCTTGGTACAATGGGGGCTGAGGGGGACAGGGACCCTGGCAGGGCATAGGAACAGGGTGGGCAGGGCTGTGTCCTGCCCTGTGGGGGCCATGCCAGGCTGTGGCTGTGCCAGTCACCCTGGCAGGGAGGGCGGTGGGGAAGCCCTGAAGCTTAGGTCGACTTAATTTGTAAGTGTAGACGCACCCATTGTGCCGAAGACAAACCCACTTTACTCCACAGGTATGTGCTCAGCACAGCTAACCCATGCTGCCATTTGTTTCTGTCTGTGCTTGGCAGATGCCCTACTATTTTTAGCCTTTCGCTCTAGGAGAGCGGGGACAAATATATCTACATAAGCTGAGAATCTTACCCTAGCTCCAACTGAAGATGTAACCTCAATGATGACATTAGATGCTTCTCTCTTTTTCCTGGAAGATTTACGATAAGGAGACAATATCTAGTATTTAATACCTCACCTTATATAGCCTAGCTAAGGATTTTCATCGTTGAATTGACCTTAAAGGTTTATTTCACAATGCAATCATGCCTGAGAGCAAGCAGAAGCAGCCTAGCCCAAGAACAAGTCTGATTCCGCGCAAAACAAATTTTCGCTCCTTTGTTTAAAGGAGAATAATAGTTACAATCAAAACCAGGGTGTTTTCTTTGTCCAGCCTATGACCTATCTGCTAATGGCTATGGTTGTGTTCAGCAAGTCTGGTGTTGTGTTATGTTATGGTGCCTTTTTTGTTATGCGAAATATTATACTCTTATATTTCTGCAGGTTCATGTCAACTCTTTTCTAGAGATAGACCAAAATACTCTGAATACAGGCGGAGTTGTAGCTGTATGAGTAAGGCAAGCAAATAAACGATTAATATGTCACTTCCTTTCCCTAGGGAACTGAACAAGGATTTTATGCTATGCAAGCCACCATGGCTTTTCTAATTTTTCTTGAACATGGTATTTGTGAGAATAAGACTGATGATGGGATGTTAGCCCTGCATAGGGCAGTTTCTTTCCTGAAGAAGTCACAAACTAAAGAGACAGGAGGATGCAGAAGAGGGATGATGTCCCCAGTGGTGTGATTTAGTGGACAGGACATTGGAGAGCTGGGTTCTATTTTCAGCTGTGCTGTTGACCACCTATGTGACCTCAGCCAGCTCACTTTACATCTTTCTGCCTTTGTTTCCCATCTTACCCTTCGTCTGACTTGTCTATTGCACCTGTAACCTTTTGGGGGCATTTTGTGTTTATACAGTACTTAGCATAATGTGGCACTGATCTTTCCTGGGGCCAATAAATGCTATTGTAATATTAATAATAATAGCCTGTACTGGAGGGCTGTATAGCTGCCCAGCCCAACATTCCTGTAGCACGGAGATGATTTCCATGATAACTGGGATGCTATTTTCTAACTTAAGAATTGCCCTTAGGCTGTTCTACTGTGGCACTGTGTTCCTTGTCTTTTCCATCCATGTTTTCCTTATGTCTTCTCAGGCCTGTCCTATATACTGCCCAGGCCACCATGACTAGTCCCCATGGTATCTGAGCACCTTTAATACATTTATGATCACAAAACCCCAGCAAGATAGTTGAGTCCTATTTCTCTCATTTTCCAGATGGGGGTGCACTGAAGCATAGAGATGTGTCTATGCAACAACCCATGACGGTGAGCTTCCCAGCCCAGGTCAGTAGACTTGAGCTGATACTAGCACTCCAAGAATAGCTGTCTATGTAGATAGCGCTTTGAAGTTGAAGCTCAGAATGGAGCTCAGCGTCTGAAGCCCATCCCCCTTCCTTAGCTTCAGAACCAGGACTCTGGCTGAGTTGCCATCCCAAAGCAGTGTCTACACAGCTGCTTTTGGGGCAACAGCACAACCCATCCAAGACTGCATCTGTCGACCTGGGCTGAGAAGCTTGCTGCTGAGGGCTGTGTAGAAGTACCCAGAGAGACTCAGCCTGTGTCTACATGCACAGTTCTACAATGGCATAGCTGTGACTACTCACAACAGCAAGAGGAGGGGTTGTCCCATCACTGAGGTTTATCTCTCTCTAGGTACAGATACAGATTGATGATGAGTGGCTGTTTTTTTGTTTTTCTTGTTACCACGTTGGGTCTTATACAAATCTCCAGCTATAGCTGTATGTAGTTCTTTTTACTTCTGAGCTCTTCAAAGTTATGGCCCTTGTACATTTCACAATGTGGACCAATCATTGCGTGATACACACTGTCACTTTGAGTTGCTTTTATGTGCTATATAAATTATTAATAAAGAGCAATAATTGTGAACCCATGGGGTATCCTCTTTACCAGATCATTTTTGTTCTGAATACGTCAATCAAATAATATGGCAAAGACTTAACAATGCCACCTGCTGATAACTTTAATTCACATTGAAAGGAAAAGATACTGTGGAACAGGGGTGTAGCCAGAAGTGATTTTCTGGAAGGGCTTGTGATTGCTGAAAGCTGGAAGTTCAGAAGCTGTGGAAACTTCAGTTACCTTGGCAACTAGAGCATCCGGTAGCTTAGTGATTCTCGGATGGTTGCTTTCCTGAACTTCCTGCTTCTGGTTATGTGAGTGGAAGAAGAAAGTTTGGATAGTGAAATGCCGAAAGCCCCTTATGTTCCAAATTTAAGCGCATCAGCAGCAGAAGTAATATATAGAGTGGACCCACTTTCAAAGTGGGTGGGCCGTAGCCATGCAAGTGATGTGCAAGTTTTATTCCAGTTCCTTCAATGTGATTTATGATAGCAAATAAATTGATAATTGCATCTTTATTGATTATTCATTCACTTGCCAATGCTATAACATCTATGCCCTGGATCATATTGATTTGCAAACAGATATAGTTAAATCCATGCAACCCCTAGTATGGACACAGTAATGAGTATAAAGATGTGTATAGGGGTATAAATTACTTGGAGACATTTTCTGAAATCATCTCTACCAATCTAAACATTTGAATATTAATATAACTGTATTCCCACTAAGGCTTCCACTAAATTAAATTTCAAATACAAAAACTGTGTGTGGACAAGCCCTCACGATCCAATGTGGGACACATGCTAAGGTTAGGATTTTCAAAAGCACTTGTCAGAGTTAGGCAGTGAGGTGCTCACTTAAGTGCTTTTGAAAATCTCACCCTAAAAGTCTATTCCATGGAAGATACGACTGATGATACTGACAGCTTTTAGTATAAATGGAATAAATGTTAAGCTATTTTGCTGAATAACAAAACAATAAATACTTTTGTTTCTGAAGGGATGACAGACACTGGGTGTCAGATCATGAAGGAGCAGAAGCTGCCTTTCTGAGCCTGCTACCTCCTTTTTATTAAGCAGAGCAAACAACTTACATAAGATCAAAATAAGCATTCCTGTGCAAAAACATAACATAACAGGATACAAGAACATAACCAAGTTCTTTCAAGGCCTTTTACGCAGGGATGAGGAAATAAGCTCTGTTGATTACATTTCTAGCTGAAACCTTGATAAAGGGAGCTGGGACAGGGAAGAGAATAAATCTTTCACTATCTCTCAATATACTCAGTATCTTTTCATCACACTCTCCCTTTCCCCCTGCCCAGCATGTTTACAGGTGGACAGCTCGTGATCATGCATCAAGGTGGTCCAGGTGTGCCTGGACGTGCCGTCTCAGCATGAACCACGGGCCATGAATCCCTACAGTTTCAGCAGTGGAAGAGAGATTAACTGCTTTATTTCTAATCCTAAAGATTTTTCAAAAACATCTTTTGTTTTTGGAAACATTTTTTAGGCTTGATTCAGTGGTGGTAGGTGGATCCCAGTCACAAGAAGGTAATATTACTTTGCCTCCTGAGTCCACTTACGATCAATATCAACTTTTCCTTTGTCTTCCTTACTAGTTATGATGGTGCCCTAGTCTACTACTTTAGTAATAGCTGCCATTCCCCCTTGCTACATTTGCAGAAATGCATCTGATATAATATGCATTTTTACTTTCTTACTATTCATTCATTTTCATGAAGTATTCCTTCTGTTTGAGCATTAAACTCCAATAATTCTATTTCATTTTGGTCATCCTACTAAACAACTTTCAAAGCCCACGTCAATTTTCCAGAGAACAGTACCTGCTGAGCAAGTGAAACACTCATCTTTCGCTTGTGCTACTTTTTAACACCATTTTTTTTCTGAATTACTTCCACCTTTTGCCTTATATGACTGTCTTACATGAAGATCTTTTATCTCAACTATTTCACGAAGGTTTTTTTGGCAAAATGAACCAAAAAAAATTTTGCCCACTGAAAATTCAAAGCAGAAAAAGTGCTAAGACTCATAGACTATGTCTACACTGGCAAGTTAGTTCGAATTAAGGAGACTTAATTCGAACTAACTAAAGCCATGGCTACAATAAGCTTTAGTTAGTTCGAATTAAGGGCTTCCTTAATTCGAACTAATAAGTTTGAATAGGGCTTCAGAAGTAAGGCTTTAATTCGAATTAACTAGTTCGTATTAGCCAATGTGGCCATGTTAATTCAAACTAATTTCTTAGTTTGAACTAACCGGCCATTGAAATGAATGGGGATCGCTAATTTGAACTAAGCAAGTGCCATGAATGGCACTTGCTTAGTTAGAACTAACTTTTTTTAGTTTGAATTAGTTAGTTCGAACTATCTAATTTGAACTAAGCAAGTGTAGACATAGCCATAGTAATTAAACCTTATTAGCATTGCATATTAGTGTAATGATTTCTTTTCACTTTTGCAAAGATGCAGGATAATACAGTTATTGATTAAAGGGATTTTCAGCTTTAAACATTTAAGAGTAACATCATTGTGAACACAGGGAGAATAGAAAGTGGTTGTTCAATGTAACCTTTTAAAAGAAGTTTATTGAAACCTGTTAACATCTGACAAACCTTCAACCTGCAAAGCAACAACTCAAAAATATCTTCTGCCTTTTTTGTCTCTTCAAATACTGTGTTACTAATTCTGAATAAAAGCTGTTTCTTACATAATCGATATCGGATTATATAAACTGATATTTCAAGTAACCTTTGTTCTCCTTTATGTTGTGGCACATATGACCAGATTCTCAGTGTAACTTGCATAGCTGTATCATTTCAGTGGCACTGTGCTGAGTTACATGAGCTAAAGATCAAGCCCATAATTTTTTAATAGACTTAGGTGACCTGTCCATGCAAGAGCCAAAGGCATGGTGTGATGTTCTTATGTAACCAGATTTTTAAAAAGGGAATTAGCATATTGTTCATATGCATCCACTTTCTAATAAACATCTCCTAGTGCTTAGTTTCTGGATTTAATTTGGGGTGGAGGAGTAAACTCCAGTTCTGTCACTGTCCACATCAAACTTTAGCAACATTAAAAGTTAGGCCACTGTCGTAAAACTCCAAGACTAGCTTCAGTACTGGTTAAAATGTGTTTCTGACTGTGGCCTTTGAGTCACCATAATCCTGTATGTTCTATTCTATTCATCTCAGTGTTTGTCCTAATGCACCTTCATGGCTATGTCTATACTTGTTAATTTAAGTCGACTTAGCTAAGTCGACTTAACAAAATCGACTTTAAGCATGTCTACACTTAAATTTTAAGTTGACTTTGGAGGGACCCTACAAAGTCGACCTAGAGCATCCACACTGGATGTCTAGGTTGACTTGTAGGGGCTAGGTGGACCTGGGACTGGTCCACAGTGGCGGGGGGGGGCACCCCTTGCCAAGTGCCAGGGGGCTCAGCCTTTGCTCCATTGTACTTGGGTACAACAGGGCAAAGGGGGGCAGGGACCCTGGCAGGGCATAGGAGCAGGGTGGGCAGGGCTCTGCCCTGCCCTTTGGCGGGACATGCCAGGCACTCCTTGTGCCAGCCACCCTGGCAGGGAGGGCAGTGGGGGAGTCCTGGAGAGCCCTAGTCGACTTAGAGTCGACTTAGGGCTACTCCACGTCTACACTGGCTTAAGTCGACATAAAAGTAGGTTTAATGAAGTCGACTTAATTTTTCCTTAAGTCAACTTAAGCAGCTGCTGAAGTCGACTTAAGGAAAGTGTAGTGTAGATGCAGAGTAAATTGTCGACTTAAGCAAGCTTAAGTTGACTTAATTTACAAGTGTAGACGCACCCCATTTGATTTTGTTTGTTTGTTTGGAGACACCTTCTTTCACACCCACTTGTTTATGAAATCATCCACAAATTGTCTCTCTATAACTAAGATTGTACTATATATATATATATATATATATATATATATATATATATTAGAACTTTTTAAAAAAAGCTTAAATGTTTGAAACTTGGAAAATTTTAGTTAGGTTCAAAAGCCAAAATTCCTTTACATTAATAGTTACTTGACACAGGAACCTTGGAAACATTGTTGGCAGTGGAGACTGAACCCAAGACTACTGGATCTATAAATGCACAAGTCTTTGCTGCTTGAACTAAAAGTCCAATTTCTTCTAAGAATGTAGCAGACTAAAACATCTCTGTCCTCCACCCACTAGTGGGGAATAGAGACATACTGAGTAAACGGGTAAATTAAGTTTCCAGCATCAACTATAACTATGCCTTTTGTGCCCATTTGCTTTTGCTTGTCCTCTGCCCATCTTCCTTTTTTGGGCCTCTATATGATTGAAAGGGATTAAAAATCCTTCCTGATGTACAAGATGGATGTGAGTAAAGCTGATTTCTTGAACTGATAGTGTCAGTAGGGCAAGTGGTGTATCCCAGTCCATCTTAAATTAGAGAATGATGGTAGATTCTTGAGCAGACTTTACTCTGGGTGGAGGGATGTGTGTAACATGCATTGGTCACTGGCCCATACTGTAGGGATTGTCAGGGTCCAATCTCAGGTCCCTAAACAATGAAATGTGTCAGAATTTACAAGCTTGTATATAGTGTGAAGTCATGTATGTGAATGTGTGCATGGGGGAGAGGGCTTAGAATAGCAATGAAAATCAGGGTGAGTTTGCAAAGTTAAGGTTAGAACCGAAAGGCTAGCAATTCCACACAGTGTAATGTTTAGATTTTGTGAAGAATTTCAAACGATCTGACCTTTGTTCTGTCCTAAAAATTCTAAAATCATTTTAATGTATATCAATGCATGACCATCCTTTTGTTTGGTTTGTATAAATTCCTCACCTTCTGAGTTTTGATTCGGGCTTCTAACCACTACACTAACACAAATAATTAATATTAATAATATTAAGGAGTAACATAAAGGTGTTTCTATTGGTTCAGTTTTTTTCTGTTGGAACTTTTTTATTTTTTAAAGAAAAATAAAACATCTTAACTGGTAACAGGGAGCTGGGATGAACATGCAACAAGACGTCTGTCTATGTAATTTTTGTGGTCCTTGCCAGTATGGTGTACGAGTACCTCCCAATCAGTAATGGATTTTATACCTGCATCACCACTATAAAGAAAGAAAAGTACTATTATGCCCAATGTACAGAGGCCAAAGTAAATGAATTTTTCACAATCACACTAGAAAGCAGGGGTTTGAACAATGTCTCCTAAGTCCCAGTCCAGTATTTTAAAAATGCAAGCTCCTGCCAAGGGATTTGGTCACTTTAGGCAGCTGCCACAGCCCCTGGGGCAGGGGTTGGCAACCCCCAGCACGCGTGCCAAACGTGGCACGTGGCGCCACTCAGGCTCCCTTGCTGACCATGCCCCCAGTGCAGCCTGAGGCCAAAAGAGCCATGTGCCGTGACTCCAGGACCCAGCTCGCCAGCGGGGAAGCATATCCAGCAGGGAAAAAGAAGCTGCAGCATGGGGTTCCTGGCCCCTGCTGGCCCCACCCCATGCTGGGCAGGGCTGCTGGAGGGGAGCAGGGCAGGTGGGTCGGCCCTGCCCAGAGCTGCTACTGCCTGCAGGAGCCGGCCCCAGCCATGGCTGGGAATAGGGCGGGTCAGCCTGCCTAGAGCCGCCGCCAGCCGGAGCCTGCCCGCATTGCTGCTTCATGTAAGTGGATTCCTTTTCACTGAGTATTAGTTGCTTTTTTTTTTTAATAATATCATTTAATTCTAGCTATCATCGTTTGCTGCCATTTTATGTTTTGATTGACCATTCTCACTTCCTCACCTCCTGAGATAATGTTAGCCTTGTGGGCTTTTTTTTTTTTTTTTTTTTGATGCAAATAATAATAGTGATGAACTGTGATTGATTCTTGGTTTGGGTATATTAACATGCACATTGTTCTCTGACAGCTCATTTGCTTTGAAATTGAGTTCTCAAGTTATTTACAATGTGGCTACTTCAGTTTCAAAGTCTGATATTTATGACTCCTCCGCTTGTCTTTTCCTTCTTATATTCTTGTAACCATGTTGTGTCAGTTACCTCTCTCCATCCCCTGTTTTTAAGGTAATATGTTTTTAGTGGGGCTTCTTCAAGAGGTGTGGCTGTTCTCTATCCCTGAGTTCTGGCCTTCTTTACAAACTGTTGTGACTGGTGGATGGCACTAACAAATCTATCACTTCAGTTCATTGCTCTTGAAAGCTGGTGTCTCATTAGCACGCTGTTCATTTGTGCGGTTTTGTGTCTAGGGAATACAGAATGCTGTCTCTTATTCAGCTTTTAGTTTGGCAACATAACAAAGAAATCAACAGCGCTCTATGTGGGCATATTCAAATGTGCATCTGCTTGTGTGTACTGGTGAATTTTCAAGAAGAGATGTTCACTCTCCACACCACAATTAATTGCGCTGTCATTCATTGCATGCTATATACTGGTTGCTAGAAGACCGTTTCCATTTGATTAGTTTCAGTGACCTAAATAGGATGCTACTACAGGCAACTGAATGGTATTTAAAGATTGCACTGGTCTCTCCCACGCATATTGGGGAGTTACTGCAATAAATTAAGGCTACCTACACACACACACACTTAATTAGCACTTAATTAGCATTTTGTATGCTCAAAGCATTGTACAAACACCAGATCTGATTCAGAGACCTGGCTATATTACACCAGATACAGTGCTGGGAAGGAGGACAGTAAAAGTAGCATTAGATCACTGCTTTGACGTGGGTAGAGGGGTAGTTGGACCAGACTCCAACACACGGTAAAACAGTCTATACGCTATATTTCTTTACTTTAGACCCATGAGCTGTTCAGAAGGGCAGCCAGAGGTGTGATTTCATGACAACACCCTTTTTTCCAGACACCTACAATACGCTCCTTATACCAAGAACTACACAGGGAGTTGGTACAGAGCCCTGGCAAACCTATAGAGTTTCCCCACTCTTACTCCTAGTAACATAATCTTCAGGGAGACGGATGAGGTGGCCACAAACTTTAGTTTCCTAAAAGCTGGCACTCTGTCTATATGTCCTTCACAACGTCCTTGGGGGGTCAGTCATTATTATTAACCCCACTTTTCAGAAAAGAAAAATGAGACCCAGAGGCCAAGTGATGTGACCAGGCTCACATAGTAAGTCCCAGAATGGGGATTTGAAGGCAGAAATTTCACGGCTCTGTGCACTGTGGAACACACCAACTTTGTACAATGATGTTTACTTTTCAGCTCAGAATGGGACTTGGTATGCAGAGGCCAGTAAGTAAATTGGCCCTGTTTGGAAAAAATATTACCCATGGAACTGATTTATAAAAAAGGTGTAGTGGTTTTCAGGTTTTGTAACAGAATATATGACCAT
The DNA here is from genome assembly GCA_007922175.1 of Pelusios castaneus. Taxonomy (NCBI): domain Eukaryota; kingdom Metazoa; phylum Chordata; order Testudines; family Pelomedusidae; genus Pelusios; species Pelusios castaneus. The sequence goes on along the minus strand of ML685886.1, from coordinate 465,127 downwards.
CTCAGGTTGGCTATCCTTTTCCTTCTCAAAGTCGTCCCATACACAGCTTCACGTTAACTTTCTGCTCTTGGGTGAACCATAGCATCTATTTAAAAATATGTGTGACTTTCTCTTTAACTACTGAGTTACATGTGTATATATGAGAAGGAGAGGAACAAGGGACTGTGTGAATTTAAGCTACCTGTCCATGTTCTGATGAATACTGGTATAAAGGTGTTGTTGGCAAGAGGAAGCTACAGGTGACAGATGAGAGCTGTTGAGACCTATATTTATAAAATTAGGATGTTTTGAGGGATATTTTAAAAAACGGATGCAAAAAGATTCCGGACACAGGTGCCCCACCACCTATCCCCGCCCCCCAGCTATTTATCCCCACCTCACTACCTGGGGCCACTTCCCCAACCCCACTCCAGCTATTTCCCCCCACTTTGACACACAGGGCTGCTTCCCCAACCTACCCTCCACAGCTATTTCCCCCCACCTCGCCACCTAGTGCCATCTTACCAGTCCCCATGGCTTCCCTGCTGTTGCCGCTGCAGGCCTGAGCCTGAGGCCACCTTGCCAGCCCCCCACCGCTTGCCTGCCACTGACAGGCCCTACCCTGGCTTCCCTTCCCTTCCCCTTCCTCCTCGTGACACTCACCCAGCTCCTGCAATTGCAGACCCCAGCTCCCCTTCTGCCTCCCCCGCTCCTCACACAGGTATTACTTTACTTTCTGGCTGTACTCCTGGTAGTCAAGAAGAGGCAGACGGTGATCCGACAGCCAGAGACACCGCTGCTGTCTGGAAGATGCCTGGCCTGTGCTGAGGGGCGTTTTAAATCCCCCGCAGCTGTTCTCCGGCCCTCTGCCATGTGCCTGGCTGTGCACGGAGTGAGAGATTTAAAAAGGCCCCGCCCGGCCAGCCCAATTGTGCTCCCAGGTATGCCAGCCTCCAGGCTCAAGACAGGCTGTGCGTGTCTGCACAGGTTATGTGCTCTGGCTCACACTTCAGGTCATGTAGCTCATTTGGGGCTTGGGCTCCATTGGCCCATGCCCAGCGACACCCCTTGGTGAGATCTTCAGCTGGTGGAGCTGCACCGCTTTATACCGTCTGAGGATGTGACTAGTTATTGGGGCTAGTCTTCAGATTCCTCTTCCAGTGAAGCTATATGCTTTAGTTGCAATGAGTCCAGCTGGACTAATGACTAAAGTCAGTGAGAACTCTTTCATCAAAATTCAGTCTTGGCTTTGACAAAATAGCCCATTTTACCAAAAACTCCATGAAGCTTTGTATAGCTGCGTGGTTAGGGCACTCACCTGGGAAGTTTAAGTTTCTTTTCTGCCTGATTTAGTGTTACCTGGGATGAAAAAGCTCTGCTCTGGCAGAGCAGTGATTTAAACCTAGGTCTCCTACAGCTCAGGTTAGTACACCAACTATGAGTCTATTGGGCCAGTGACCCCAACATACCACGTTCTCCTGTACTAATGACAGCACATTTGAACCAACCTTGAAGGAGCAGCACATGGAGGCAATCTAGTAATCCGTGAGTTGTATTTTGTTTGGTTTGGTTGGTTTTTTTGCAGGGGGGAGAACTTGAAGTTTTGTTTTTTTCTAAATTCCAATGTCATGTTATTGGGAAGTCTAGATGTGTTAGCATTATTGCTTTATCTGTATGTTAGAGGCACGGGCATGACAATTACATCTAGCACAGACACAGATTTCTGGAATGGTTGTTCTAATCACCAAGTGCCAGAGGACATGTCCTTCCTTCCTCCTCTCTCGTACCTTTCAGGCCATATACATCTCATCCAATAGGATGTTTTCCAGTAACATAAGGAGGTACCGAGAGACGATAGTGATGGCAACAGTCAAGTTGGCACCATTAGCTGTCTCACAGCCACAAGAGAATGCAGTGTGTATCATTCCCCACTTCTGATTGCAACGGAGATGACAATGTCAGTATTTGATGGTATTCTTAAAGATAAAATTGCAGCCACTCTTGTATATTAGATGAATCTGGACAGCTTTCACTGGAGTGAGATTTACCTCTCCAGGGGTGAAGCCAAACCCACGCAGTCAGAATATTTGCATTTAACAACATTGGCTGAGCTATGGTACTCTTTTTGAATGAAAGAAAAATGGCTGGTTTAATCGTCTCTTCTCAACCTCCAATAACTTCTTGCCGGTGAACTAACTAGCAGCGTTAGTGTGACTGACTCATGTGTCAGATTAGACATTGTGGGCAAATGTGGGGATGATGCACAGAGTATTAAGGTAGATCCTAGTAAGTAGACCCTTTCAGAACAATTCAAGCCTACTTAGTGATGTAAAAGGGGAATTTAAGGAGGTGTATATTAAAGTAAGGTGGGAACTACTGTTACTCTGTTACTTGTACTTTCTTCTGTCCTTCTGTTTAGTTGCTTTTTTTGTTACACGTTTTTGTTTAGGCCCATCAGCTTCTGAGTTACACTTGCTTAGACTGCTGTTAACTGAGGGTATAGTGTAGCTATCAGGGCTGGATCAACCTAGGGATTTTAGGGATTGCAGCCCTGGGCTAAATGGGGGCCCTTGGCCTTTGCAGCCCCGCAAAGATGATCCAGTTCTGCTCAGTCTGGCACAGTGCCGGATGGGCCTGGGGGGCACTGGAAAGGGCTTGGCCAGCACTGGAGGAATGGGGTCCTGGGACCAGAAGTTGTGGTCTGGGGCATTCCCACCTTGCCACCAGGCTGGCCGATCTGCCCCAGTGGGGGGATTGGCTGGTGCATGGTTTAGCTTCCATCAGTGCTCCAGGACCAGGAAGGCTATAGAGCTGCCGCACCAGGGGTGCCTCTACACTTGTAAATTAAGTCGACTTAAACTTGCTTAATTCGACTTCATTTACTCTGGTCTACACTACACTTAAGTTGACTTAAGGAAAATAAAGTCGACAATGAAAATTAAGTCGATTTTATTAAACCTCCTTTTAATTTCACTTTAGGCTTAAGTCGACTTTCTAAAGTCGACTTAAGCCATTGTGGACCTGGAGTAGCCCTAAGTCGACTCTAAGTCGACTTAGCGCTCTCCAGGGCTCCCCCACTGCCCTCCCTGCTGGGGAGGGACAGGGGGAGCCTGGCATGCCCTCCCACAGGGCAGAGCCCTGCCCACCCTGCCCCTATGCCCTGCCAGCGTCCCTGTCCCCCTTTGCCCCATTGTACCCAGGTACAATGGGGCAAAGGCTGAGCCCCCTGGCACTGGGCAAGGGGTGCCCCCCCTGCCACCATGGACCTGCCCAAGGTCCCCCTAGCCCTTAGATGTCGACCTAGGCATCCAGTGTGGACACTCTAGGTCGATTTTGTAAGTTCGCCCCTAAGTCGACTTAAAATTTAGGTGTAGACATGCTAAGTCAACTTAGCTAAAGTTGACCTAAATTTACAAGTGTAGACATAGCCCAGGGCCCCAGTGGCTCAGGCTGGCCTCGCCAGTCCTGCAGAGCCCTCTGTCTGGCAACCTGACAGCACTCCTGACTTTGGAGTGCCACCGTCGGAGGCCACACTGTGTGCCAGCTAGGCCCACCCCTGGAGTGCTCCACACCTGCTGGGGCAGACCAGCCAGCCTGGGGGTGGGACAGGACCACAGCTTCTGGCCCCAGGGCCTCCCCGCAATGGCCAGTCCCCCCACCCAGCACCAGTGCCACCATGTAAGCAGGGTACCACCATGCTGTGGCGGCAGAAGAGTGGGCAGCCCAGGTCCCCAAGGGCCTTAATCCAGCTCTGGTGGTTAGCATAGTTTGTAAAGTTCATGGCTGAGAAGCGTAGATGGGCAGAACTGGTTTTACAGTTTGTAAAACCATTCTCAAACTGGGTTAGCTGAGCAACAGTATGAAAAGAATTTTATAAGACAGTGTTGGTGTCACTCAGTGTTCCTTCATTGGCTACAGTATTGTCTGGGGAAATGATGCTAGAATTTAGTGTGTGTTTTTCTTTCAATTTAAAAAACCCCAAATGAAGAAGGAAGCAGCTGTCTTCAGAATGGAGATCATGGTCCCAGTCAGATTATGGCAGAAGAATTTTGGGTCTTCACAATGCAAGCACAGTGAGAGGTTTTACTTTCAACTCTAAACTCTGATTAGTCATTTTACTTTGCTCTGAACCTGATGTTGCCATAGGTAACTGTCCAATGATGTCACAGTTTCAGGTCAACTGACCTATATTCACTTCCTTGGTTCACTAATGGCACCCACTTTAGGCTTCCAGCTCCTAGCTGTCACCTCACTTGGGAGAAGACCCACATCTCAATCCTTTCTGACAGGGGCTTTTAAGGCTGCAGTGGCACTCTGCCTTACCGTATGATATCCCCAGCAAGCCATCCTATCTATAAAGGCTAGCATCTGCACTTAGCTTTCTCTCCAAGAGATATGACAAGTGTATTGTCCGCAGTTGCAAGTTACTATAGAGAAAATATTTAAACAATAAAATAACCTGCCCACGTGGTAAAAAGGTCACCAGAGGTCATCTCTAACTCCTACCTGGGGCTTTGGTAGGTGTCAATCCTTCAAAACCCACAAGTGGCTTTTCCATGTGGTTACAAGATCATCCAGCTTAAAACCAGACCAAGAGCCAGGCAGAAGAACAGTGTCTTTATCGAGCTCAAGCCTTTGATTCTGACCTTTTCTAGACAATCACCATCTCTTCAGAGTGTAGCTTCTAAAGACTTGAATTTCGCATAATTGGAGTTGAGGAATTTTCATTTACTTTTCCCTGGGAAACCTCAAGAAATCCACTTAGCACTTGGGGTCCCAAAACTCCATACATGTCTCTCACAATTTCAGTATAGTCTTTTGAACTCACATCACACTCTAGAGAGATTATATACAATTGTGGACCACAGTAATATATAAACTTAATAAAATAAGATTTTTCAAGAAATTTTCAGGAAATTGCCGTATCTGTCACATATATATTATGTCTTCATACATGACTGGGTCTCTGCGTTAACTATATAAAGAAGGATCCAGCTTCTTTAGGAGCTTGTGAGCTTGGGCATTTTAAAATGAATAACCTTTGTTCATTGTCATATAAAGTCTAAGTTCCTATTTGTTTTGTTTATATATCAAAATATCTGCTTTAAGGACAGCCTTGTCTTTTCTATTCTGCACCCAGGCCACTGTGTATATAACTACAGAACCTCAGGAGCCCTTTTAAAACAGGATTTACATTATTTGCTTCTGGTGAAAACTCTCAAGGCATAAAGTCTCATAGGCATGAAGATTACATTACAGAATCATAGAATCCTTGGCTATGTCTACACTGAGAAATTTAGGTCAACTTTACTAAGTCGACTTTAAGTCGACCTTATTAAGTCGACTTAGAGAGTCCACACAGGACTCTTAAGTTGACTTAAACCTGGCCTTACTAAGTCAACTTAGAGAGGCTACACTAGACTCTAAGTCAGGGGTCCTCAAACTTTTTAAACAGGGGGCCAGTTCACGGACTGTTGGGGGGCCGTATTATAATTAGAAAAAAACGTGAACGCGTAGCTATCACGTCTGCTGCTGGCCTGTGTTTCTGGGTACTGGGTGGCAGGCAGTAATGCATCCACACACTTTTCGTTGGTGCTGTGGGCTCCGGCCAGGCCCAGAGTGTGGGACTGACCGATGTTAGCCTGCTGGCCTGCTGTTGTGTACGCAACTAGTAGCCAATGTTCCTTCTAGGTTTGGTGGCTTGTGTGCAAAATTTTCAAGCTGTGTGAAAAACTTTTTCAGAATAAATTTTTGGGGAAAACTCACAAGACAGAAATTATAGGCATTAATTGAAGATAAAGTGATTGTAAATAGAATTAATTAATTGTGTTTAATTAATTTAATTGGAATGAATTTGGAATTGAAATCTAATTTTAAGAAAGGTTTTTATTTAAAATTAATTTTTTAAAAGTTTTAAAAAAGAAGGGAGAGAGAGAAAAAAGAGAAGGAAGGAGGAGAAAAAGAAAAAAAGAAAGGAAGGAAGCAAAGACAGAAAGAGCAGGAAGGAAGGAAGACAAAGAAGAGAAAAAGAAAAAAAGGAAAGGAAGAGGAAGAGGAAGAGGAAGAGAAAGAGAAAGAAAAGAAAGAAAGGCAGGGAAGAAAAAGGAAGGCAGGGAAGAGGAAGACAAAGAAGAGGGAAAAAAAGGAAAGGAAGAGGAAGAGAAAGGAAGGCAGGGAAGAGGAAGACAAAGAAGAGAAAAAGA